>VZTH01011547.1:0-11966 GCA_013397815.1 Aleadryas rufinucha
CCCGGTCCCTGCCCCCGGTCCCTTCACGGCGCCCCCCGCGCGCGCGCCCGCTCACCCGCGCGCCGCCGCCGCCTAGCGAGCCATGCCGCTCCCGGCAGCCCCCGCGCGCCCCGCCCCGGAAACGGCCCGGCCGTCACCATGGCAACGCCGCTCGGGCCTGCCCGCCCTCAGCTCCCCGATATACACACACACAGAGACACACACACACAGGGGTTATTTATATAAATCTTTTTATTAACATCCCATTTCACACAGTGAAAAAGTCCTAAAAGTGCTTCTTGAGGAAGAGAAGAGGCAGCAGCAGGAATGCAGAGTAGAGCAGGGGCAGTTAAAGCCCCAGTGAAGCAACAGTCTCTGCACATAATGCTCCTGGCAGAAGATAAAAAGTCATCTTGATTTCCACATTCAACTGAAAATCCCTTTTCTGGCTTCTGTTTTGCATTTCTTGGTCTGGGTCACAGGTCCAGCTGTTGCTGCCGAGGTTCCAAACCATTCTGGCACCCGCCTCTTAGCAGGGGGATGGGAGTTCTGGAAGGAAACAAAACACACAAACGTGGAAGGAAATGCACATTCAGAGCCTGGCTCATTCGCACAGCTCTACTCCTCAAATTCATGCTCAGCTGGAGCCATGAACAGTCCAAATTGTTCATGGAAGACTTACGCCTCACTTAAATCCAACACCTTATTCAAGTACCTAAGAGATTAAGAATTAAACTCTTGAGAATCAAGGATGAGAAAGGTCTGCACTCACAGTGACATCCAGCTTCAAACTGGAGCAAGTGGTCCAACAAGTGGTGCTGGACAGAGACATGAGCTCCCTTTTAAATAAAAACTTAACATCTGCACATACAACTTGTGTTCCTATAGACACCAGTGCAAAAATCCTTAATGTGCCACAGCCTCACAGAACCCTGCACTTAAAAGGAAAAAAAAGGAACCAAATGTCCTCTCTTAAAATGTTGGAAGGACTTGCCACGAGACAGCTGACAAAATGCACTGGGGGGAAAAGTTTCCTGTAGCAGCTTATTGCTGTCCAAGTGGGATGTTGGGGCACAGCAAGGGCGATAAAAGCAACACGGCATCACTGCCTCAGGGATGTCCATGAGAGAATTGGGCTGGCGAGCCAGGCCAAGGTTTTAGGCACAGTCAGGAGCCCAGAGAGAAGCTGGGAACGTGGTTTGTTGAAGATCCCCACCCCAATCACCAGCTCTGGGCTGTGCTCCTGCAGTCTCACCTTTGGCTGAGAGTCGGCAAACAGCTCCTCCTCCTCAGGATCGAGGGCAGGCGGGTTGGAGGAGGCTGGGGTGATGGGTTTTGAGGGGCCTGCTGTGCCCCTGCTCCCTGCCTGGCTGGCATCCACGCTCCCTGCAGCCTTCCCAGTAAACAGAAAGGAAGCACAATGTAACTTGGGTCACAGTCCATCATCAACAAAGTTCCAACACCTCTGCTTAATGAGGGCACTGCCCATTTCTTATTTTTTTCACCACAATAAAATCAGAGCAAGTGAAGTTCATGCATTTCAAACACACAGCAACTGGAAATTGTACTTGGACTTTTTTTTTTATGGAAAAAACACACTTCCTCCATCCCTATGGCTCTGAAAACTCGAAATATTTACTTCTGTCTCACAAGTGTTATATTCTCAAATGTGTTTTTACAGCTCAAGTGTGAGTTAAAAACAGCACAGTGGGCACAGAGATATTAACTCGTGTTTTTTATACCATCCTGCTGGCCATAGGTCGCAGCAGTCACGCTGAGAGATTTCTGCATCAGCTACACATCCCCGCGTTACCAAAACTCTCACTAATGGCAAGTTTAGCACGTGCTTTATTAGAGTAAGAACAGCTGCTTACTGAAGCCAAAGGCACCACATGCAGATGGGGTTTCTCTGCTCCTTCCTTGGATGCTGGATTGATCCAATTACCCTGTAAAAGCAGCAGCAATGTCAGGCCCGTTCAAATCCAAGAACGTCCATTCAGAGATTTAAAATTGCTTGCTACAGAGAATTATTAGAACCAGGATATCTTCTGAAGGAGAAGTAAATAAAGACTATTTGGATTAAGCTTTTGGATTTGCAGTCTATTCCTTTGGATTATATTAATTTGATTACTAATAGCATGTCATTCCCATTATTAGCTCCAGGAGCTAATAGAAGCAGGAAAAAGTGTGATCCGAGTTCAGGCAATTGGACTGTCAGGAGGTCAACTGCAGGAAAAAGGTGGCCCTTACACAGATATTGTAGGAACAAAACAGCACTCAGGGAAGCAAGAAAATCAATTTGGCAAAATGGCAATGCTTGAAAAATTGTTTGAGCCACTGTTTAAGAAATCAGCCCCAAGCCCTGTAAGGAACAGATATAAAATCCCAGCACAAGCAGCAGGATCTGGAGTATGTTCTGGTTCTTTGTACCATTCCCATCAGGAGCAACTCAGTGCAGGGTGTCCTTTGTACAAGGTGCTGAACTGGGACTTGGGGTCACAGAGGCCAGCAGAGGGGCTCAGACTATCCTGGATTTTCTCAAACATCATCAAAGAGCTCCTTCTTTCCGAACATTTGTCCCCCAGGAGACACTTGTTACCAGGCTGTGCCCAGCAGTTTCAAGCAATATAGAACCCCAAAGACTGAGACATCCCTGGCTGCAATTGCCTCTGCCTTTTTCATCCTCTTAACCTTCCTGCTTCCTCCGTAGTAGGAGAATCTCTTTTCCCACATCAGGTTGGTTATTAGGTACCAATGCACAGAAGCAAAGCAAGGGCACAACCTGGATTTGGGTGCTACGAAGGAAAGCAGCGTATCCAAGTTTTCCTACTGGGAAGAACTGGTAATGTGTGCAACAAACCACAGCTAAGCTGCACAGGTCTGACCTCTTCCTAGGTCAATCCTGATGCAAAAAGAATCCTCAGTTTCTGCTCTGAGCATTCCTCTGAGAAGGAGGACGTGGTTCTACTCAAAACTGGATTGGGAAGATGACACTAAGCACTGCTGGAAACACCAACAACATTCTGTTAGTGTGTTCCTACAAAGAAAACATTATTTAACAGAACAGTTTTATAACCCCCTTTTACTAACCTGTGTTTTATTCCACAAGGCACCTCCCCTGCTCCCTTGATCCGCTCCTGTTTTTTCCTGCTGCCCTTCAGGCCACACCAACCTTCTTTTGATGCCTAAGCCATCCTGAGATTTATTTCTGTCCTCTTTCTCCAATAGCGCAATCATCATCTTGATCATATACAGCTCAATATTTGCAGGAGTAAGTTTTCTAATTTCTTGAATTTTGGTAGTGTCTTGGAAAAAATAGAAATACAACATTAATTGGTTAAGCTTCTTGCCTCTTATTCAGTTTTCTTATGCTGTAAAATACATTTGTTGCACCTCATTAAAGCATAGGATGGTTTAAGGCTTAGAAAAGATAAGAAGATAAACATGTATGGGTTTGCCTCATAAGACCATGTGGTAAATTCCCAGTGTGTTCCCTGAGGATACTTACAGGAATACTTTGTCAGGCTGATGTTTTTTTCCCCAAAACACTGGAGTAAATACAGACTTAAGAGGGATGTCTCCATCTTTTCCATACCATCGAGTCAAATGATTTGTAAAGGGCTGCCCCATTGTTATGGATCATGATAAGAGTTATTTCACAAGTGAACCTTGAAAGGAAAGCAGTGACCCTGGCATGGCCCCAGCCTTCCAGGACTGATGGGTTCTACCAGGCATGAGAAGCTTCAGGTAAGGTGAGTGATGCTTACCCGAGTTAATGGGAGGATTGCGGATAACATCCCGAATGACCTGCTGCACTCCGGGAGTCAAACCCGCCCGCTCCAGGCTCACGGTGTAGCCAGCTGCCAGGGCCTGGGACAGGTGAGTGCCAACCACAGCAAGGGGCAGAGATCTGCACTCACTTATGGCGCTCTGGGCAAACAAAGGCACAAGGGAGTCACGTGGCGGAAGCGTCATTCCCGAAGAACAATCCAGAGACACGGCAGCGCAGCAAAGCTCCCCAAACACTGCACTGTTCCTAATAGTTATCTCATTGCTTTTCCAGCTTGTCAAGTGTGTTTCTGTCTCCAAACTACTACTGCACAGCTGAAGTGCAACACCTCACCTTGACCTTAGTCTTGATAAAGGAGCTGTGGCGCGCCTGACCTTCCATGGGCCCACTTAATACAGAACATCCATGCAGTTATCCACATAACAGCACCAAAACAAATCCCCTCTCATTTTCACATGTTGGATCAATTCTCCTCTTAGAACATTTGCCTTGAAGAAAAGCATCTTCAACTTGATTGACCCAAACTTGTTTTTTCTCAAGGACAGATTTCCAACTGGAATCTTGTACTCTTCAAAAAAGCACATTTCAAGTTTCTACTCATTTCTCCACAAGGGATACACACACTGTGCGTATCATCAGGATTAGTGGACACAGAGCATCAAGTTGCCCATTAATAATTGTACAACTATTTCTTGTTAATTCATCCTTAAGTACACTTTTAACTTGGGGACCACCTGACCCATACTCTTGGAAGGGACAAAGCAAAAGCCCAAGCACCTTGAGTTTCTTACTGTGGAATTTAAAACTCACTGTATCCCACCTCAGTTTTCCATACCACTGCTTCGTAGAGTTAAGTAAGAGGAGCTGCCATTTCCCAGGAAAGGTACTGCCTCAGAGTTTTAAAGCAACCCATCCCAGCACTGTGCAGAGGATTTAAGAGAACTTGCACATCCCCCCTCCTCTAGACAAAGCATCCCTGCTGTCAGTTTTGAGCAAATAAAAAGCCTCCACACGGAAGAGCTTACCAGAGAGTAATTTTTCTCTTGGAACAGGATATATGTGACCTCCTCTGAGCGAGAAAGGGCTCTAGCACACTTCCAGGGAGATGCTTCTTTCTGAACCTTAGATTCAGATGTGGGGAATGTGTTGGTCTAAGTGAGATAAAGCAGAATAAAATGAATTATATCCCAGTGACAACCAGAGCATCGCCCTCCCATCATCTGAAGTTATCTGAAGAAGTAACATTAACAGAATCATTCATCATCTGTCTGGAGGTTGATTTTGACCCCAAATCCACGTTCTTAAAAAAGAAAGTAAAGAAGGGAGGGAAAACTGAAGCAAGGAGGGAATCCAGATGGACACCCACACGTTCCCATCTTACTAAAACCAAGCATGGCATTGTCCAAGGAACTTGGAAAAGAAAACCAGACAGAAAAATGTGCCCACGCCAACACATCGTCTTACGTATTCATCATTCCATGTGGAACTATTCCACCAAAACAAACTGTGGCAATCAGACTGCATGGGAAACTGCTCCATTTGACCTAAACCTTGTCAGCACAGACTCCTCGAAAACAACTAAGAAACTAGGTATGCTTTTGGTTCTCATTCCTAGATCATAGGTTTTTTTTGTGAAAGACTAGTCCACAGAGTCCAATAGCTGCAGAACAAACCCCATTCTTAAGGCTCCTGCCAGGGAGAAGACACTTGAGTTCATCATACCTGCAAACCATTTGCTTGGCAGAAGTCCTTGATTTCAGCCAGGAGAGGCATCAACATGGTGGACTTGGCTTCAGACACACCATCGATTTTCTTCAGGCTCTCAACGTCCGTAGGCCTGGTTTAGGATGAAGAATGCAACACAACACAGACATTCCCAAAATGTGATATAATAGACATTCCCAAATTGCTGCCTAATGCCTTTTAGTAGCTGGGGGAGGCTTCACCAGCTGAGCTGCCCCACTCTCCCACCCGAAGCAGGGAAGGGATTTGTGACTTGGCTTGCAAGCTCCCCGGTTTGTACAGCATGTCTGCACAACGGCTTTACCTTATCCGGGCCATCTCCACCAGGATCTTGTTGGTTGCCAGGACAGCTGGAGGAATTTCCTTCTCATTAGCTACCTTCTGTCTAGCAGTCAGCAGCTTGCCATACAGAGCAGTCTGGGAAGGAAGGAGCCAAATTCTCAGGAAGCAGCTCCACACCACTCATAGGTACAATTGTTACAACAGCAAAAGTTATCACTTCCCTTATCTCTCCAATACTACACAAAAAACCTGCAATCCATTAATCCCTCCTAGTGTATTCCAGCCCTATTCTGGGACTTCTGTTCAAAACAACTCAGTAATTTTAAGAGCTGTCCAAGCCAGCTGCCCAAACACAGGACAACTGTGGTTTGCAGGCTGATGGCAATTCAGAGATATCCTCCCTATCCCACAAAATCTTACCTCCAGCTCTTTTTCTCGGGGTGAAACACCCAGTTCTTGGGGCTTCAAAGGAGATTTCAGCGGTGAGCGCCCTGAAACACTGAACAAAAAATCAACTGTAAGCAAGCCTTGCTTCAGATCAGTTTATTCAGGGACTTTGGTTCAGGGCTGTGGGAGAGCAGCAGCCCAGCTTATTTTGCCAGCTCCAATAGCACCCAGGCAGGACTGGAGCTGGTTGGGGTAGAACCAGCAGTGGCCTTAACGTCACAATTTCTCTGATCTGGGGCTGTAACTTACAAACATATTTATTTTACAAAGCCCAAGCAGATGAAATAATATCTGTGGGAGTTTGGGGAGAAAAAACCAACCCAACCCACCAACATCTCTCAAGAGCCGATTCTGTATCTTGAACAAAAACAAGCTCTAACAGTCACTTGTCCCCTGTGACATCCCACCTTTCCTTTTTGCCTGTGGCTAAGCACATTAATCCTGGCAAACAGCACTGATCACCTTAAAACCATCAGAGACAGGGACAGAGCTGCTGTGCTGTGAGTGGAATTAGCACAGCTCCCAGTCCACGGGCTCATGGACTCAAGGATATTTACCCTTGACTGGACTGACATGATCACACTACAATATCTGTTAGCAGACAAGCTGGACTAAGAGCTNAAACAGCACTGATCACCTTAAAACCATCAGAGACAGGGACAGAGCTGCTGTGCTGTGAGTGGAATTAGCACAGCTCCCAGTCCACGGGCTCATGGACTCAAGGATATTTACCCTTGACTGGACTGACATGATCACACTACAATATCTGTTAGCAGACAAGCTGGACTAAGAGCTTCCTTTCCTGAGCACAGGGCAAAATAACTTGATTTGGATTTTAACTGTCCCTAAAATAATCCATCTTCACATGGCTGCAGTGGCAACTGTTCACTTAAGTGACACAGCCTCTCTTCCTGTCATCTGCCAGCACCAGAATGGTGGCCTGAAGGAGGAATCCACTCAGAAACACAAGGTGCTTTTAATCTGAAGCAGCACATGAGCCAGGAAAACAAATTACTCGGTCTGCTTTTTGCAAGAGGTTATTTGATTTCTTTGGACCTGAGGGAGCCTCGACTTGGTCTCAGACCTCTCCAGACCAGTGTGGAAAGGCAGAGCCCTCCGTGCTCCCTGATGTGAACTGTTACATCTTGTAAAACACAATATATTTTGAAATATAACATGCAGTGTTCAGCAAGTTTTAGGCACTCGGTTTTTTAAATGCATTAAACATTTCCACACCCACTTCACGTGAGAACGCTCATTTTAAGGATCACCCAACAAGCAGTATCCCCATTAACATAGCCAAAATTAGGTAAATCTGTTTTCATTCCAAATACTGTACCTGTTAAGTATGTTAGTGTTTCTTGGTGGAGTTTGAACTTTTTTGTAAGAGAACATCTCATACAGAGATATCTATAAAAAACCAGAAAAACAAGACAAGTGCTGATTTACCATCGTTTCACTGAGTTTGCTGTTGACAAAATATTAATTAGTGATATGTCTGCAACTTGGGGTTTTTTTTTAATATGAGCAAGGATGGATCACACTGCAGGAGGGTTGTACTGGTACAGACCTGCTTGCCTGGTGACTGTGTTGTTCCTTTTGTGCCTGGGGAGCGCTGCTTGGAGAGCACAAGGGAACGCCTGCTGCTGTAATGCAATTAGTAATATCTTAATTCCATTGTATACTCACACTGCCCTTCAAAAAATAACAGCTTGCTAAACAAAGTGATTTCAAGTTGGTACAGGGATGTATTTGGCAAATCAAGTTACTGATTAATTATTAGAATCGTTATTCTTCATGAAAAAAACCAGAACACTGAGGAGCTCAAAGCCTCCTCCTGTTCAACCCTGCCTTCTCCAAAAGCAGGTTTGAGAGACAGGTCTGATGTTAGTGAAGAAGTGCTCAAGAGAACACATGTGCTACAATTACCTGGTAGAAGGTCTCTGCAGATTAAGGTCTTCACTGGACTGTAACAGAAGACTTGGATTTGAGGAAGATCCAGCTTTTGACAGCCAATTTCTACCCTGTAAGAAATAAACCACAGGGCTTAGCTATGGGTTACTCAGGAGGGGCTCTCAGTGGGTCATTCCACAACCACCAATTACCTTCTGGGTGAGCACACAAATGGTTGCAAACTTGTTGTTATGGCCTGAGACTTCTTTGAGGAACCCTTCCATCATCAGCTGCTGGCAGAGCAGTTTCCACCAGGTCTCTGGCCACTCTTTTCCACAGCCAAAGAGGGGGTGCCTCTGGTACCGCTCTGGCAAGCGTTGAGAGCACTGAAATTTTGGAAACAATCCGTCAGATTTGTCCACTCCTTGTGCAGGAAAGCTTAAAGCACAAGCAGTAAACCAAAAGCCCAGTATGTGAGGAGCCTCCTCTAACCTATTCCACTCCTAATCCACTTTCTGCCAAGGCTGTGACAAGTTCATTTTTCCCTAGATACACTCGTGTAATATTTAGCAGCTTAACTTTATTAAAAGGTTAAACAAGGGATTCACCCAGTTTTATCAAGTACTACTGGTCATTCTTTTTCTCCTCAGCTTGTAAACATAAAAAGTGATTTTGTTCTTATTCTAATTTTATTTCCAGCGAGTTTCTTGCCTAGTATTTCAAAACAATCAAAATTAAAGGTGTATCTTAATTTATATTCATTCTGGTACCCTGCTTCCCACTTCACTACTCCAAGTCAGTCAGCAACACAAAGCTACAGTGGAAGCCATCCTTTGCTTTATTCAAACAAAAACCAGCTAATTGTTGAGCCAAGATATTTTTCTTTCATTCTGAAAAGGCTGTTCTTTTCAAGATAATCAAAATGATGCATTTTCATAAAAAAAATTAAAGGACAATCATCTTGCTTGTTGCATGGGGAGTGGAGCTGAGCAGCTTTTGAAGTCAAGACTACCTCTCTATACAAACAACCATCTCTCCAAGAGAAATGGTACACACACATTGACATGGATGTGTACCCATGTATTGATTGATAAATCGATTAAGAGGGACACTGTGACAGCCCCTCCCCTCAGAACACACACCAGGAGCTGCACCATCACTTACAGACCCTCGAAGCAGCAGAATTGGCATTCTGGTCCCAAACTTCTCATCCAGGGCACTCACTGCAGACAGCAGCTGCTGTGCTTGCTTCCCAAAGTCCTGCAAACCGCCGTCGAAGTCGCTGGGGACTGTGAGGCAGGAGCCTCTGAAAGGCACAAAGGAAGCCAAGCTGAACACAAACAAATCAAGTCCCCTCTCCCTTGTTCCAAATGTTGTCAGCCCAGCGATTAATGGAACAATTAAATGAAATAACCACAAGTGATTGACTTGAACTCAGTCTCTAATGTCAGTCCTCGTCCTAAACATTTAAACCTATTTAATTATTTCTATCAATGTAACTTCAAGACACACGTGTATTTCTATCAATGTAGCTTCTCAGACAACTGCCCAACCCAACAGTAAGTTCTCCACACCACTTGCTGCTAAGAACATTGTCTCAGCAACCTTCTGAATTCAGTATTTAAATATTTGCATTGGTTTGGGCATGCACAACATTTCTTTCATTGCACTTGAAAGCTTTCTTCTGTTTCTTGAAGAACATAAAGGAAAAAACGAAAACCAGGAGTAAAGAGTGACCCCATTAAAGGCTATGTAAGGTTTGTTAATGCATTTGTTACTGACTGAAAGAACCCACTGAAAAGTTACTGGCACAAACCACTTCTAAGGAGAAAAAGGAAAATTATCTATTTCAAGTGATTTCAGTGCTGCAATACAAATTTTCACTACCTGGATCTTTATTAGCACAGCAAGGTGGCTGCAAAGAGGGAAATGATGACTTTTTAAATTCTTTTTTTATTTAGTTGTAGTAGAAGCCAGGCAAAGATGTCCTAATCCTTGACATAGAGAAATTCCTGAACTGGTAACACTTCACCAGAAAGCAACACAGCTTTCTGTGGCCCTTTCTCCCAGGCCTAACATCTTGCCTGGCATCAGAAAGCACCATGCTACCAGCATGAGCAAGGAATCCTTTACTTTAACTTCAGGGAAAGCTTTATTATAACTACACAAGAAAGTGAGGAAGGTGTTTCTGCTCATACCTCCCTGACTATCAGCCTCCTGAGTGCCTCTCAGCACATCCACGAAATTATTAGCAAGGTTAAAAGAGCACATGTCAGCACAGGAGAGCAGCTCCCTGGACACTGGGGCAATTTAGCCTTAGACACCTGGTACCACAAACCATTTGCAAGCGTTGTCTTTCGGGATTAATTACCTAACAGGGCTTAAACTGATTAACAAAAGTGTTTTTCCCAGTTTCAGAGTGTTGCTCTAAACCTCTTTTAGGAACTGTGATCCTGCTCTGTTTTCCAGGCTTTCCCACAGCCTAACTCACAGCTTATCATGGCTTGCTCGACTCATTAGGAAAAGGTTAGAGAGCTGCTCAAAAACAAACCTCAGGCTGAACAGCTGCAAGATCAGATGCATGAAAGTCAATTCTTTTAGATAATTTGCCTTGTAAGTCAGTCTGAGAGAACATAACCTCTAGGATCAGCCTTCAGGGAAGAAAGCTTACCTGGACCTGCAATTATCACAGCATTCTTCTGTGCCCATGATGCCAGAGGAAACCTTTCGGAGTTGTCTGTCTTCAAAATGAGACAGGATGATTCTACCCAAGGGAAAAAAAAAAAGAAGTTAATACAAGACCAAGGATTTACACATGAAATTTATTGCAGAAAATGGAGTTGAAATCAGCATCATTAATTAATTCACTGGGGAACCAATTATTTAGCCTTGATTCCTCTAAAGAAAAAGTCTTTTTTTTAAAAAAAAAAAGCAAATAAGGAAACGTATAAATGTGCTGAAGGTTGTACTTTTGATACTGCTTATTAAAATAGAATAGAATGTTCTGTGCTTGTAGCACACATTGTGAGTCCAAAATGCCTTCTGGTTACAAACCACAGCTGTGACCAAGTCACAGCAGCTCTTATCAAAGCTGCCTGCAGTGCCAGAGCACTAAACAGGTTCCAGCACTCACTTCCTCCTGCAGCTATTGGACACCAGGTACTTCTCCATCTTTGCCAACATCTTCAGCTTGTACAGACGGAACTTCTCGTTGTGGATCTCGTTCAGGAGGCGTCTGAGAGGGGAGCAAAAAAATGCAGAGCCTTAAATGCTGGCCACTGTTCCCCTGTCCCACACCAAAAATGAAATGTGCCAGACAACGCTGTCTAAGTCAACAGGAAGAATGTTGAAAAATAGAAAAAATACCCTACTAAAACCAGACCCAAGCTGCCTGCCTGCTTCTCCACCACCTTGATCCTCAGAGCATGGGGCATACTCAGGAGAGCACTTCATTCATATTCTTCTAAACATGATCCCAAAGAGGGCAAAACAGGAGACAGAGAGGTTCTTCCAAGCCCACAGGAATTGCAAAAGGCCCTGAGGAGGGAGAAAAGGGCTGTCCCCAGAGCTTTACCTGTTACAGTTCAGGTCTGCAGCAGCCCACAGGACGTGGCAGGCAGCAGGCAGCCCGTCGCGCCCGGCTCTCCCCATCTCCTGGTAGTAGGATTCCATCTCCTTCGGGGCGCCGTAGTGGATAACCAGCCGGATGTCGGCCTTATTGATGCCCATCCCAAACGCCACCGTAGCCACAACGCACTGCAAAACAGGAGCCACGTGCCTTCAGGCGATCCCAAAGAACGTGCCTGGGTTAATGCTCACAAGCTTGGTGTGA
>VZTH01011556.1:0-51757 GCA_013397815.1 Aleadryas rufinucha
GGGTGGGCTGGGGGGGCTGAATGGGCACTCACTTGGACTTAATGGGGGCTCAGTGGGAGCTCAGGTTTGGCTGGGAGGGGCTCAGTGGGGATTCAGTTGGGGCCCTGGGACTTCAGGGCAGGGACAGTAGGGCTTCAAGAAGTCTCAGACTGAGCTCAGGGGGACTTGGGGTGGGTTCAGTAGGGCCTCTGGATATGCTCAAGGTGGGCTTGGAAGGGCTCATCAGCAGGAGCATCTCAGGATGCAGCCAGAGCCAGACATGGAGCATGGAGTGATGTCAGGAGGAAACATCTTGGGCCTGTTCTCTTGAAATCTTTCATTTTGGGGGTTGAAGAGGGGCCCAAAATGCTGAAATCACTGTTTTTGACCTCTGCAAGAGCAGAGAGCAGTGTGGATTGAACCCTGTTCCCTCTCTCCAGCCACATGTCCCCGGTGAGAGTGCTGTGGGGGTCCCATGTGTGGGGGTCCTGGTTTTTGGGCACCTGGGGGATGCTGGGGGTCCCACTCCCAGCCGCCCCTCCCTTCTCTCTAGGTTCTTTACCAAAGTGGGTGGTGAACAAATCCTCCCAGTTCCTGGCCCCCAAGGTGAGTTTGTGGCACTGGGGTGGGTCTGGTGTGGGGGTGAGGGGTCCCTGTGCCCATCTCGTTCTTCCTCCCAGGCGATGAAGAAGATGTACAAGGCATGCCTCAAGTACCCTGAGTGGAAGCAGAAGCATGATCCTCACTTCAAGCCCTGGCTGTTCCCGGAGCAGAGCCGACTCCCAGCCCTGGCACTCTCCGAGCTCTCCCTCCAGCATGCGGATTCCCTGGAGAACATTGATGAGAGCTCCCTGGCGGAGAGCAAGGAGGACCGTGGCGAGGGCAGTGATGAGGACAGCCTGACCTGATTCCCCCGGGAGCTGCTCTCCTTGTTCCCCGGGCTAGGACAGCCTGACATGACCCCCCCTGGGGGCTCCTCTCCCTGTCCCCCCACTTCCAACATGGTTTGTGTCTCTATCTCACACACCTGTACACATGCACCCCCACTTTGTGTTCGGGGGGACCCCCCCGTTGTTGTACCCCTGTCTGGGGACAGCAGGGACATACTGGGTCCCCCAGGGTGGGAAGCTGGGGGTTGTCTGGTCACTTAGCCCTTGTGGGACACCAGTGTTGTCCCTATTGGTGGCAAACCCTAAGTGCCCTTCAGCTTTTGGGGGGCCAGAGGAAAAGGGGGGCCCTGTGCCTGCTCCCCAGCCCTGGAGACCTTCCCACTGCACTCCCCCTCTGCCCCCCATCCCTGCTTCCCATCTCTGTTATGGTCCAACAGAACTGCCTTCATCCCATGGGACCCCCGCCCCTAGCAGACCACCAGCGGGTGCTTGGGCACCTGCCTGCACCTCTGGGCATGCAGAGGGGTTTTGGGGGGCTCTTGGCACCTCCTGGCATGCTGGGAAGGAGGGCCTTTGGGGTTTTTTGGCATCTCCAAGCATGTAGAGGGGAGGCTGCTAGGCTCCTGGCACCTCCAGCATGTTAGAGGGGATGTTGGGGTCTTATAGCACCGTCAGGCATGTGGGAGGAATTGAGAGGCTCATGGCACCTCCGGATGTGCTGTGGTGGGTGTTTTGGGGGCTCCTGGGATCTCCATTCATGTTGTGGGGGGGTCTTATGGGCTCTCAGCATCTTCACATTTGTTTGGGGGAGGCTTTGGGGTAAGCTCGCACCTCCAGGTGTGCCAGGTGTCTTTGGGGGCTCCCAGCATCTTCAAGCACGTTGAGAGGACTTGGGGGGCTCCTGGCACCTCCAGATGTTCTATGGGTCTCTGAAGGCTCTGTCCCCTCCCCCACCTTTCCAGGATGGGGACCCTTTCCAAGCTGGGTGCCTGAACCCTTCCTCCACTGGAATTTGAGGCCTTGACTGGGGGTTTGGGAGCTGGTCTTTGGCCATGCTCCTGGCCCCCTCCTTTTCTGGGGGTGCACAGGGAGATGGGAGATTTTGTACCTTGTACTGGAGCTGATTATTTAGGAATAAAATAATTAAATCTGGCATGGGAGGGACTCAGCCTCTGTCCCACCTTGGTCTTTTGGGAGCCATTCCTGTTCCCATAGTGCGCCCAGGAAGGGGGTCTCTGCTCATGGTGGGTGCTGGTGGGACCCTCAGGGGTTGTGGAGACCTCCAGAGGGGCTCTGGGTGATGGTGATGCCACCAGAAGGTGACAGAGAAACCCCTACACTGAATTTGTGCTGGGCACTAATTAGGGATGAGTCTCCATGTCCTTGTAGTGGGTTTTCCCACAGCCCCAGCCAAGCCAGTAACACCAGTACATTTCCCCCAAAAGCACCTCTGGGAGAGAGGAGACAGGGTGTGCTGAACTTTGGGGACACACTGTGGGGCTACATCATGGCTTCTCCAGGAGAATCCTGGGGAACAGAGCTGACACTCCCAGGGACTATGGGCCCTGTGTGGAGCCCTGGGACTCTTGTCTCCTCCTGGGGTGCACCCAGGGGCAAAACTGCTTGTGGACCCCACTTCTGCCCCCCTAGTGCTCTGGGTACCCCAAAACCTCAGCAAGCCCCAGCCCTACTCTGCACCCCAGCAGGGTTTTGGTGGGTGGTGTTGTCCAGCCATGTGCCATTCTCTGTGCCCGTGTCTCTGTCACCTGTGGGGCTGGGGTGGGCACTGGGGACTTGTTTCCCATTTCTTCCATTAACTTCCACCTCCCCCCCCCCCCGCTCCCAATTTAAAAAAGAACCCACTNCCGATCCCAATTAAAAATAGAACCCAATTAAAAAGGAACCTGGCCACCACCCCCTTGGCAGGGTGAAAATGGAGCCGAACTGGAGACAGGACATACTGCAGCAGCTCTGGAGCCAGGGGGACACAAGGAGGGCGGCAGGTGATGGGGTAAAGCCCCGTGTGGGGAGGGTTTAGGTCTGTCAGCTCTGGGAGGTACAGCCAGGAACCCAGAGCTGCGGTACTGGAGAGAGAAGATGGCTCCAAAGGGAAGTGGAATATGCTCTGGCACACATCTGGTGCCGGGGGATTTGAGCGGAGCTGGGGCTCAGGTAGGATATGTGGAGGGGGCAGTGGTCTTGTGGCTGTGCTGGGGACATCCTCGGGTGCTGACGTGGGTGATCCCTGAAATGCTGCTGGGAAGGACTACAAGGCTTCAGCCCTTCAGGGATGAGGCTCGGGCATTGCTGCTGGCCCCTGGGGTCTCGGACAGCACCTGGTTGTGTGATACCCCCAAAACTGGATAAGGCCACGGCACCCTTATTCTCTGCCGAAGGCTCTGGGAGGTTATCCCAGTGGGAGGGGATCCCCCCGGGTGGATCCAAGGGTCTGGGATAGGAGGGCAGGGGGATGTGATGGTTCTGGGGAGCAGGATGGGATAACGTGGGGACTGTGATGGCTCTGGGGAGTGGGATAGGGGAGCGGGGTGATGTAATGGACTGCGGGAGTAGGGATTCTGGGAGTAGGGGGNGGAGGTCGTATTTCTTTCCACGTGCTTCTGTGGGTCCCTGGGCACACAGTGCTGGGGGGGCACTGGGGGTACTGGGAGCTGCTGGGGCGGTGGGGGGAGTATGGATTGTTCCCCTGCTCAGCTGCGACCGTGCTGTGCCCTCCCCCTCGTTGGGGTGCTCGTGCTCTGGATTAACCCCAGTATACCCCAGCTCAGCCCCAGTACTCCCCAGCCAAATTCCAGTATACCCCAGCTCGCTCTCGGCACACCTTAGCTCAACTGCAATATGCTCCAGTTCACCCCCAGAACACCCCTCTGCAATCCCAGTTCATCCCAGCTCAGCCCCGGTTCAATTCCAATATGCTCCAGCTTCCCCTCAGCAGACCCCAGTTCATTCCCGGCATACTCCAGCTCACCCCCAGCACACCCTAGTTCAATCCCAGCTCAACCCCAGTACACTCCAGCTGAACCCTGATATTCCCTAGTTGCCCCCCAGCTGCCCCAAGCAGACCCCAACTCATTCCCAGCACAGCCCCACTGAACCTCAGTATACCCCAGCTCACCTCAGCACATCCCAGCTCAAACCGAGTTCATCCCGGTTTAATCCCAGTACTCCCCAGCTCCCCCCAGCATATCCCAGCTCCTCCCCAGTATATTCCAATTCACCCCCAACACATCCCAGCTCAATACCAGCACATCTCAGTTTAACCCCAGCCTTCCCAGTTCACTTCCAGTATATCCCAGCTTCTCTAAGCAGACCCCAGCTCAGCCCCAGTATAACCCAGCTCAGTCCCAGTGTCCAGGGAGCCCTGGCATTGCTGATAGCCCTCATTCTTGTGCCACTGCAGGAGTCCTACTGCCTGGTTGGGATATGTTGGGGGATACTAGGGACATGGTGGTGCTGCTGATGCTGGGGGTGAAGCTGGGAAAAGGGGACCCTGAGGGCCCAGCTGGCAGATTTGTTTTCTGCTGGGGCCCTGGAATGTCCCCATTCATGGCTAAACAACGGTGTCAGCTGTGGCTGTGCCAGGGCCCCTGCCAGCACAGCCACACCAAGCACCACCAATAGCACCCAGATGCTGGATGATGCTGGTAGTGGGCTTCCCTTGCTCTCCTCCTCCTCTTCCTTGCTGCTTCCCAGTCTGTCTGGCGAGGCCTGGAGCTTTACCAGTGCTGTGCAGCTGGAACTGGGCTGGCCATTGCTTTGTCCTCCAGTAATGGCAAGCTGGTTCCATGGGACACCTTCACACTGCTGGGGCCATCGGGTTGTTCTTTGGGGTGCCCAGGGGTTGCACCTGCATGGAGGGTTCCTAGGTCTAGCACCATTGCAGGGGCAGCAATTTTAATTTGTGGATTCAGCCCAAAAAGCCAATTTTTGGAGGCACAGAGCTGAGTGCTGGAGGTGGGTGGCTTTTCTGGGGTACTGGGAGGAAGGTGGCAAGGTAAGCTCCTCCAAGAGCTGCTGGTAGTTTTCTGGAGTGCTCCAGCAGCTGCTGGGGATGAGTTGTTGTGGGCCACAGCCAGGACATCAGGGATAGGGATATTTAGAGCAATATTGAGGATGTGTTTGCTGCCAGAACTTGGAAAGCCCCAGAACAGCGTGAGCCCTTGGGATTTTGGGGGTGTCTCAGGGGAGGCACAGAGTGATGCTCCCCCGTGCAGGGAGTGATGCAGCTCCTCTGGCAGGACTCTGTGGCCGTGGGGGGTTGATGCTTGGGGAAGCTTTGCAGATGGGCCCCCCAAATCTACAGGAGGGTGGGCAGCTGGCTGTGTAGAAAGGCTTTTGCAAAGTGGGGGTGGGCGCATGCGGTTGGCAGTCCCTGTACTTCTGTCCCTGCTGCAGCATCCCCTGGCCCAGCCTGGCTTGTCTGCCGTGCTGTGGTGGCCAGGGGGATCCAGGGGGTGGCCCTGGTATGGTGTGACCCTGCTGCTGGGGACAGGGCCTGTGCATGGGGTAGTGTTGCACCCCAATGAGCATGAAGAGGAGGCGGGAGGGCATCAGGGCTGGAAAAGGGGACACCCCGTGCACAGCTGGAGGGGTCACCCCTTCCCCATGAGACTTTCACTTCCCACTTATGGGAAAGTGAAAAGGGGCCCACGTGGTTTCAGTGCTGGGTGTTGGGTGATGGGGCTGATTTCCCACGGAGGAAGGAGGTGCCCTGCTTTGCAGGGGGACCCATCAGGGACCCATCCTCTGCAGCTGTTGGCACAGCCCCCCCACAGCACTACCAGACCCTGGGACATTGGGGCTCCTCTGGGGTGGCTGTGCACGTGGGGTTTGGCTTCCTGACCTAGTTTGCTGGCAGCATCTATAAAGTGTGTCAGGAGCTGAGAGCATTCCAGTGGAACTCAGTGGGTAGCGACAGCATTGCCAGATGTATTTACCCTTTTTCTAGCTGGATTTGCCCATTTCTGGTCGGATTTACCCCTTTCTTGACTGGATTTGCTCATTTCTGGCTGTATTTGCCCCTCTTCTGGCTAGATTTGGGAGGCAGGCAGCAATGCTCTGGAAGGGAATGCTGAGGAACTCGTCTGTTTGTTGGTGCCACAGCCTCGGTCATGTTTCACCTTCCCAGGTTTTACTGCCAGGGGGGAAAGGGGAATGCAGGTGGGACCTTGGGGAAAGGAGGAACCCCCAGTTTTCCTGCCCCCTTGTCCCAGACTTCTCACCTACCTCATCACTGCCCACCTTCCACCTCTATGCGCACCCCCATCTTCACACAGAGCCAGCTCGGGGCAGTTCCCACATCGGGACACACCCTGGTGTGTGTGTGAGCCCTCAGGCCCCTGAGCAGGGGGCCGGGCACCCTCTGGCTGCTCCACACCAACCACCTGGAAATGGCAACTCATGGCAGAGGGAGGAGGCTCCCAACTTATTGCAGAGGGAGGAGGCTCCAGAGAAGCAATTCCACCCCTGGATTGTGACTCTGCAAGCCTGAACTCGATCCCTGAACAGCACCTGGGAGGTTTGAATATCATTTGCAGTTTTTTTGGCTGAGAAGATCTTGAAAATGGAAAAGCTTCACCCTCCCAGGAAAGACCTTGGGCGCTGCTGTGCAGATGGGCACCCACTGAGGTGGAGTGGGGAGGGTTTGGGTGGGAGGGGGTCTGTGGAGTGCTGGGTGCTGTCCCAGGACCCTTTGTTTGCTTTGGAGTATTCGCTGCTTGCTGAGGATTCTGCTTGGGCAGTTTTGGGGTGAGGATGTGGTGCTTTTGATTCCCAGCAGGGCTGGGAATCTGCGGTAGCCCTGGCAGGTCTGTTGGGGACATCAGGTTCACCCCCTGGATCCAGCAGGGACCTTGGGGACATTGGCCTCATTCGGGCTGGCCATGGCCTCTGGCTGAGGATCTTTCCTTAATTTAGGCAGGAAAGGGTAAAAATGGCTGTGGTGAGAGACTGGTTGCCCAGTGCTGCTGGAGCAACCCAGCAGGTTGAGGAACCCGCTTCCCACTGGTGGCCAGCCCTGTTCCCACGGGTCCTTCCATCACCCGGCTTTGTCCCCTGTGCCCACAGGAAGCCTGGTGAGTAACAGCTTCCTGCCCTCCCTGAGGATCCACAGGGGTCTTGGGGTCGTGGGACATGGCAGCCACCTGCCTGCTTGTCCCTTTCTGTCCAGTGGCCAGAGCTCGGCTTGTCCTGCTGCCCCACAACGCCCCATCCTTGGTGCCTGGTTCCTGCCGCAGTACTGGTGAGCTCTCACTTCCCCGAGGTCACCCTGCCTGGCTCTTCCTTCCTCTCCTGCTGAAAGCCCTGCCCCGTCCTTCAGTCACCCAGGGCTCAGACGGCCTCAGGATCCGGCCTTCTCGTCCCCCATGGCGGCTGTGGTCGGTGCATCACCGCACTGAGGCCTCACAGTTCAGCTGGGGCCCGGGGTGGCTATTGCACCACATCCCAGCTCAGAACTCTGCTCGGCTTTCCGGACAGTTCCCATTGCTGAGGTGGCGTTTGAGGAAGTCCTGGGGCAGGCAGAGACCCCTTGGCAAGCCTCCATCACGCCAGCTGGACCACAGGCAGGCCGGCCGCCTCCTTCTGCTGAGCCGAGGGACCGCGTGCTGGTAATTAGCTCTCCTTGATTAATGAGCCCACAGACCTGGGGAAGGGGAATGTGGTGCCGACAGGGTTTGCCTGCATTGGAGGAGGAATTGCAATGGGAACTAGATCCATCAGGTGGGTGCCAGACACCCGACAGGGCTCCTCTGCTGGATTTTCCTGGCTCCTGGCCACTATCCTGTGTGCCATCGGAGGGACAGGCAGGGATGAGCTGTGGGATGGCCACCACTTTACTACCTGGTGCTTGGGTGCTGAGTGCCGCTCTGTCACTGACATACTGATGGCCCTGGTCACACCACTCGATCCCTGGCACCTCGTTAGGGGTAATGTTGCTTACCTGGGGGAAGCTGGAGCCAGTGAAGGCAGTATGCTTGCCTGTCACTCGCAGTCAGAGCCTCCCCATGGCATACATAGCTCCTTAATCGAACAAGCCCAGCCCTCACTAGTGCCCCACCTGAGGGTTGGGAAACTCGGGGCCCTGAGAGCAGTGGTGGGATGCAGTGGGCGAAGGGTGGGCACACCCCTGCAGCACGGGGGGCTCCTCCCTGTGCCAGGATGCTCAGCTCTGCTGGGGGAAGAGGTGCATCCTAAACCCTCTGTTGAGCTGAGGGCATCTGAGGTGGGCTGGGGTGGCTGTGGGAGCCCCCAAAAAAGCTTTCAGCACTCAAGTTTGGGGGTAGAGGGGCTTGCTGAGCCCCTTAGTCCAGATGAAGGGGGCCAGCACCAGGCACCCCCAGATCCTTCATCTCCAGCACTTGGAGGGTGAGGCCTGTGTGGGTTTGGGATGGGGCTGAGGGGTCTGGTGCTCATGTGTTTTGGCATCCTGGCTTATCCCCCAGAGCACCAGCACCACGGTGCCGGGGTGCTGGCAGCCCTCGCCATTCCCTCCTCACACCACTTGTCCAGCCTTTAAGTCTCTTACAAAACAGCCCCTGTGGTGTTGCCTAATCCCAGGGAGGAATGCGGTGGGTCAGCACTGGGAGGATTTGGGCTTGGCAGGGGCCACAGCCAGGGTTACCCCCTGATCCCCAGCAGCCATCTGGGCTACGGCGTCTCCCTGTGTTGATTTTGCTTCTGGAATATCCATCTTGTTTAGCACTGAGGTTAAATGATTAATGATTGAAGGAGGGAACCTAGCGAGGGCCTGATGAATGATTTACCTGGTGAGGGCAAAGGGCCCGACAGCGCTGGGGAGCTGCCAGCCCGGCACACTGGGGACCCTGCTCTTCCCCTGTTGGAGTTTTGTCCCCATCCCTGTCCCTGGTGAGCAGCAAAGAGGGCCCTCAGCCACCCCAGGTTGTGCTGGGACAGTGCCAGTGGTGAGTGCTGGTGCAGCTGTCCCTTCCTGATAGGTCTGTCCCACCACTGTGTCAGTGTCCTGGCACAGCACTGGGGATGTTGGCACTGGTGTCAATGGGTGACACGGGTGGTGATTCCTTGGCTCTAGCCAGGAGGGGGGACATTTGTGGGAGCCTCATACTGGTGTCACCATGTTTCCCTCTGCTCTTCCATGGTGTTTTGCCTCTGCAGGCAGCACCCAGCTGGGGTTGAGCCTGCCTGTATTGGTGTCACTGGGATCTGGTGACAGCAATGTCACCCAGCACCATCACTTATCCATTTTCAATAATAGATGAGGGCTTTCTAGGTGTGGAGGTGGGAGAGAGAATTTTATTCTGATTCAGGGATTTTTGTGCTGCTGGTTGGGATTACTGGGACCAGTGGGAAGGTCCTGGGTACTGCTGGTTTCTCTGGAGCTGCTGATTTCTCTGGAGCTGCCAGCAAGGAGCCACAGGGGTCACTTGGACACTTAGTCCTTGGAGCCTGAAGCAAAGCCAAATTGTGCCAGGAGGTGCCAGGGAAGTGGCACTGTGGCCAGATCCCAGCAGCACCACTGGGATACTGGTGTCTAGAGGTGTAGGGGTCACTGGCTGTGGGGACCCCATGGTGCCTCAGGCTTGGCAGTGTCCAGTTAGTGCTGAGTCGAGGATGAGCCTTGCTCAACTGTGCACTTTGCACTGAAACCGCAAGTGCTGCTGAGAGCTGGGACCTGCCTGAGTCACAGAAAATGTGACTCTGACGGCAGATCAGACCGGCCTATTTACGGCTCCAGGAAATCCTCTGGCTCCTTCTTAGCAGGTCTAAAAAAACCTCCAGCAAACCCAAAATAAGATGGTGCCGGGGTCACTAGCAGTGCTGTGTGTGCCGGCGTGACGGGATCTGCCTCCTGCCTGGAGCCTGCCGAGGCCATGGTGCTGGTGGGTGGGAAGGGCAGGGTATTCCATCTGCTGCTTGTGGGGCTAACAGGGATTTGCCCTGCCAACAGCTATGGTGTGGGATGGGTGTTCTGCTGCAGGAACTGGGACACCAAGAGAGCCCTCATGTCCCAAGCTCTGGGTGCCACAAGGGCGCTCTGCTAGGTGTGTGCACCAAGGGTGCTGTACAGGTGCTCTGCCAGCACCCCAGGGTGCCATGCTGGAACAATGCCAAGGACAGACAGGGCTCTGGAGCTGGGAGCAATGCCGTGGTGGGCATATGGTCTGTGAGGAGGAGTTTGGTGTGGTTTGAGTTGGGGGCTCCAGCGGCAGCACCCTGCCACTGCTGTGATGGGGACAGCCCAGAAGAGGGGACAACCTTCTGGATCCAATTGTCCATGTCACTCCATCCTGGCTTGCTGCTGTAAACTGGGGAGCTGCATCCTGGAGGGTGACAGCCCGGAGGTGCAGCCAACATCTCCCCTGCCCTTGAATCAGGCATATTCAGGCATATTCCTTGATTATCCACAATGTGAGACTGCCTTCCCTCACTGCTCTGTCTCCCCGCCCAAATGTCACCCCCTGGGACCATGCTGGGGCCCCATAATGCCTTCACCTCTAAGGGGATGGCCTCTATGTTTCAATGCCTAAACTGGGACCCTCCAGCATTTCCACACCCCTGCAGCCCCCCAGTTCAGGACTGGGTGATCCTGGGGACACAGCATGGTTGGAGGCCATATGAAAACCAAGCAGCTTCACTGAAATGTTGGTTTTGGGACCCCAGGCTTCAACTGGTGTGTGTTTTGGGACTGATCCTGATCCTGTTGTCTCCATTCCCAGGTCCTGATGTCATCCTGAGCCTCGCTGGCAACGGGAGATGCACTGAGTGGTACGAGTTTCTGTGGCCAGCCCCCTGCCATGGAGGAGGAGGGGTCTCTGCCGGTGGCCGCCTGGCTGTCTGCCCTCCACCTCGACCAATATGTGGAGAGCTTCCAGCAAAGCGAGCTGTGGTCAGTGTGGGACTGCCGGGCTCTGACGGACGAGGGCCTCACCCGCCTTGGGGTGCTGCTGCCTGGCCACCGCCGCCGCATCCTCCTGGGATTGCAGAAAGCCTTCGCTGAGGCCCCACTGCCCGCCAGGACTCAGCAGCCCCCTGCCAGTAAACCTGTCCCCATGAAACGCCACATCTTCCGCCTGAGCACTGCAACAGGGCCGGAGCAGCTGGAGCCCCGGTGCCTGCCAGTGCCCGGTGGGACCCCAGTGCTGGAGCCGGAGCGGGGTGCAAGCTTCACCCAGCTGCCCCCACCCATCCCGCCCAGGGTGGGCTGCCGCCCCCCCCTCAAATTCTCGCCATCACTCTTGGGGGGCAGCCCCGAGCCCTGCCCTCTGTCCTGCAGCCATCTCCCAGCCCTGGAGGACCCCTCACCGCCAGCCCTTGGGGAGAAGCCCCCTGCTGACAGCCGGGTGAGACCCCCGCTGCCACCACTGCCAGCCAAGCGACACCAACTGGAAACCAAGTGCCAGAGCCTGAAGGGCCCCCCACTGCCCAACCGCCCCCCTGTGCTCCCCCCCAGGGCTGTGTCCCAGAGGAGGTAAGGGGGTGGCAGAGGCATGGGCTTGGGGATGCCCAAAGGTGGCAGGGTCCGTGTGGGGGGCTACTGTGATGTGGGTGGGACCCTCGGGGTCATGACACAGGTTGCTTGGGGTACCTACACCCTCCCCAGACCTTAGCACATCTCCTGGGAGTACTCCCACCCCAGCGCTCAGCACATCTCCTGGGGGTACTCCTAGCCCCAGCACATCCCATGAGGATACCAACCCTTCCCCCAACTCCAGCACAACCCCTGGGGGTACCCCTGCCCCAGGCCACAGCACAGTTCCTAGGGCTACCAGCACCAGGGGGGACTGAGATATTTATTTTGGCTGTGGCTGGATGTATCCACCCTGATCACTCCAGTCACCCAGGTCACCCCTGCCTGGCATGGGCTGGGGCACAGTTCCTGCAATAATATAAAGCCCTGCCTTGCCCCCATCTGCAATGTAGGTAGTGCTGAAGCCTGAGGAACTCTTCACACCACTGGGTGCAACAGAGTGAACCGCAGTGCAGAGGGGGTGTGGGGCAAAGCTACTGCCAGCTGCTGTGGCCAGATGACATGGGAGCAGGCTGGAATTTGGGGACGGCAGTGCTTGCAGCCCCCTCTTTGATGTCTGACCCCCCCGCCAGTGCACTCCCAAATCCTGCAGAGCACAGGCAGGTGTGGAGTGAGAACTGGGAGTGCAGTTTGGAAGGTTCAGAGGAGCTCCTGGGTGCCAGCACCCTCCCGGGGTGAGGTGGGGGAATGTCAGCAAGCCTGTGTGGCCCCCCATGGGGAGTCCTCCCCCACAACCTTCCCAGGACCCCCAGACTTCCCACCACTCTAAGGGATATGTTCCTGGAGCTAGGGTGTCTAGCTGGTCCCCTGAGGGGGGTCCTGGGAGTGGCATTGGGTTTGTCCTGAGTGATGGTGCTGGCTGGGACCCTGTGTGTAGTCAGGATGAGATGGGGCTCCTGCTCCAGCTTCCCATCCCTGTGCCCCAGTGGGCTTTTTGTGGTAAGGTGGGTGGAGGTGATCCCTCTGCCTGTGCTCTGACCCCTAACTGGTGCTGATGCAGCAGGGAGTGGGCTGGGATGCCAAGCTGGGGTGGGGGCTCAGGCAGCTGATATGGGGAGCTGGCATGCCATGGGGTGAGCAGCACCTGTCCCTGGGGCTCCTTGGACTCCGGATCAACAGTGTCCATCCTGGCACCCCAGGAACTGTTCCCACCACTGCTTTTCTGCACCGAGATAGTCACCCAAATCCTCCTGGAGCCACTCTCCATCCTGCCCTGGCCAGGAGGCTACCCGGGCATGACGAGGCCAATGGCTGCCACTTTGGTGCAAGCTGTGCTGCTTTGGTGCTGGCCGTGCCGTGGGTTTGGTACTTGCTGTGCTGGTTTGGTGCCAGCTGTGCCGTGGGTTTAGTGCCGTCCGTGCTGGGTGTTTGGTGCCAGCCGTGCCAGAGTTCTGGTACTGGCCGCGCCGTGGGCTCTTAGTGGCCATACTGAGGACTCGGTGCCGGCCATGCCGCTGCTCCGGCCAGCTCAGGAAGTTTTGCTGCAGTGCAGGAAGTGCCGGGGTGAGAAGCTCCGCTCCCCGCCGGCCTTCCTCAGCCCTCCCCGTGCTGCCGATCGGTCCCACCGGCGTTGCTGTCGCCTGCCTAGGTAGGGGGGCACGGCTTGCGCAGTGCCAGGCGTGCCGCACAGGGGCAGGCGGCGGGGGCCGGGGCGGAGGGATTTTTGGGACGGGATCTAGCGCTGCCGGCGCTACCGGGTGCGAGTCTCGCTCTGCCGGCTCCAGCGGGTGCTTCCTGCCCTGACCTGTGTGCCCCACAGGCATTGTTGTTCCCCCAGCTCCTGCTGCCCCGGGGACGGGCGCTCTGCCGCGGAACAGGCGCTGCCCACGCTGGCATGACACCCCGAAGGCTGTGCACCGGAACTCGGGGGCTGGGATTGCCCCCGGGGCTGCCCCGGGGGATCTGGGGGTGCATTAGGGTCCCTTGGGAGCCGCATGCAGGACCGTGGGACTCAAGAGGGGATGGGCCTATGGCCTTCGCGGGTGGCGGTGGCTGAACAGCACCCCCAGGACACAAGGGTGCTCCAGTGGCTTGGGGGACTCTGGGGTCACCGTGGCAGAGTCCTGAGGGCTGTGCCAGTGTGGGACAGGTAGGTGGCCATAGGGCCCTGGCACCTGGTGTGCCATGATGCAGACGTAACATATGGATTACACGTATGTGTTGGTGCTTGGCAGCGACAGAAGGGAATATGTATGGGCCTATGTGTGTATAGATGGGTGTATATGTGTATATATATATATTTCTCACATAGATCTTGATGCTGTAGTGAATATATACAGGAGTATACCTGTGCATCCATATATATGTTATATGTGTATTATATTGATATATTGGGGAATTCAGGACTAACCAGTTGAACCCCAAAACACATCTCAAAAGTCACTTTAATTGTATGACCAGGAGTATATTGGCTATAGGTAGGTTCTTGTTTTGAGAACATTTTGAAAATAAAGAGCTGTCATCTCCTAAGAAATTCTTCCCTCTGAGGGTGGTGAGCCCTGGCACAGGCTGCCCAGAGAAGCTATGGTTGCCCCATCCCTGGAAGTGTTCAAAGTCGGGTTGGATGGGGCTTAGAATAACCTGGGGTTGTAGGTGTCCCTGCCCATGGCATGAGATAAGCTTTAAAGTCCTTCCCCAACCAAACCATTCCACGATTCTATGACTCTTTGCCCAGTGCTGGTGCCTGGCCATGCCCATGGAGGGAGGAGGTGCCATGGTGCAGGACAGCTGGCATGGACAAGGGGTGCATTCAGGAGGATGAGGGTATGAGTCACCCTGTGGTGGATGTTGGGTCCTGGCTCTACGTGTGGGGCAGCATGTGCTGGGAGCTTGGGAAGCTACCCACACTGGGGCTCCCTGGAGTGATGGGTGACTGGCTAAAGTGCCCTGCGCTGGGTTGGAGGGAGCTCCACAGCCCCAGGTGCTGCTGTTGGCCCANATGTTGGGTCCTGGCTCTACGTGTGGGGCAGCATGTGCTGGGAGCTTGGGAAGCTACCCACACTGGGGCTCCCTGGAGTGATGGGTGACTGGCTAAAGTGCCCTGCGCTGGGTTGGAGGGAGCTCCACTGGGGGGACCTGACCTGGGTGCCTGCAGCCAGTGAGCATGAAAGGCCTGGGGAGGGGGGGGGATACTGCTTGGCTTGGCTGCCCAAGGACCAACAACAGTGGGGGATGCTGGCCCACGTTGGGACTGATGGTTGCTCATGTCTGGATGATCCTTGCCCATGCTGGGGTGATGCCCACATCAGGGTGATGTTTGCCCAGGTCTGGATGGTACTTGTCCACATCAGGGTGATGCTCGCTGCATCCAGGCTGGGGCTGGGGCTGGGGCTGGGGCTGGGGCTCTTTGCCAGCAGCTGTGAGGCAGCTGCATTGGTCTGGCCCTGTCTCTGGGCGGGGATGATCCCCCACCATAACCCCTTGTGGAGATGGGAGTGCCCACAGGGGAGGGACCTCCGAGCATGAGGGCTGAGGAAGAGCTGGAGCACCCCTGTGCATGCAGACAGCCTGGGAGCAGAGCAAGTGACCTGGGCATTTCTGGGGTGACACCACCCACCCATCTCCCCTTGCTTCCGGCTGTGCTGCCGTGGTCCCTGGCGTTTCCTCCTAGCTGCTTGCAGAGCCATATTGTGGTTTCCTCCAGGCCATGTTCACCTCCGGGTTCTCACCATCCCCCCAAACTCGGGCCACCCCAAGCACCCCTGTGCCAGGAGGTGATAGGATCATCCCAGCCCTGCTGGGTGTGGAATATCTGAGATACTACCTCCCACAGGTTGATGGCAGCAACCGTGTTTAACACTGGGAGCTCTCTCTCACCAGTACCGGACTTGATACCCCCTCCCAATGCTAGCAGTGGGGCTGTGAGCCACTGATGGCTCAGAGCTAGACACCCCACAGAGGGTCCCGTGAGCAGTGGATGCTCATGTCTGCACCCTGATTGTGGGGTGAGGCTGTCAGTGAGGGGGGCACCCCCTCTCCATGCCCAGGGCATGGCCTAGGGAGTAGAGCAGCCCCTGAGCAGCTGGTGGGGGGAGGAGGGTTGTAGAAAGTGATGTCCAAGGAAGTGAAGGAAGTGATGACAGAAGACTCCTTTTTGGAGGGCTGGGTGAGCTGGGCAGGGGTGGTGGCCTGGGCAGAGGTTTGGCTTTGGGGTGGTGCCTGTGGGAGAGCAGCCCTTTCTGCCCCCTTAGAAGAGAGGCCTAGATAAGGGACAGCAGATGAGGCACTGGTTTGCCACTTCTCTAATGGCAGAGGTGGCATGGCCAGACCCTGCCTGGAGCAGGACTGGCATCCTTTGGGCATGGCTGCATGGGGAGCCAGGGGGTGCAGGAGGTAATGTGGCACCCAAGCTACTCCATGGAGCCATGGGGGGACATGAAGCCCAGGGATGCTACAGCAGCAGATGATGACACGGAGAGCAGGCAGACCATCGGGGAGGGTGTTTCGGGGAACTAGGGTGTTATTTGTGCC
The DNA here is from genome assembly GCA_013397815.1 of Aleadryas rufinucha. NCBI lineage: Eukaryota > Metazoa > Chordata > Aves > Passeriformes > Aleadryas > Aleadryas rufinucha. The sequence goes on from VZTH01011556.1 coordinate 15,865, forward strand.
TGAACTCTGTGGGTGCCCATCCTACTGGTCCCTGGGATGGTGGGGCTAGGGGCTGGACAGTACTGGGGCTGGGCCAGAAACCCTCCTGAGAAGCCCCCATCCAGGAGATGGGTTGTCCTGGCCTGAGGCTTGTCATCTCACTGCTAGCCATGGGGCTTGTGTTGCAGCCCCCCAGCCGCAGCCCAGGGGGCAAACACCATCCTGGGTGGCTGCAGAGATGCAGACCCCAGCCAGGCTCTTGCTGGAGGCTCTGTGGCTTGTGCACTGTCACCTCCATGTCTCTGGGTCCCTGCACACCTGGGTGCCCCAGCAGCTCCTGCCTGGTGGTGTTGAGATCAGTGTTGCTGGGCTCCCCTGCCCACGCTCCCCTGCCCATGCTCCCCTCCTTCCCTGCCAGAATTCCCTAATGTATGGATGGTTGTGGCTCGTTTCCATGGAAATAATAGCTGCTGAGAAATGAGGTCAGGCTGACCCAGGGAGAGCCAGTACTCCTGTCCTCCCCTGCTTCCTGCTCCAGCCAGGGAGAAGTTTCCTCTCCAGCTCACTCCAAGCTAAGGGAAAGCTCTTGTGCAGGAGCCATGGTGCTGGGAGGCACATTCCCAGAAACCATGGGGTACTGACAGCAGTCTTGGCCATGGAATCATGGAATCACAGCATGGTTTGGATTGGATGGGACCTTAAAGCTCATCTAGTTCCACCCCTCCTGCCAAGGGCAGGGACACCTCTCACTAGATCAGGTTGCTCCAAGCCCCACTCCACCTGGCCTTGAACACTTCCAGGCATGGGGCAGTCACAGCTTCTCTGGGCAACCTGTGCCAGGGCCTCACCAGCCTCAGAGGGAAGAATTTCTTCCCAATATCCAATCTAACCAGCTGTTCCTTCTTGTGGCTGTGGTGGGAGGTAGCTGGGGCAAGGATGGTGCCAGCACGCAGGTCCCCTGGGGCTCACCTACCTGGGGCTTGGGGTGGAAATTCTGCCCACTACCTCTGCCCTCTGCCTGGATTCAGGGATGCTCCAAAAGTGCCTTGTATTTTTATACCCTGGAGAAACTTCTTAATTTCCTGCCCTTGAAAACACCATTACCCCAGAGGTTTCTATTGATTGCCCATCACCTTTGAGTCTCAGGAAGGCAGGAAGCAAGGAACAGGAGGTAGGAGTGGCTGAGCCCAGCTGCTCTGAGGCTCTGTGGGGAGGAAGACAGTCCCCATGGTCCCTCTCTCCACTGCTCAAGGTTTTGGAGCTGGGGGCATGGCTCACTAACCCAGGAGAAGCTCCATTTCTAAGAGTTCTTGCTACCGTAGCAGCCACCCCCGATCTCCACTGTCCACCCCAATATAAGGAATGGCACAGAGCATCCCTAGGACCCCCATCCTGCTCAGGGAACCCTATAGCCACCTGCAAACCAGCTAAGGAAGTGGCTATGCCATTGTTCAGACTGGAGGAAAGAAAACAACCTGCTCTGGGATGTGGCTTCAAGGCTGTGGGCAGCTTGGGGTGTCCCAGAGCCAGATAAGGATCCTGAGCCGTGGAGCACACACAGGAGAGTGAGGTTGGATGCCACGAAAGCATTTCCAGGCTAGAAAAGTAGTCATATAACCCAAGCACAGGAAAGGCTTTGCCGTGGAATCTTAGGAATTGGTTTGTGGGTTTGGGTGTGCTGCGGTTTGGTCCCTTTTGGGGATCCTCTGTGATTTCCCCCTTCAGGTGTACCAGGGTTGGGAAGGGGGGCAGGGGCTGGCAAAAGGCAGTGCTTGCTCCTCTCTCCCACAGCATCCCTGCCAAAGAGGAGGTCCCCATCACTGAAAGAGCACCCGGTGTCACCCTGTCCCCCCTGTTTCCCCTGCCTCGCACGAAGACACCAGCCCCGACGCCACCGGCGCTGCCCTCCAAGGCCACCCTTCCCTTCGTGCCAGAGTTCGGTGAGTACAAGGGGGGCCCCTCCAGTCTTCCCCTGTCACAAGTCTTCCCTTGGGATATTTGGCTGCCAATCCATCAGCATCTGTCCCACGGGTGCTGTGCCTTCCTTCCCGTCCGTTTGCTCCTCTGTCCTTGCTGGGGTCCCTTTCTTCTCTATCCCCTTTCTTGTCTTCTGGGTTGGGGGTGTCAGGGGTGCAAGATCTGGGCTGGGGGATTTAGGGTGTGTGAGGTCTGAGCTGGAGGCTTCAGGGAAAGGGTGTAAGACCTGGCTTGGGAGTTTCAAGGATGCAAGATGTGGACTGGGGGTTTGGGTGCAGCCTCTCCTAGGGCAGAGCAAAGGTTTCTGTGGGTGCTGGAAGCGCCCACACCCACTCACAGAGGAAAAGTGAATCTATCAGAGGGGTGAAATGCAGATGTCCCTGGTTTTGGGGTCCCAGGACCGTGCCTTTGCATCCCCCAGCCCCTTCCTCAGGGTGTCCCTGGGGCTCAGCCAACTGTAGGGAGCAATGCTGAGTTGGGGACCCTCATGGAGAGGTGAAGGTTTGGTCTCAGGGTGCAGCCCTCGTTGGTCTATAATTCAGCTGGAATAGCTCTGCTGAAAGGAAGAGGAAGGGCTGAGCTGTGTGGGGTGCTGGGTACCTCTCAAGGCCAGCAAACCTGCAGGAAGCAGCACTGGGAGCTGGGGTGTGTTTCAGAAGCTGGGAGAAGCCATGGACAGGAAACTTATCTATTTGTTGGGGTGTGTAGGGAGGAAAGCTGGTCCCACCCTGATGGGTTTGGGATGCAGAGTCTGCAGGGGATTTCTGTGGTGCCAAGGTGAGCATCTACCTGCAACCCTCAACCCCCTGCAGCCTGGGAGCATCCTCACCACTTCCAGGGCCCAAACACCATCATCTGGGTTGGGGTTTTGGGAGGAATCTGCTCCAGATTCTCAGTGGGATTTGGGAGTGGGTGTCTGCCAGGGCCAGGCTGTCTGGGGCCATTTGTTCCCTGTGGGGTTACAATCCTGACCAGGATTCCTGCTGATGTGGGTGCTGGGTGAGGAGGAACCATCTCTCGCTCCCATCATCCTCTGGGATCTCATTTCCATGGTGCACAAGCTTGGGAGCTGATAAGGAAAGGAAGAGGAGGGAGGGGAATCCAACCTGGTAAACAAAGCTGTGGGAAAAGCCCCTAGGAACCCCCAGCAGCAGGAACTCCCAGGCAGAGACATGAGAGCCTGGATGAAGCCATGGTCCTGGGGCTGGTGTCACCAAGTCCCCTTCTGGTGAGTGTCGTGACAGTGACAGTGCTGGGAGGTGCCACTAGCGAGACTTTGCCCTTTCCCAGCTCTTCCCCAAACTCCTTGATAAAACCCTTTTTGTCACAGGGATTGGGTGGTTATTTGCCAAGGGCAGAGCAAAGGGAAACCAGCCGTGCCTGCATCCTCATCCTCCCCACAGGCTCCAGGGTAGCAGGGGGAATTGCGACCCCTTGCTCCACCCCCGCTGATTCCCAGCATTTCCCTCTCCTTTATCAGATGACTCGGACTACGAGGACTCGGCGTGGGAGGAGGAATTAGCCAGACCGACGGGGGAGATGGCCAAGGTTGGTCCCACCATGGGGCTGCAGGTGGGCAGACCTGGCAGGGTGACTGGCCCTGAGGACAGGTACCGGCCTTGGGATGCTCCAGAGATACTGGTTAGGGCTGGAGGAGCATGTTGGAACTGGTTAGGGCTGGAGGAGCATGTTGGCAGTAGCTAGTGAGGGGGTTCTGCCTCACTGAGCATCCACTGGGTCTCCCATAGGTCCCTAGGGAGTAACCCCTGGGTCTCCCATGGGGGTTGGAATCCCAGAGCTAGAACTGGGTCCTCCAGTGCTCTCGAGAAGTACCTACCAGGTCTTTCAGTGGTGCTGGAACTCGAGGGTCCCTGGGGAGCACCCACCAGGTCTCACCCCAGTGTCTCCAGGAAGCACTCACTGGGTCCTCTGGGGTCTCTGGGGAGCACCCACAGCTGTGCAGTGCCCCGGCACACTCACGTGCCCAGAGTGTGTGCTAGTAGACATCTCCAGCACTGCATCTTGAATGTAATTCTCGGATTGCGAATTTCTATCTGCCTCCCTTGCTCCCTGGGGTGGGAATGGATGGATTTGAGGAGTCCCAGCAGCTGCAGAGCCCTCTGAGCATGTGAAGCCCCCATCTGCCTTGTTTGGGAACACCAGGGCCAAGGAGGTGTTGCCAGATTTCTCATGAAGCTCTGACAGTTTTAGCTGCTATAAATAACCATCCTGGTGTTCAGCTCCTCCCTTGATGGCACTTCCCTCTTTCTGCGAGCCTCAGTGTGCTTCTTCCTGGGCACCCTGGCACTGCTGAGCTGGGGATGGGCTGGTGACACGGCATCGTGTCCCCTCTCCTTCCATCTGCCCTGCACCCTCACGGTGCAGTGGGGGCACCAGGGAGACCCCACGTGTCACCCGTGTGTGTCTCTGCAGGAGGATGCCGAGCCTAGGATGGGGCGACCACGGTCCCTGCGTTTCAACAGCCTCTTCAGTGAAGATGAGTTTGGCGAGGACCACCCTGATGCACCCCCTGCCAAGTACGAGCTTGGCTGCCATGCTGTGTGCAGGGGATGTGTGTGTGTGGCTGGTGACACACTGTGTGCATATATAGGCAAGGGATATGTGTAGGGGTTTTTTTTTGGGGGGGGGGCGCGGTGTGAGCACAGGCAGAGAGCTCTTGTGCGTGGCAGGGCGGGTGAGTGCCCAGGTCAGGGCTGCTTGTGTGTGCACAGCTCCACAGTGTGCACACGCAGGACCTGTGTGTGGGAGCACATGTGAGCGTATGTGAGCAGAGAGCAGCTCTGCACGTCACTGGGCTGGGGCTGCGGTCTTGGGGATGCCCCAATCCCCCCTCCCAGAGCCAGGACTCAGGCCTGGGCTGTCCTTGGGGCTGGGGGACATGCTGGGGCCCCACTGAGGGGACTGTCCCCAGTGTCCCCGCTTGCATACAACTGGCCTGCATTGCCTGCGCCTCAGGGAAGGTCACAGGGAGGCTGAAGCGTGCGGGGGAGCCTCAGCCCCTCCCGGGACCCGCCAGCTCTTAACCCCCTCCCTCGGCTCCTCATCCCCAGTGGTGGCAGCAGCTGGAGTGACAGGGACCCCAGCCTGCACCTGCCTGCACCCGACACCTTCCCTGGCAGCAGCCTCGGCCCGCTCAGTGACAGCATGGAGGGCACCACTGCCACCACCCCGCTGTCACCCACCATCAGAGCAGGGTGGCTGGACAAGAACCCACCACAGGGGTGAGTGATGTACTGGGGGTCCCTGTGTGACATGGAAGGGTGTTTGTCCCCTCCTTTTCCCACCTGTAATTCTGGCTCATGGGGGTGTACTTTTGCTTTGGTGAAAATCCATCGCTAGGGGTTCCTTCCACTCCCTTCTAACCTGTGATTTAGGTTAGAACCACCCATTTTTCATGAAAGAGCCTTTCTCAGAGCAGGTGCCACCAGTGGTTGTACTGACTTGGCTGAGGGGGAGGGGAGGCTGCAGCTCGAGCTTCCTCCCAGACCCTGCATCACTGGGAGAACAGCTGCCTTTCCTCTGCGGGTGCCCTGGAACAGTGGTGACCATAAGAGAAGCTGTCAGGGATGAGGTGGGGAGTCTGGGCTGACCTGTGCTTTTGGGATCGCTGGGTTTGCTGCAGGAGGAGGTGGTGATGGCCCCCATCCCATGGGATGGCAGCCCCCAATCCTGGGCTCATGGTGGAAAGTCAGAGTGGTGCAGGAGTAAAACAGGGGAAGTGCTGGGCTTGTGTCTGTGTGCTCCAGGGTGAGTGAGCCAGGGAGTCATAGGGAGCCCAGTGATCCCCAGGGAGTTCAGTGAACCAGTGAGCACAGCCAGCACAGTGTGCACAGAGAGCCCACTCAAAGAGCCCCTGCACTACCTGGGAGGCAAGGATCAAGCAGGAGATGTGATGGATATTTGGGGGCTTCTTAATCTGGGCTCCGAGGAAGCCCTGAGGCAGCAGTTCCACCAAGGAGGAGCAGGAAGCTCAGCTGTTTACAACAGAGCAGCCGTGCTGCTGGGGAAGTGAGAGCAGCTGGAAGGTCCCTGGGAAGCTGCTCCAGCAAACCTTTCCTGAGTAAACAAGCCCTTGAGCAGCCACTGTGTCCCTGCCACCACACCAGCCCCCAGTCCCACCAGTCCCCCTCACCAGCAGGGGGGACCTGGGAGTTCAGTGCTGGTAGGGGGCTGCATGGCAGGGTTTGCTGGAGCTGTGTCGGAAAGGGCTTGGCTTCTCCTGCAGCCCTGATGCTAAAGGGATGGTCTGAAGAGTGTCCTGCCTTTCCCTGTGGTGCATGGTTGGTCTGCATGCTCAGCTGGGGAGGGCAAAGGGGTCTCTGGTGGGCTCTCTTCCAGTCCCAGGGTCGTGCCTCTCATCTGTATCCCCATCCTGATAGAGATGCATGGCTTCTCCCTCTGCTGAGGTGGCACTGAAATGTGCCTCCTGGAATGTGTCTCCTGGATTGAACCCTGCCTGGCTGTTAGGGGCAGCCCTTGTTCTCAGCTCCGTGTTTTAATTGGTGCCTGGAGGAAAGCATGAAGTCCCCATTGCTGTCCCCAACAGCAACAAGAGGGCACAGGGAGAGGGCACAGGATCAACGGCTGGGGACTTCAAGGGCTGGCTGGGACAGGCCTCTTATCACTGTGCAGGATAGAGGACTGGGGACATAGAACAGCAAGTAGGGCTGGGGACATGGCACCAGATCGAGGGCTGGGGACATGGAGGGCTGGGGACATGGCACAGGATGGAGGGTTGGGGACATCGAGGGCTGGGGACACAGGGCAGGATCAATGGTGAGGTAGCCCCAGGCTTTTGGCAACTGGGGCGTGAACACGAAAGCACAATCATCCTGAGTTCAAGGGCATCCCCTCCAACGGGTCCCTCCGGTCCCCTCCCAGGTCCTACATCTACCAGAAGCGCTGGGTGAAGCTTGATGCTGACTACCTCCGCTATTTTGACAGTGAAAAGGTGGGTGGAGAAGATGGATCTGGGGGTTTGGGATGAGAAGGTGGCAGAGGAGCTGCCCCAGCAGGGCCACCTCCCTCTGGGCATCCCAGCTGGGAGATATGGCTGTGCCAGGGAGCAGCCATGGCTGGGTGCTGGGGGTGAGATGTGGGAGGCTCAGAGCCTCCTGGACATGGGAGTTGGAGCATTGGGAACCCGAGGCCACAGACATGAGCAGCATCTCTCCCCACTCCCTGACCCAGGACACCTACTCCAAGCGGCTCATTCCCGTCTCCTCCATCTCCCGTGTCGCCAGTGTCGGGGACCAGAAATTTGAGGTTGTTACCAACAACCGCAACTTCGTGTTCCGGGCCGAGAATGATGGTGAGTAGCAGGGGTCCCTGTTCCCCAGCTGCTCTCCCTTCCCAGCCCACGGGATGAGTCCCATTGGCTCCTGGGCCCAGGCTGATCCTAACCCATCTTGCCTCTGGCCCCACAGCGGACCGCAATGAGTGGATACGGACCCTGCAGCAGATTGCAGAGGAGCGGAAGAGTAAAGCTCCAGAGAGGCCATTGATGTCCTCAGCTGCTGACTGTGCCACTGAGCTAGCCGATAAGAGTGGCTTCCTGGAGCTGCGGGGCTTTAAGCACAAGCTCTTTGTGGTGGTGGCTGGAGACAAAGTGTTCCTTTACAAGAATGCAGAGGTTGGTAGCTGCAAGGGCTGTGGCACTACGGGGGACCCTTTCCCTTTGCATTCCCAGCCTGAGCAGAGTAGCAGTGAGCCAGGGCACCCAGGCCTGCCACCCCTCAAATGGGGACAGCCCAGAAGCCACAGGGTGCTGACCTCTGAGGTGCAGCCCTCCCTGTCTGCTGGCTCTGAGCATTGAGATCTCCCAGGAGCATCACACCCACTGTAGCTGCTCCAGAGTCTGTGGTGCCCTAGGTACCCCCAGGATGAGAGCTGGGCAGGGAAGGGACATAGTTACCCCAGTTCCCAGGCATTGGATCCCATCATCCATTCCCCCTTCATCCCTTGCCCACCCTCCCCCACCAGGACTATCAGCTGGGGATTGGCATCACCTACATTGAGATGAATGTGGGGAATGTCAAGGAGGTGGATCGCCGGGGCTTCGACCTCACCACACCGTACAGGATCTTCAGGTGAGCCCAGGGTGAGGAGGGGATGCTGAGGGTGCTGCCCACCCCAAGCCATGGTGTATCTCACCCCCATCCCTGCTGGCAGCTTCTCTGCTGACTCGGAGCAGGAGAAGGAGGAATGGGTGGAGGCCATGCAGCAGTCCATCGCTGAGGCACTCTCCAACTCTGAGGTGGCCGAGAGGATCTGGGCGGTGGAGTCCAACCGCTTCTGTGCCGACTGCGGCTCCCCCAAACCCGACTGGGCCTCCATCAACCTCTGTGTCGTAATCTGCAAGAGATGTGCAGGTACCCGTATCCAGAGGGGCACAAATGGGGATCCCTGGGGACTCCCAGACCTTTTCCACCCCAAAATGGGTCCCTAATGGTTCATGTCGCTGGCAGGGGAACACCGGGGATTGGGCCCTGGCATCACCAAAGTCCGGAGCCTGAAGATGGACAGGAAGGTGTGGACTGAGGAGTTGATCGAGGTATTGGCATAGACCAGTCCCAAAAAGCCCTTTTTGGGGGTGACACCCTGTTCCCTCTATATGGCGGAGCTGCTGTCTGTGGGCTGGGGGGTGCTGGAGCACGGCAGGGCTCTTCCAGGCTGATTCCAGCCCCTTGGGGGGACACCATGGTGTGGCTTGGCTGGGGAGAGGATCCCCAGCAGCCTTTCATTCTGTCCCTGTGTACCCCTGGCACCCAGTTCAGCATGCCGGTGAGTACGAGCGGCACTTATGTGCCCACGCCACGGACAAATGGTGTCTCGTTGTCTATGGGGACATGGCTGTGGAGCGGCCGGAGTGGCTGTGGGGCCACGGCCGTGGGATTGGCGTGGGGCCGAGGGCAGAGCAGTCCCCCGAAGCGGTATGGCCGCCGGCGCGGAGGAATGTGTCGGCGCAGCCAGGGCCGGGAATGAGTGGGCGGGGGGAGCTGGGATTCGTTTCAAGACCTAACCTGGCAGCCATTTCCCGCCGGCAGAGCCTGGCTGGCTCCCTTCTTCCCATCCATCCTGCTCAGATCCTGCATTCCTGCTTGGCGTCCCACCCGCGCAGCCCCCGCCTCCGGCACTGCCTGCTCCCCGAGCTCCCAAACGCTTCCAGATGCTGCCTGCGGCTGCTCCCTTTCCCCTCCCCTCTCTGGGAACGCTGCCTGAAACCACCCCAGCAGCCCCAGGGCTCCAGCTCGTACCGCCCCTCCTCGACCCTCGTATGCACGCATTCCACCCCTAAGAACGTCGGGGTGCTTGCAGAGTCTCCCGTGGGTGTTGAGGTGATGTGGGTCTCCCTGAGACAGAGCTAAACCTCTTAATGGCATTGCTCAGTGTGGGTAGTGGGGTGGCAAGGGGCCACCAAAAGCACTTTGAATCTGTCCCTATGGACGCTGAGCACCACCCCACCTCCCACAGCTGGGTGCTGCTTTCCAGATGTAATTTTCCGGGTTAGGAAGGGGAGTTGGTGGCTACGGGGGCTGTCAGAAGCTGCGTGCCTGCAGTGGGTGGGTGCACCTGCACCCTGCCCACCCACACTCCCCACTCCCCCTACACCACCCATGCTCTTCCTCCATCCCACTGTTCTCCTGGCAGCAGTAGAACAGGCAGCACCCTGCCCCCAGCAAAGCCCCCTCCCCCATGCCCCAGCAGTATTGTCACATTGACCTCTCCTTGTCCTTGTCCCCACAGCTCTTCCAGCAGTTTGGCAACATGATGGCCAACCAGTTTTGGGCTGCAAATGTACCTCCCAGTGAGGCCATTGGCCCCACCAGCAGCAGCCAGGAGAGGAGGCGCTTCCTCATCGCCAAGTACCGAGAGGGCAAGTACCGCCACTACCACCCACTCTTCGGCAACCAGGAGGAGCTTGACAGGGTCAGTGGCGCCCAGGGATGGGCACCCGCCTGGGGGTTCTGCCTGGGCACAAAGTGATGATGAGCTGGGGTTCTGAGGCTCTTTTGGGAGTGAAGTCTGTGGGCCCACCATCCCTCCCTGCCTGTATCCTCCTAGCCCCCATTGCACACCCTATGTCCTCACTGTGCACCCCAAGCCAAAGCCTGGGGTCTCCAGGAGGGATGAGCCAACTGTGAGGACAGGGTAATGTCTTTGTGTTGGGGCATAACCAACTTCGTGTCCAGGCTGGAGAGCCTTGTCCAAGATGGGATCTGCCTACCACAACCAGGCAACCTCTCCCTGGCTTGGAAATTGTTTTGGGGTCAAACTCTGGGCTGGATGGGGCTTAGGGGAGCTGCTGCTGGGGGCATACCCCAGTTGAGGCAGCTTGAAATCCTTCCCTGGCCAGGAGTACCTGGCCAGCACCCCCAGTCACCAGCCATGGCACCCATTCCCTGTGCTGGCTGCTGGCAGGGTGCCAGACTAGAGCGTCACACAGGGAATGCCATCCTGGCGCTCTGGCTGCCAACCTTTGCCTCCCGCTCTGCCATGGCTTCGCCCCTACCAGGGCTTCTCCAGTGTTTGCACAAGCGGTGGGGGTACACAGAGGGCCCAGCCGGCCAAGGGAATTCGCATGTGGGCTTGTTTGTTTTCCTACTCTGGCTCGGCCGGCCCGCCCCGCTGCCGTATGACTTCACCCCGGCTCCTTAAGGGAGGGATTCGCTGCCGGCTCCAAACTTTTTCTCCCAGTTTGAGCCTCCTTTGTTCTGACCAGGCGGCTGGGAGGCGGCCGGGAGGCAGCCAGGGGTCCGGCAGCTCACTGCACTCACCCGGATCCTTTTGCTGGGGGTCTCCTCCTCCTTGGTGGGAGCCTTCAGCTTCACCGCTGGCTTCCTGGCTCTGCTGCAGGCTCTGTGTGCGGCCGTCACCACCAGTGACCTGGCGGAGACGCAGGCTCTGCTCTTCTGCGGGGCATCGGTGACCTGTGACACCGGGGACCCCCAGTGCCCAACACCCCTGGCCCTGGCTGAGAGAAGCGGGCAGCGGCTGCAGATGGAGTTCCTGCTCCACAACAAAACCTCAGGTAAGGGCTGACCCCCTTGAAGCTCCACCGTGGGCTCACACCCACTAACAACATTCCCGAAGTTGCCGCTGGGGTGTTCTGGGGGACACAGCTGCGTTTTGAGCTGGTCTCGGCTCTGTGTCCTGCCCAGCAGCTTCCTGGCAGGAGGTTCTCCATCTGCTGGCACTGTCAAGGGTCTGTGCACCCCGTGAGAGGGAAGAGAGGCTTTGGGGTGCCCCCTGCGCCCCTGGGGACTCAATCCCAGCTGGGAGCACAGATCTGGAGCCCAGCTGGTGTTGCAGGCACCGGAAGGGACAGGAGAGTATTCCCACACCATCCTGGCAAGCTGGGGGCGTTCCAGGCAGCTTCAAGGGACATTCCCCTGCCTGATGGGCGGCTCCCACCTCCAGCATGCCCCTGCCAGGGTGGGAGGGCTGACCCCCTTCTGACCCGTCCCATTCTGCTGGATGTACGCCCCTGCCCCTGAACTCGACTCCAGGAGGGCTGACGGCTCCCGTGGGATCTGCATCCTAATGCAGGGTGAACCTCTGGCTTCGGGTGGGTGGGCAGGAACACTTGGGCAGGTGGAACAGAGGTGTGGGGGGGCTCGCCAGCGCTTACCAGAGCTGTCACCTCCCTCCCCGCCTCGGCAGCCAAGTCTGTCCTGCGGAAGTTGGAATTTGCCCAGGCCTGGGGCTGGCCCAGCTCTTCCTGACATGTCAGCACTAAAGGTGTCTGTGAGAGCTGTGAGGCCTCCCAGCCACCTCAGTGAGCCAGAGGAATCCAAAGCCTGGGTTCATACTGCTGGTGCCAGCAATCTCCAGTGTCCTGGGATTGCGGGGGTGTATGAGCCCAGCACTGCGTGAAGCACGGCTGGACTGAGGGAGCAGGGATCTGCCTCATCCTGGATTCCCCATCTGTAGAGCTCCAGGCACCCTAAACTCTGACCTGGGCGCGATTTAGGGGTGTGCCTGCATCCTATCTCTGCTTCATCCCGGAAGGAGTGGGGGTTGCCTCTTACCATGGCAAGGTAGGGAAACTGAGGCAGTGGACATGACTGTGATCACATGAGGAGGCAGTGACAGAGCCCTGGGCTGTTATATCAGCTGCAAGACTGTGATGCTCTGCCCTGCACCTCCTGCAGAGCAGCAGGGACCAGGGACAGCCTGGGAGGGACCTCAGTGGTGGGGGAGCTTGGTCCCTGCCTCCCCACATTGTTCCCATCCTGTCCCAGCTCAGTGCTTAGGGAGGGTTTTTGGGGAGGACTCAGGATGTGGGATGGCTCCCAGGCAGCCCTGGATTTGGGGACCAGCACTGCTCCTTGCACCCCAGCTGTGCTGTGGTGGGAGCTTAGGGTGCAGCCTGTGGGATGCTCCTTGTGCTGAGATGGGGAAACCCAGGTGCCTCGTGGGGCTGGGGGAGGAGGGCAGCTCCCCATGACAGACTGGTCTCCTTGCCTGCAGAGCCACCACGCCTGGAGACAGTGGGCAGCGAGGAGAAGCCCTACTCTGTGCACCTGCCCTCTGTTACCCATAATGGCTTCCTCTACAAGACCCCCTCCATGGCCAAGCCCATCACTGAGCGGAAGGGCCCAGAAGGTACGTGTGTGAGACAGGGAAAAGGGAGCTGGGAGATTCAGAGCAATTCCCCCGAGAGGGGAAATTGCACCCTCCTCTGTTCTCTCAGGTCGTGGAAAAGTGGCGGGGAAGTGCAGCCACCACTGCACTTTGGTGGGGTGGTCACATCAGATGGGCACCCAGTGGGTGCTGCTGGAGTGCTCAGGCTGGTTTGGTGGGTGCTGTGGGGCGGGCCAGAGCTCGAGGGGGCTGCTCAGTGCTCTCCTGTGCTGTGCAGAGTTCAGCCGGCGGTGGTGCACGCTGCAGGACGGTGTGCTCAGCTACTATGAGAACGACCGCAATGCTGTGCCCAATGGCGAGATCAGGATGGAGGAAATCGTCTGCCTGGTGAACAACCCACTCCATGCCCATGGGTAAGGCTGCACTCCCCTGGAGCACCCCAACAGCCCCTCTGCTCCTGCAGGGCCTGGCACAGCTGCAGTGGCACCCACGAGGGGTGACAGGAGGGGACTGTAGTCCCCAACCCCACCAATGGCCCCTGAACCAACATCTTTGCAAGGATTCTGTGTAAATAATTTGCAGCGCCTTTGGAGGGGGCTTTCCAATCCTTTTGTAGGACCTTTGCAACCTCTTTGCAGCTGCTTTGTAATCCCTCTGGAACCCCCGTCCAACTCCTTTGTAACCATATTGTGGCCGTTGTGCAGTCCCTGTGTCCCCTGTTGGAATGTGTCTGGCAGCACAGGGATGCTGGAGTGCCTGGGGCCATGGTGGGGGGATCCCACATCAGATCAGCCGTTGTCAGAGCCATCAGCAGCCATGCAGCAGGATGCTCCCACCCCTGGAACACCCCTATTGCCCACCCAGCTCTATCCCACCCCAGTGGGCACCCAGGCTCCCCTTTTCCTCCCTCCTGAAGGATCGAGAGCACATTTGAGGTGTACACCGAGACAGATCGACTCTACCTCTTCGGGCTGGAGAGCCCCGACTCTGCTCGAGAATGGCTTAAGTCTATTGCCAAGGTGGGATGCAGGGGCCTGGGGTGGCCCTGGGTGCTGGTGGCAACTGGATACAGTGGTGCTGATGGATTCCTCTCCTCCCTGGCTCAGTCATTTGTCCACCCCTGCGCCGAGGAGTTGCTGGCACTGGACTTTGAGCGGCTTGGCCGACTGCATTACAAGGGGGGTCTCACCCTGGAGCGTGCCCAGGAGGGCTGGTTTGCCCTGGTCGGCTCCACGCTCCATATCTGCTCTGAGGATGGTCGTCGGCAGGAGCCTCTCCAGCTGCGCAAGCTGCAGGAGCTCTGTGAGTGCCCCTGCCCCGCTGGCAGGATCCCCTGGCTGGGAGGAAGGGTGTGTCCCCCAAATCTTGCTCTAGGGTGCACCTAGCTTTTGGTGGGAGTCTAGTGGTTATTGCTCCTATGGAGCTCAGTGTCCCTTGAATGAGATGGAATGCAGCTGCTATTTTTCCTCTTCATCCTCTTCCCCCTCTCCATCCTCTTCCCCCTGTCCATCCTCTTCCTCATCCCTACTTGTCCCATTTGGACTGGACCTGGACCTGTTGGCAGAACGTCCCACAGCGTGTGGGTCTAGGGGAGCTGGGGCACCCCATATTCCCACAGGTGATGGGCTCTCTGCCTTCCTTTCCAGCCATCCAGGGGGACCATGAGGTTCTGGTGCTGGTGGAGAGGCGGAGGTAAGAGGGTGGGGGAGAGGGCGGACCCCCAGCCAAATACCCCTCCTTGATCTGGAGTGTCTTTACCCTCCCTGCCATGACTCTAGACCCCCAAAATGGAGTTGGGATCACCCACAGGCCCCCAGGACCAGCCTTCCTGGGGGTTGCAGACGTGCAGTGGGGTGTGGGGGAACACCTAGCCCCCTGCTGAGCCCAGGCATGCTGGCAGGACACTGTACATCCAAGGGGAGCGGAAGCTAGATTTCCTGGGCTGGGTCCACGCCATCCAGAAGGCTGCGGGCAGCTCGGGAGACACCTTGTCGGAGCAGCAGCTGACGGAGTCGGACGTCCCACTGCTGGTGGATCGCTGCATTGACTACATCACCCAGTGCGGTATGGGTCAAGTCCTGGGCTGTTGGCAGGGACTGGAGCACGGCATTCAGGTCACCCCACTGGTGTGGCATGGCAGGCTGAGAACCTGACGTGCTTGTGATGTGTGTTTCCCTCCCTCCTTCCCTGAACATCTTCTCCAGCTCTGTGGGAGGGCTCCATCTGCAGCAGGGCTTTGGCTCCAGTCACAGGAACACCTGTGGGATGGGATACTCTGTGGCACTTTGCAGTGTTTGATGGGGAGCTGGTGGGCCGGGAGTGGGGTCTGTCTCCTGCAGAGGGGGTCTCATCCCCACTGGCTCCATCACAGGGCTGACGTCTGAGGGAATCTACCGCAAGAGCGGGCAGAACTCCAAGACCACCAGCCTTCTGGAGGCGCTGCAGCGGGATGCGCGCCGCGTCCGCCTGAAAGAGGGCGAGCACCAGGTGGACGATGTGGCCAACACCCTCAAACGCTTCTTCCGTGACCTTGGGGATGGGCTCTTCACTCGGCGGTGGGCCCCGGACTGGCTGTGGGCCACGGGTGAGCCCTGGGGGCTGCTTGGGGGTTGGCAGGACGAGGGGCGTGGACTACCCAGTTCTGTGCAGCCTATTTGTCCCCTTTGTGGGTTGGAGAAACATGTCTGGGCTCCCCATGTTCCCCTGTGCTGGGGTCTCAAGTGGCACAGAGTGGAGTGATGGGTAGAGAGTGGAGGGTGTTCATGCTGCCCCTGTGCAGACTCGTGCTCTGGCAAGGGTGGGGCTGAGCCAGGGGAGACAGCCAGATCCCCCTGCCCTTCTCTTCTGGATCTGGTCACTGGACACTGGGGATAGATGCACCTGGCAGAAAAACAGACACAGGCTATGGCCCCATGGAGCTGGGATGATCTGGCTTCAGAGCACTGGGATATTCTAGCCTTGTGGTGCTCCAGCCCTGTAGAGCTGGGATGCTCTGGCCCCATGATGCTGGGATGCTCCAGTCCCATTATGCTGAGATACTCTGTTCCCAGGAATCTGGGGAGATCTAGCCCTGCAGAGCTGGGATGCTGTTGCCCCATGGAGCTGGGGTGCCCTGGCCTCACAGGTCTAGGATGCTCCAGCCCCATAAAGCAAGTGTGGTCTTGCCTCATGGACCTGGGATTCTCCAGCCCTAGGATGCTCTGGCACCTTGGAGCTGGCAGGTTCCAGCCCCATGGAACTGAGATGCTCTTTTCCCATTGAGCTAGGATGCTTCAGCCCCATGGAGCTGGGTTACCCTGCTCTCATGATTCTGGGACGCTTCAGCCCCGGCATGGTCCAGCTCTGCAGACCTAGGATGTTCTCTGGCCTCATGGATTTGGGATGCTCCATCCCCACGGTGGGACAGGAGAGGGGAAGTGGAGTCTGCAGAGGGGATGGTGTGGCCCTGAGCCTTAATCTCCACTTTGTGCTCCTCCTTGTTCGTTCTTTCCCTCTGGCAGCGCTGGAGGATGAGGAGGCAAAGGTTGGCGAGTACCGGCAGCTCCTGGCTGCCCTCCCTCCGGTGAACCGGGCCACGCTGAAGGCGCTCATCAATCACCTCTTCCGGTATGGCATCGACCTGTTGGGCATCGACCTCTCCACTGTGGGGTCCTTGGGGGCTCTGGGATGTGGGAGAGCCCTCATCCTTTGGCTCATGTCCCCAGCAAGGAAAGGAGAGGAGTTTGGGATCAAGCTGTGCCTGATGCCAAGCGCTGTGTCCTGCATGGGGCTTGAAGGGAGGGGTCCCAGGGGGCCTCTGGGGCAGGAATCTTGACAGAGTTCCCCACAGGGTCCAGTGCTTCTCTGGGGAGAACCAGATGAACACACACAACCTGGCCATTGTCTTTGGGCCCACACTCTTCCAGACGGATGGGAAGGACTACAAGGCAGGACGTGTGGTGGAGGACCTCATCAGCCACTATGTGGAGATCTTTAATGTAGGTTAACCCCTGGGTTGCAGTGTGTGGACATTCACAGGGAATGCAGAGGTGGAAGGAGGAGGAAATCGGGTCTGCTCTGACTGCAGACATCTTGCTTTGGAGACAAGGGGAGAGAGGACCATGTCTTTTCAAACCCTGGAAACCTGAAGCCTGGAGCCACGATGGTCTGGTCAGCCCTGATGGCTTCTCTTCCCTGGCAGGTCAATGACCAAGAGATGAAGAAGCAGCAGGATGAAATCACAGCCATCATGAAGATGCGGGAGGCATCGTCCAGCGGAACACAGGTGGGTTCTGGACATGGGGACCTCTTCTCCTGGGGCCCCCAGTGTCTACTGTAGCATCTCCTGGACATGCCCTGGGCAGGGGATGTCCACATTGGTGGGGGGGATTTCGCCCACACATGGGAAGCTGTGGGTTGAAGCACTTTACTGTTGCCCTCCAGCAAGCTGGGGACTTCATCTGCACTGTGTACCTGGAGGAGAAGAAGACAGAGACAGAGCAGCATGTCAAGGTGAGCGGTTGGGCAGAGGGTGCAGCAGGTGAAGAGGGGACAGGGGTCCCCTCGTTGTATGTCCAAGCCTCTGTAGTGACATGGGGACTCAGGCTGAGCTGGCACCTCTGTGGTGTGAGGATGGAAGGGCCCTGGGCACTGACTGATGGAGACTTGCCCCCTCCATCTCAGATCCCAGCCACGATGACAGCTGAAGAGCTCACCTTCGAGATCCTGGACCGGCGGAAAATTGTTATGAAGGAGAAGGACTACTGGAGCTGCTTCGAAGTGAATGAGAGGGAAGAAGCAGGTTGGTGCAGGGGCATGAGGGTGGTGACGAGGGGGAAAGAGATGGAGATGGAGATGGGGATGGATAGAGGGATGGATATGAAAAATCTCCCCTTGTGGTTGCACCATGGAGCAATCTGGGATGGGCCCCAGGTGCTCAGGGGAGGACAGCTGCTCAGCGCATCCAGCTTGCACGTGGCCGAGGACTGCAGATGGGCTGGAATTTGGGCCAGGATGTCTGTCTGTATCCGTAGGAGTTCAAGTGCTTTTGAAGCTTGATGGGGGGAGGTGTCCAGGTTCTCCAGCCACCAAAGTGAGCAGCCCTATGCTGCCCGTAGGCAGCAGCAAGGGAGAGATCAACAGGAGCAGGATGAGACCCTGGTCCTGCCTGCTGGTGCCTTGGGCTCCTGCTGCCAGTGTGTGGGGGTCAGTCTCTTCTAGGTAACAAATGACAGGACAAAAGAAAATGGTCTCAAGTTATGCCAGGGGAGGTTTAGGTTGGGTATTTGAGAAAATTCCTTTGATGAAAGAGTTGTCCAGCCCTGGCACAGGCTGCCCAGGGCAGTGGTGGAGTCACTGTCCCTGGAAGGATTGACAAGACATGTAGATGTGGCACTTGGGGTCACAGTTTAGTGGCAAGACCATGGGAGACCCTCAGGACACTCAGGACAAAAGTGTGGCACTCTCTGGATGGGAGCTGGCCCTGGGGACACTGCCTGAGACCTGCCTGTCCCCTGACTGACAGAGCGGCCCTTGCATTACTCGGAGAAAGTTCTGCCCATCCTGCACTGCCTGGGGACAGAGAGTTACCTGGTGGTGAAGAAGCAGATGTCCATGGAGAATATGCTCCTCTATCTTGGTGAGAAGCAGGGGCCATGGTCTGGGCAGGGAGAGAAGGAAGGAGATGGGATGGGATGATGGATGGGATGGGGTGGGGATTGGACATGGATGGGGATGCAGAGTGGAGGGGAGGGGATGGAGAAGAGGATGAGAATGGGGAAGAGGATGGGATAGGATGGGATCCCCTCTCCTAAAGTAGGCACCAGCTCAGTTAGCACATGACTTGGAGCCCCGATACGGTGTCATGGCCAAATGCTGTGCCCAGTGCAGTGGGGAAGCTGGTCCTGCCTGCCCTGCCTGGCCTGGGAGTTGAGGGGCAGTGCCAGGGCTCCACAGCAGCTGGAGGGCTGCCATGACAGGGGCGAGGGCCTGGCTGCGCCCTCCTTGGGGGGCCTGACCCCGCTGAGGGGCTGGAGCTGCTTAGGCATGTGCCTCCAGCCAGCAGAGTGGGTGACTGCAAGCATGGCATGATGAAATTCCGGGAGGAGAGGAACCTGCTGGGGCTTGGGCTGAGCACTGGCTTCCACGATCGCTACTTCATCCTCAACCACTCCTGGCTGCGCCTCTACAAGGAAGTGCGGGTGAGCCCTGCCTCCCACCCTGGCCCTTCCCCTTCCCTGGCCCTTCCCTGGCCCTTCCCTCCCCTCTCCTGCCCTGCCCTGCCACACTGTGACTCTGTGGGGATTCCTTGAGGACACAGGACCCATGTGGGCTGGCATCACTCAGGCAGTGCAGGCAGCAATGGGGTTGCCATGGCACAGGCAGTGCAGGCAGCCATGGGCAGTGTGGGCAGTGCCAGAGCTGGCCCCAGAACTGCTGTCACCCAGACGTGGAGCAGATCCCAGAGCTCCTGGTCAGTGGCAGGGCTGAGGGGGGACATGCTGGCATACTGGCTGTGCAGGGACAGCCACTCCCTGCCCTCCTGTTCCTGCTTGCCCTGATCTGACACTGCACTCTGGCACATCAGCACTCCATCCCTATGCCCTGCCCGTGGGCACAGGGGGGCTGCAGGGAAGGGTCCCCCTCCTCTGCTTTAACCCCTCTCCTCTGTTGAACAGAGCCTGAGGCAGCGGAGCCCCCCCTTGGAGAGCGTGAGTAGGGAGGGGAACGGGGGCTTAGCTGGGGTGCAGGGGCTCCCATGCCCTCTGCCCTTACAAGTCTGCCCAGGGTTGACCTCAGATCCAATCCAGGGTCAGTCCCAAATCCAATCCCGCAGCACATGTGTGCCAATCACTGGAACTGTCCCCGGAGCTACCATCTCTCCCCATTAGCCCCCAGCATTATTTGGCCCCTCTGGCTTGGGGGTCCCACTGTCCTTCACTCCAGGCAGCCAGAGCTGGGTCTGGGAAAGGGACCATAGGGGATGGGGATGGGCTGAGCTGCTTCCCCATCCCGCGGGCATTGGATCGGGCTCTTGTAAGTCAACACTGCTTGCGTGTGAACATGGATGGAGGGTCCCCGGGGTCCCCAGTGTGGCACCTGCTTGTGGGTCATGGCGAGGCACAGCCAGCACTGGAAGGGTCCTCATGCTGTGCTGTGATGGCGGTGGGGCATTTCAGAATGTGCTCTGGGCAGAGTGGGTCTGGGTCCACCACTGCCCTGGCAGTGGCCGTGATGCTGAGGAGGGGTATGAGGTGGGATCCCCATGGGGGATGTCTAGTGCCAGGCTCTTGAGACTCTGTCACAACATGCCTGTGCTGGTCCCAGCTCTGAAGGCAACTGGCACTGTCTCATGGGGACAGGCCACCTGTGTCCCTTTCCTGCTACCTGTGGCCCTTGGTTGACAGAAACATGTTCTGCTGGGCTTCACCCTCCTCCCTGTCACCACATCACTACATCTTTTCCTCCCTGCTGGGGGGTGGCCTCTATCCCAGCATCAGTGGGGATTGTGGTGGGTGGGGACAGGTCTGGCAGCCACCAACCCAGTGCCGGCTCCCTGTTTTCCCAGAGTCACAAGCCGGAGAAGGAGTGGCCTGTCCGAAACCTGAAGGTCTACCTGGGCGTTAAAAAGAAACTTCGACCCCCGACGTGGTGAGCAGCCTGTGGGACCGAAGGATGAGGATAGGAGTGGAGATGGGGACAGGGACAAGGACAGGGACAGTTTTGGCTGCTGGACCCGTCCCCTGCTGGCCAGGCCTCCTGCCACCAGGTGTCAGAGCAGCTCTGTAGGACGCTGCTGCAGCCCGGTCCAACCAGCAGGGACTGGGCTGTCCCCGGCACTGTCCCCAGCCCTGTCCATGGCCCTGTACTCGGTGCTGTCCCTACCTTGTCTTTCTCCCCAGCCCTGTTCCTGGCGCTGTCCCCGGGGGTGTTTGTGGGGCTGGGGGGATTTGCAGAACTGGGGGAGGGTTTGTGGGGCTGGAGGGGCTAGTTGCAGGGACAGTGGGGGGTTTGCAGGGATTGGGGTTGGCCGGGATGAGAAGGGTCTGCTGGGGTACTTGGCCAGCAGAGAACAGCAGCATGGGCTGTTGGGATTAATGTTTTCACTCTCCTCTTCCAGCTGGGGCTTTACAGTATTCTACGAAAACGAGAAGCACGAGAAGCAGCAATGGTGAGGGAAGGCGACACGGGATACTAAACTTATCCCTGGGACAGACGGACACGTGGCAGCTCTCTGGAGCCTTTGCCGTGGCAGGGGGAGATGGGGAGTCATAAAAATCATGAAATGGATTGGATGGGAAGTGACCTTGAAGAAGATCATGCAGTTGCACCCTCCTGACACTGGCAGGGACATTGTATGTGTGGGGACAGCCTGGCTGAGCACCCCTGGCCCCATACAGGTTCCCCCTGGGGCCTGTGGCTGTCCCCTTCAGTCCCCTGGGGTCTCATGCATAGCAGCAGCTGAGGTCTCTGAAGCAGGCGGGTGTCCCTGGAATGGGCAGAGGGGACACCCTTCTTGCCTCCACCACCTCCTCTGGCTGCTGACACTGTTTCCATAGGTACCTGTGCTGTGACACCCAGGCCGATCTGCGGGAGTGGTTCGCCACCTTCCTCCAGGTGCAGGTAGGGAGTGGGACAGATGATCACTCCCGTAAAAGTGGGGCACCCCATGGGGGACAGTCCCAGAGGGATACTTGGCCAGCAGAAACCCTTTTGGGGTATCCAAGCATCCCTAAACACCAGCAACCCAGAGCAAGAGAGAGGTCCTGGGCTGGGTGAGTCTCCGGTCTCCATCGCTGTTCCTTCTGTCTGCAGCATGGGGGTGCCCTGTGGCCCTCGGAGCGTCCCAAGATGCGAGTGGCACGGCCACAGCAGGATGCCAGGTTGGGTAACATCTCCCTCATCCCGCTGCGGGGCAATGAGAGCGAGATGAGGAACAGTGTGGCTGCTTTTGCTACTGACCCCCTAACTGTGAGTGATCCGGGGGCACTGGGTGGCCCTCCATGTGGGGCTGCATCTCCTCTGCATCACATGATGGGTGGGTCCTGGTCTCCAAACCTGGGTGGAGGATATCCTGGCTCCCATTCCTGCTCCCATTCCTTACGTACTGCATCCATCTCCAGTGATTGATCTGGAGGGGCTAGCTGATCCTTTAGGGGCTGGTGGGGTCTCCTGGGTCCAGGGGGGTCCCAAACCATGTGATACAAGAAGAGGGGATGCAGCCATGCTCCTGATTTTTCCTCTAACAGGGGTGGATTTTCTGTCCTGGTCACAGATCATCTCCCTATCCTACTGTGTCTGTCTGCAACAACTGTCCTGTCCAAGGACTGTCACCCATCGGGTGTCATCCGTGCGGGTGCTGGTGCTGGAGTCTTGCCCAGCCATGGGGCTGGCGGTGGGACAGAGATGATCCCACCGCCCCCAAGCCAGTCACTTGGGCCCTCATTGCTGTTATAAACCGGGGGACAGGGCCATGCCAGGGGAATACCCCACTGGCATCGTTTGGGCATCACCCAGTGGGTGCCCAGGGATGCCCCAAGGGCAGAGAGCAGCATCTTTGCTGCCCTGGAACCCCTGCACAGGCTCAGGTTTATAACGGGGGGCAGCAGGGAAGCCTCCAGGGGCTTTGCTGTGGGCTGTGCTTTGCAGTGTGCATGTGGTGGTGTGGTCTGGTACAGGGGACCAGCACACCAGGGCTCCCAGGGGACAGTGGGTGAGTGTCCACTGCCACAGGGCCAGCATGGGAAGGGGTGCTGGGACTGCAGTGACCCTGGGGGGACCATGGTGTCTCTTGCTGGGGGTTTTCCCTGTGTCCCCCTGGGTGCCATGATGCTAGTGATGCCCAGACACGGCGGAGGAGGAGGCTGAGGATGAAAGGTGATCTGTCTGCCCTTTGTCCCCAGCTCCTGCGGAACGTCTGAGCTGGAGAACTGACATGCTAGTGAGTTTCTCCCCTGCCTGCACTCCCTGTCCTGATCTGGTGGCAGTAGGAGCCAATGGCTCTGTCTGTCCTATTGCCATCCTGGCTTGGGGACATGGCACATGTCCCCAAAGGTGGAAAGGGGTTGGAAGTGCCTGCTCTGTCCCCTTTGCTGACACTTCACTCTCCACTTGTCCCACAGGTTCATCTCCAAGTGGGGCAGCCCTCGGGGTCCTGTGCCAGCCCCACACCCTGGCACCTGCCAGGGGTCCTGCTGCCTCCGGAGCCTCCACTGGGCCCTCTCTCCTTCCACTGTGGGGACCAAGGGCAGCCAGGAAGGGAAATGGCAGCGAGGCCATCTCCCCACCCTGCCCCAGCAGAACTGGGCTTGGGAGCCATTGCCAGACAGCCCATGGGGTGTCAGCCCCCCAACTCTGTGCCCCAGCTGCCTTTGGCCACCGCTTCTTTTCCCAGCTGTAGGAGGAGAAGCAGAGCCTGGCTGGGAGCTGCAGTCGAGGGCTTTTACATTTCCTCTTCCATCCCCTAAAGTCTTTCTCCTCTAAAATGATAAGGCAGGTGGGAGCTGCCCTTCCTGTGGGATGCCAGACCTGCCCTTCCCATGGGATGCATGCCTGGCCCCAGGCACCGGCATCATCATACTCCCATCACTCCTGGGGAAGGGTCCCCTCCATGCCAGGTAGGGCAGAATGACAGGAGCCTCAGTATTCACCCAAAACTGGGAAGGGGGTGCCCCTGGTCTCTGTCCTCCATCCATCAGGGTGGAGATGGCAGGAGCAGCCCCTGTGTCCCACTGCTGCCTCCTGACTATATTAAAGGTGTTAAAAAACGAAGTGGGAGTGTTCAGGTCTCTGCCAGCCACACAGGGCAGGGGGCACTGGGAGTGGGAATCCTGAAGAGCAGAGGGACGGTCCTGGATGCACCTGCTGGGTGGTTGCCAGACAATGGGTGCCATGGAAAAGGCAGTGAGCTGCCCTTTTGGGGACAGAGTAGTGGCACCCCAGTCCAACAATCCTCTGCCAGGATTGCTGAGCCTTGCCAGTGCAGCCAGGACACTGTGCCAGTGCCAGAGTTGGGGTCTGTGCTGGACTGCCACTGAGGGTCACCAGGACTGGGTGGGAGCTACCAAGAAACACATGTGCAGGTGTGTTTCAGGGCCTGGGCCCCTGCAGTGTGAGGCACAATGGGCATTTCAAAGCCAGAGGCTGAGAGCTGTCTCCTTGGATCGTGGCAGCAATGGGAACTCCCCCCCACAGCCCATGGCTGATGCTGTGCACTGCTGCTGCCTGCCAGTCCTTGTGACCTTGGAACTTGCCATGGAAACCCGTTGAGCTTCATCTCACAGCCACCGTGGTGGGGAACATCCTCGGAGCTCAGCCTGAGTGGCAGAAGGTAGCTCAGCCTCTGCTTCCCTGGTTTCCAGGGCTGTGGGGAAACTAACCCCCGCTGCTGTGGTGGTGCAAGGGTGATGGGAGGCAGGGACGCGGTCGCCAGGGATGCAGGGATGGGGGGATGCAGGGGGCTGGGTGTAACTGCAGGGCTGGGAGCGTCGCTCCCTGCTGAGTTGTCTGCGGCAGCCCTGGGTGGGGGTGTCCCACCGCCCCCTCCTCGCGCTGAGCCGCCACAGGGGCTGCCGGTGAGTCATGCGTGGGAGCAGGAGCGCTGTCAATCACCTGCAGGCGCTGCTGGGGTGCAGGATGGTGGCAACGGTGCTGGCGGTGTCACCTGCAGCGCTGGAAGGGATGGAGGAGCCACCTGTATCCCCACTGCGCCTTGAAAACAGCACTCTGCAAACCTCGACTACACCAGTGTGTGGCTCAGGCTCCTTGTTGTGGCAGGGTGAGGACCCAGGTGTTGGGGAGAGGAGAAGAGCCTTCACCACCCCTGGTTTCATGACCCCTCTCCCCTTCTGCTGTGCCAGGCTGCCCCGTGGGGCTTCTGGTGCCGAGGACTCTGTGGGCCGGGAGCAGATGCCTGGCACCAAACCCCGGGGATGTGCCAAGAAATACCATTAGCACTCAGCTTTTTTAGATACCCATCCATCCACCCATCCATCCATCCATCTATCCCTTCATTCATCCCTCCCTCCTTCCCCACCTCTACCTCTTCCCCATCCCATCACCATTCCTTCAATTCACCCCTTCCTTCAGCAGCCTCCCTGTCTCTCTGGCCATGCAACTGTCCCTCTTATCCTCCTTCCCACTCACCACCAGGACATCTAACTGCTTCATCTTGCCCTGCTCCAAACAAACTCTGTGATTCCCAGCCAGCTGAGCTTCCAGCCAGAGTTGGGTCTGTCCTTCCTGCACCCCCCAACAGACTGGGGGCAGAGTGTGGGTGCAGCAAGGGATGCTGGGGACCCTTCTGGATTCCATGAACATGAGATTTGGGGTTCTCTTCATCTCTAACCGTGTTTTTTGGGGAAGGGATTGATAGGGAGCTGCTGGTGGCCCACTTGAGGCAATCTGGGAGTGGGAAGGAGGGATGCAATGGTGGTGCTGGGAACCCCTGGATCCCATGAGCATGAGATTTGGGGTTCCCGTCACCTTCACACTGTTTTCTGGGGGAAGAGATGGGCAGTGAGCTGCTGACAGCCCATCTGAGGGATAGCCAGGATGCAGTGGCGATACTGGGGACCCCCTGCCATGATGTCCTCGACCCAGTGAAGGCAGGAGGGGCCAGGACACTGCAGCACCAGCACCACTGCTGCACTGAGCTGGTACAGCATTGCCCTGTGGAGGGATGGATCCAGCCAGGAGCCTGTCACTCCAGAGCAGGATGGATGGGGCCTCTCTCCAGCTCTCGCTATTCATAGTGCTGCGGAGGCGAGCGCCATGTGACACCCCACATCGGCAAGTGATTAATTGCAGAGACATTTACAAACAACTTAATAAACTGGCATTGGTGGGGGTTGGGCACGTGAGGGTGTCTTCTGGCTCCTCCACAGCCACGAGCTGGGACTCAGCTGGGACCTGGCTGAGACCCACAGCCTCTTCCCAGAGTGCCAGAGCCCTTGGCACATGGCAGAACCGTTGCTGTCCCTGTCCTGGCCCATGGTCTGGTGGTGGTGGGAGCATCAGTGACCTTGTGTGCCAGACACATGGATTAGTTGAATGCCAGGCTTGAGTCATGGTCATGGTGCCACCAAGGACAATGCTGCCGTTCCTGAGGTGCTGCCTGCCCTGAGTGCTGCCATTCCTGGGAATTGTGTCTTGTGGTGGGGACACCTCACATTCAGCGTCCTCATCTCGGGTACCCTGAGGAGGAGCCAGGTGGTGGCTAGACAGCCTGGCATGATGCCACAATCACCCCATGGCACCAGTACGGGTTGTCTCCACAGGTTCTCCCCTGCATCCCGGCCCACGGCAGCTCAGCCCACCACTCTGTGTCCTACTGAGTGGCTTCTACCCTTGCATTCCCCCTCCCCCCTCAGTAATGAACTCAGCAGATTATCAGGTCCTGGCTTATTAGAGAGCAGCTACACTCCAGCAGACTTTAAACCGGTCATTATTCCATCAACAGCCCCATTAAACTGTCACTGGCTTTTTCCAGCCTTTCTCCCATTATTTTTCTCTTTTCCTTGCCTCCTGCCTTTTCTCCATCTATGCTTTTTTTATCAGAGCATGTGGCTGCCAACACACTCAGGGATGCTCCCAAGGGGTTCACCACATCCCTCTGCTATCAGTTTACCCATCCAGAAAATGGGATCAGGCTGGAGAAGGATTTGAGGAAATCTACCACTCCCCAAACTGACACAGGAATCCCCCTCCCCCTGCCCCATTCCACTTTCAGCCTGTCCCAGTGATGGAAAGGGGCTCTGGATGTTGGGGAGGGGAGAGAAGAGTCCATGGGAAGGTTTTAAAAGCAGAAAGTGAAGGGGCAGAGGCAAGGCCCAGCTGCTTGAAGCCTTTTATCCTTCCCAGTGCTCTCCGTCCCTCCCCCTGCTCAGCACACTCCCAACTTCCTCCCTGGCAGCCGCCCACTTGCCACTAGGCTTAATAAGAAAAATAAAGGAAATTTAAATAGCTAGATAAATGTTGGGCTGGTATGGGGGGGAGGAAAGGCTGCAGCGGTGGGTTGTGCCTAGGAGGGTCCCATGGGATGGGGGATCTTGCCTCTCCCAACTCCAGTGGGGTGCTGGCAGGGCCAGGGGCTCAATGCCATGTGCAGGTGGTAGGTGTTGGGAGCTCGGTGTCTTGGGGGAATGGAGAAGGTATTTAGGAAGGGGCGTTTGCCCTTGGCTTCGCATGGCCAGAGCTGGGCAAAGAGACATGACTAAAGCAAGATAGTGATGGTGGCAGAGGTGAGAGCCAGACTAGGATTTTCCCTGTCAGGGGACCTTCGCAGTGGGCACAAGGACCAGTGGGCACAGTCATCTGCCAACCCTCTGACCAGCAGAGGCCAATGGTGCCACTGCATCCCAGAGCACGTGCGTCCGGCACCTGAACAAGGATGCTCTGGCTGATGGCTGTTTATCCATCACTGTCACGGCACTGGCTCTGATGAGGAGCTGGGCTTGTCTTTCTCCATTAAGTACATATTAATTTGCATTTATTTAAAAATAACAGAGCTTTCAATCTCTTTGTTAACATTGGAGCAGCAATGCTCCTGGGTTGTCAGCTCAGAGACATCCCTGATGCGTCCCTGTCTGGGGCCGGGCACGGAGCCCAGCTAGGATCCCCCGGGGCTAGGATCCCCAGGGAGATGTGTGCAGTGTGGGACAGGCAGATACACAGAATTGCTGAGTTGTCAGCATCCCTGGCTGCTGTGTGTCCCCTGGGTGACAGCCCTGCTCCCCTCTGTGCTCCAAGACTTCTTGGGGTGGGGAGAAACAGGGATGAGCTTTTCAGCGATGGTGGGGGATTCAGTGTACCCCTGGGCTGTAGAAGGGTCACAGAAGGGATCTGAAGCATCTCTGGAGCATCCTTCCCCAGGTGGAGGCTCAGTGCTGCTCCCTGAGCTACAGACAAGACTCCAGCCATTTCTTCTGTAGGTTAAGGCAGTGAAATCCCTGTGGAATCAATCTTTTGGAATCACTTAATGTGGCTTACTGACCACAGTGCTGCAAGCAGTGACATGGATGTGCCACATGTTGTGCAGGCTGGGCACCCATCCCCTACCCAGCCCTGCACTCAGATGCACCAGCCATGGGTGCAGCTGCAGAGGAGCAAGCACGGCTCTGCCCAACCACTCATGGATGACATCTGTCTCCAGTTCACCAGGACTCCAAAATCTCTGTTTCCCCTTGTTCCACCTGCTGGGAGATTCCCGAGGAGCCCATGCTGAGCTGTGACTCCCATATGTGTGTATGAGCACCCTGTATGCTTTCACTGACATGGCGTGCCTGGATCTGCAATTCCATGCATGACCATGCATCTGAACACTTGCACACATGCTCAGGTGCACATATGTGTATTTATCCCACCTGAATATGTACCCAGGTGAGCAGCAGCTCCATGGACATGTGGCCCTGAACCTCCTGAATGATGTCACCCCACTTCCATGTGGGCTGCCACTGAAATAGCAATGGGCTTTGGCTCTTTGAAGACAAGGAAGATGGCAAACCTCAGTCTTGAGTGTTCATGGAGGTCAGGCCTTGAATCAAAGGAAAAATAATAAAATAAAGAAAAAATATCAAAATAAACAGATAGCAAAATAAAGAAAAATAATGAAATAAAGGGAAGCAGTAAAATAAGGGGAAAATAATAAAAAGGAAAGGTAAACTTAAAAAATCCCTGAGACTTTATATATAAAAAATACAGGGAAAAAAAAGCTCTTTGAGGAGAATCACTTCAAATTGGCTATTTATCGGTGCAGCATCCCGCTGGGAGGTTTCCATGGCTACCTGGCAGCCAGCAGCCGGGGCGGCAGCGTGCCAGCCCCATGTGCCTCGCCGCGTGTCCCTGCGGTCCCCCCGGCCATGAACCTTTGTGCCGCACTGGCGGTGCCTGATGTTCAGTGAACACCACTGCCCTCAGCCTCGCCATGAGCTGCTGCCCTCAGAGGCCAGATCCTGAGGGTTGGTACCCACCTGGGGGGATGCCCAAGGGACTAGAGGCTGGCATCAAAGGCACGGCAGGAAGGGGGTGTCCTTGCAGAGCCCTCCGTGCAGGTCAGGAGCAGAGCTAAGCCCCCACCTGGGAGGGAGGGATGCCTCAAGGCACTTCTGCTGCCCAGAGGAGCACCGAGTTCCTCCTTTATCCCTGGAAACCTCATTGCTGCTTCTCCCCACCCCAAGAAGCCCTGGAACATGGTGGGGAGCGGGGCTGTCATCCAGAGGACATGCTACCACCACCCTGGAGGAGCTGAGCCCTCTCCTTCCCGCTCACCAGCCATGGTTTGAGGCAGATGGTTGGGAAACCTTTGGGAAGAGTCTTTTGGAGCCTCGTGCCATCCCTTGGGGATGCTGCTGCTGGGTTTGGAGGGATAATGTGCAGGAGCATTCCCAGGAGCATTCCCAGGTTGGCGCTCACATAGATCCTTTCCATGTCCCTGAGGACCATCTCAAAGGCAGCCTCTCTCTATGGAACCCCCATTCCCCCTTCTGGGTGCACCCATGGGCCATGACAAGGGGACACTGATTGACCCTGACCCCTACTGAAGGTGCAGGGAAAATTCTCATCTGCCCCAGAACTGTTGGAAGGCAGAACACTGGGACACCTCTTCCCAGGAACATGGAGCTCCATCCTGCTCTGTATCACCAAGGCTGCCTGGTTCCTGCCCTGTCCCCTGTCCCCCGCCTCATCTGCCACCCACCCTGGGGACACAGGAGTGTTGGGTGCAGAGGAAAAGCCCCTCCACTCCTCCTGCCATCTCCAAAGCAGGGGCGGACCCCTGCCTCTGGGTGATGGGAAGGGGGAAATGGGGATTTTGGACTTCTGGGCTCAGTCTGCACTCCAGTGCCACCCCAGGACTGGATGCCTTGGTGCCCCCATTGCCCTCTTCCACAGGCAGCAGTGTGAGAGCTGGGAAGGGCTCAGGGGTGGCAACAAGGATCTCCAAAACCTTGAACATCTTTGGAATGAGGAACCAGTGGAGGGGGACACGTCTGGGTCCTTGGTGTGGGGGAGGACTACAGGAATGGTACCTGGACCGTGGTACCTGGTAGAGCCCTGGGAGCACCCTGGGAGCATCCTTATGACTCCTGACAGTTCCCAGTAGTAGGGTCTGATCCTGCAGCCTTGCTTAAATTCCTGTTTCCCACTGCCTATGTGCCGAGTGTACTCCCCAGTCCAGCCCAGGTACGGATGCTGCCACCTGGAGAATGGCACCGCAGGGACATTTCCCCATACTTTGGTCTCGGGGACACATGAGACTATGGGAGGAAGGAAACATTTGAGGGGAAATGAAAACTGAGGTCAGAAAGTGGGGCAGAGGGTCTCCCCACGCCCCTTACTGTCCGTGAGCACCTCGTTCCCCTGGCTCAGCACTGGGGAAGGTCACCCGCCTGATGTCCTGAGTGCGATAGAGCCAGCGGGTCCCTGTCCCCTCCCGCACCCAGCTGACAGATGCGACCAGGCAGGGGACACTGGGAGAGGCCGGAGGGCAGGTTCAGTGACAAGTGCTGGATGGGGCTGCAGGAGCTGGCACCAGCCGCCCTCCTGCTGCCCTGTCAATCCCTGGGGCCTGCAGGCTGAGGGGGCTGAGGGCGGGGGGACTGTAGGCTCGGGGGGCTGCTGAGACCAGCTTGGGATGGTGTGAAACAACCCTGGAGAAGGTGGCTGACTCAGATCTCTTCCTCTCCCTCCTCCCTTTCCCCTTCCCTTTTCCCTTCCCCTTCCTCTTTTCTTTCCTCTTCCTCTTTCCTCTTCCCTTTTCCCTTCCCCCTCTCCCCTTCACCTTCTTTGCCCTTTTTTCCCCTTCTCCCTTCCCCTTTTCCGTTTTTCCTTCCCGTTTCCCTTCTTTCCCCTTCACCATCCTTTCTTTTCCTCTTCTTTCCCCTTCCCTCTCCAAATCCCATTTCCAAAGCCAAGAAAAGCCCCTGCCTCCTTAGGCTACCTGAGCCCCTTCCTGTGGTGTTCAGAAGCTCCATCCCAGCAGCACCAAGTGTGGATGGCTCCAGCATGGGATGGGCTGGCACTGGTGACAGCATTGTCCCAGTGTGGGTTGTGGGATGTAATGGGAATGCTGCACCCCAACAGCCCCCAAACAGCTCCCTGGGACGCCCATCCCCACCCCAAAATACACATGGGGTGTTTCTCCCTGTTTTGCCCCCATCATGGGTGAGCTGTTGGACCTGTGGACATGGGGAATAATTTTCTGGATGACTGTGAATTTATTTCCTTTTCTTTTCGTTGAGAACATCTTGTACCGACATTGCAATAAAAACAAGGCTCCAGGTTCCTCTGAGTGTTTTTTTCTGTTCTTTATCTCTTCCCAGGATAAATGTCAATGGAAATGGAAAAGCTTTTCTCTGTTTTGCTGTTTTCTTCCCTCCCCAAAAGACTCCTCAGGTTTGTGAGGGAAAATGGTGGAAAAATCAGAAAGGGAAAAAAAAATCCCCAAAACCTGCTGAAATTGAACTTTCTCATGGATATTTCTATGTACGTGGCAGGACCAGGAGAGATTAAACAGATATCTAGGTGTGGAACTTGTGGATGTATTTTAGTGGTGGGCTTGGCAGTGGTGGGGAACTGTTTGACTTGGTGGTCTTTGAGGGCTTTTTCAACCTTAATGTTTCTGTGATTCCATGATTCGAAGTAGGAAAGTGTACCATGGCGAGGATCATCCCAGGAAGCTGGACTGGGTGTCTTCAGAGGAAGGAAAGTATCTCCTTGCACGCACAGCAAGGGAGCTCACAGCTCTGAGCGTGATGTAGAGCCCATTTGTAGGGAAAGTATTCAAGGAGCAAATTGCTTTGTATCAGCAAATATATCTCCATTAGCGCTGGAATTGGTATCCTGCACAATGCGTGCTCGAGAACAAAGCCTGGCTATTCAGAGCTCACAGAATTCAATCTCGTGGCTGAGGAGTCTCAGCAGAAAGCAAAGCAAGGCTCGTTTCGTATTCACGCCACAAATATCTGTATGAAACCACGGAGATGGAACACTGCCTACGGAACGCTGGCATCGCTTCGCCTTCCCAGCAGTAAATAAAGACACTCGGCCCGTGTTGGTGACCAGTGCAGGATCCCCAGCAGCTCCAGCAAAGGGAAACAAGAGAGATTTGTAGGAGACATTGTGTCAGGACTCCTGACTGTTTCATGTCTCCCAGGACCCTCTCCCTCCAGCCAGGAGGTCAGGCTAAGGTGCCCCCATCAGATGCACCTGGAGAAAGTTTCTTGGTGGATCATCACTGGGGCGTCACTCCTGTGAGATGAATCAGTGAAGCCCTGGTTTGACAGGCTTTTTGGAAAGTCCATGCTCTGTAGCAACCCTGCTAGACAGGGAACATTACAGGGAGGGGACGGGCCACCCTCCACCAGGCACATTCCTTCTACTCCCCATAGGGTAGAGGGGCTACCCAGAGATGTCTACCCAGAGGTGCCCATCCAGCAGTGCCCATTCAGTGATGCCCACCCAGCAATATCCACACAGCAATGCCCACCCAGAAATGCCTTGTGTGCTTCCAAGCAAGAATTAGCAGGCATTTATCTGAAAAAAACCCCAGCAAAATCAACCTCAAACTGAGTTTTTTAATGAAACACACCAAAACATTCCAGGAGCAGCAGAAGCATTCCATCAGGCTCTTTCCAGTTCTCAGCCTCTGTGACACTCCTGGGGCTTCACACTCTGTGCTGCCATTTGCAGACGGACTCTAAGAAGCTGCCTGGATATGGGGCAGAGTTTTCTCTTGAGGAGAAAATAATACAGAGAGATGTGGAGCTGAGAAAAACATGTCTCTTAAATAGCAGGAATAACATTTGGAGAGGGGAATAAGAGGGGAGAAAGCTAGGCATCGCACCGGCCACATGGAGGGAGACCCAGGGGGTTTGGAGCAGGTTGGATGGTGGGGATACATGTGGATGTGGTACTTGGGTCCACAGTGCAGCGGAGGGCTTGGCAGTGGTGGGGGAATGGTTGGACTTGATGGTCTCAGAGGGCTTTTCTCACACAAATTCCATGATTCCATGGTAATATGCAGACATGATGGTCCTTGCCTGGCATCTGTGGATGGACGGTTCCTTCTGGTGGCCCTTGCACCCAAATCTGCTCTGATCTTCTCAGCTGCTTCTGCCTGGGGACCACCGCAAGAAAAAAACCCCATCTATTGGGAATAAAAGAGGCTGGGAAAAACAACCATGGGAATCAGCTTTTCTGGGAAGGAGGGGACTCCTTGCAGATGTCTTCATGCCAAGATGATGGGGGTTAGAAGCTCTCTGGGTGTGGGATGGCCCATACATGGCAGCCACCCAGCTCCCACCATCCACCACTGCCTCTGCAGAGTGTAGGGACCAACTTGCCACCAGCCACTTTGGTGGGAGAAGAGGAATGAGCAATGGAATGGCTCCCAGTCCTCAGGGCATCCCATGGGGCCCCACAGTAGGTTCCCTCCCCAAAGGAGTGCAGGGTATGAGCTCAGCCAGCTGATGAAAACCTAAGTCATTAAACCTGAGACTCGGGGTGGAAATAGGGATTAGATTAAAGTGATGGTCCTTAAAATAATCTCAAATTAGTCCTGGCTCTACTCTCAGCTCTTGGGGGAAAATTTGGGCAAGTAATTGCAGGTCTGGGCCTCAGTTTCCCCGTGCAGATAACAAAGGCAGAGGATCTTGTGTAACTGATAAAATCCACTGCCTATATCTGTAGACCATGGGGATATTAATCAGGTGAATTTGACAGGAACTGATGTGATTTGAGTGCAAATCTCTTAATATCTACTGCTGCCCTGAACGTCCCAGCTGGTGGATTCACAATGGAGCAGGGAAGCAGCAGCCCAGCCATGGTGACTTTAAAGCACATTCCTCCCTTCTCCCCACAGGCAAATGACCCTGAATAGATGAACCAAAATAGCTCTTTTCGGTGCAAAATCTCAATACATTAAGCCAAGTTCCCAGTCTGGGAGTGTGGGTTGGCCCTGTGGTGCAGCACACAGCATGGGGAGAGAGTGCAGAAGATGCAAGTACCTGCAGAGGGATGCAGTGGAGCCTGCAGACCCCGGAGATGCTCCTGGATTCACCTGTGTGGCTGTGCTGGCTCAAAACAAAGGTCCATGGCTCCGTGTTGCCAGTGGCCCAGAGATGCCAAGGGTGAGGGAAAGAGCAGGGCAAAGACATGCATCTTTGTTAGTAGCACAGGCAGAGGGATTCAGGGTACCCCTGGCACATTTACTGGCAACACCAAGCTCTGTGGTGCGGTCACCATGCTGTAGGGAAGGGATGGCATTGAGGGGGACCTGGACAGGCTGAGGAGGGGGGACTGTGCCAGCCTCATGAAGATAACAAAGTTAAGTGCAAGGTCTTGCACCTGGGTCGGGATAATCCCAAGCACAAACACAGGATGGGTGGAGAATGGANTGAGGGGGACCTGGACAGGCTGAGGAGGGGGGACTGTGCCAGCCTCATGAAGATAACAAAGTTAAGTGCAAGGTCTTGCACCTGGGTCGGGATAATCCCAAGCACAAACACAGGATGGGTGGAGAATGGATTGAGAGCAGCCCTGGGGAGAAAGACTTGAGGGTGTTGATGGATGAAAAGCTCAGTATGCCCTGGCCATGTGCACTGACAGCCCAGACACCCCCTGTGTCCTGGGCTGACCCCCAGGAGTGTGGGCAGCAGGTAAGGAAGGGATTCTTCTGCTCTGCTCTTCTCTGCTGAGACCTCTCCTGCAGTGCTGCTTCCAGCTCTGGGACCCCAGCATCAGAAGGACATGGAGTTGCTGGAGGGAGTCCAGAGGAAACCATGGAGATGCTCTGAGGACTGGAACTCATCTGCTGTGGGCATCCCTGCCATGGCTGAGAGAGTTGGGGGTGTTCAGCCTGGAGAAGGGAAGGCTTTGGGGAAACATTAGAGCCCCTTCCATTGCTTAAAGGAGCTCCAAGAGAGCTGGAGAGGGATGTTGGACAAGGACCTGGAGTGACAGGACAACGGGGAATGGCTTTAGTCTGGCAGACAGTAGGGTTAGATAGGATACTGGGCAGAAATTCTTGGCTATGAGGGTGGTGAGGGGTTGCCCGGAGAAGCTGTGGCTGCCCCATCACTGGGAGGGTAAAAGGCCAGGTTGGATGGGGCTTGGAGAAACCTGGTCTAGTGGAAAATGTCCCTGCCCATGGCAGCAGAGTGGAACTGGTGGAGCTTCAAATGTCCCTTCCAACCCAAACCATGCCGTGGTTTTTTGATCCTGAGCCAAGACCTTCATCAGCTGGATGATCTCCTCCCAGTCTTTGTCCAGGACCTGGTCCCTAGTAGGTTCCCCTTTTGTCTCTAGTGCTTGAACTGGATGTTGAAATGCTTAAATATCTTTGAAGTTCAGGCTGCTGTTGCTCCTTCTTTATTCGCTCCCTTTGTGTCAGGAGGTGTGAGGTTTCATTGAAACCTCTGATCCGGATTCAGTGTAGGATGGATGTCCTTCCCCAGGGTCCCTCTTGGGAGTGCAGCTCCCATGCATGGGGTCTTTGGCTGGAGAGCACAGGCAGCACTGGCACTGCAGCAACTTTTACCCTTCTTCAGCCACTCTCTGACACTCTCCCACCCTGCTGACAGCTGACCCTGCCAGACCCCAGCCCATGGGGCCCAAGACAGGAGATCAGCAAGTTCAAGCTGGGGATCACCCATGTGGCTGGGACTGTTTACAGGGTGTCCATTCTCTGGCAGGGACCTGTTTGTGGACCAGTGCTGTCCAATATTACAGAATCACAGAACCGTGATTTGGAAAAGCACCCTGAGACCACTGAGTCCAACCATTCCCCCAGCACTGCCAAGCCCACCACTAAACCATGTCCCCAAGTGCCACATTTACATGGCTTTTAAATCTCCCCAGGCATGGTCCCTGCAGTGCTTGACAACCATATTAGGGAAGAAATTGTCCCTTATATCCAATCTAAACCTCTCCTGACAAACTTGAGGCCATTTCCTCTTACAGAAGAGGAAATACATTGCTCAATGCTGCTCAGTGCCTTTGGGAAAGCAACCTGCCTGTGGATCAAGTGTTGCCTAGTGCAGCTCAGTACCCCTGGGACAGGAACCTGTGGGACCAGTGCTGCTCAGTACCCCTGGGACAGGTGGGAACAGTGCTGCCCAGTAGTGCTGTGTACTGCCCATGCCACCGGGGCAGTAGCCGAGTAGACGGGGCTTGCGGTCCTAGCAGGGCCAAAGGCGCCGGGTGGGACGGCTGCCCCCGCGGGGAGCACGGGGAGGGCAGGGCCCGTGGACACTCTCTAGACAAAGGCGGCTGCTCCCCGGCGCGGCGCGGCGCACGAGCAAGGCCGGGCGCGGCCCGGGGTGGGCGGTGGCGGGCGGCAGGTGCGGCCCCTTCG
>VZTH01011557.1:0-10757 GCA_013397815.1 Aleadryas rufinucha
AGCAGCAGCAGCAGCAGCGCCCGAGCGTGCGGCGGCCGCTGCCGCCCCAGTGACGGCCCCGCCATGTCGGTGATGGTGGCGAGGAAGAAGGTGGTTCGGAAATGGGAGAAGCTGCCGGGCAGGAACACCTTCTGCTGCGACGGCCGCATCATGATGGCCCGGCAGAAGGGCATCTTCTACCTGACGCTCTTCCTCATCCTCGGCACCTGCGCCCTCTTCTTCGCCTTCGAGTGAGTCCCCCGGGGACCCCGCGGGACGGGGATGGGGATGGGCCCGTGTGCTCGGGGCCCTCGGGAGAGGAGGGGAGCCTGGCACGGTGCAGCCTGGCAACTTGTGGCTCTCCCTGTCCAGATCTGCTTCCTCACCCTCAGCAGACTGAGCCTGGAGGTTCTGGGGAGAATGGGCCCTGCTGGAGCTTGTGACACTGGCCCTGTTTCCCCGTGGGTCACCTTCTGTCTGGGACTTGGCAGTCCCTTGTCCTGAGTGTTCCTGGCTCCAGGATAGCCGGGGTGCAAGGGCACTGCTGCTGCAGCCTCGGGCCCAGCCTGCGTCCCTACCCACGGGGGGATGTGCAGCCCCCACGACAGCCCTCCAGAGAGGTGACCCCAACTGGAGGATTAATAAGGAGTGAGCTGGGGGGTCTTGCCAGTCTGACCTACCCCCAGCCCCCAGGAGAGCCCTCGCAGCTGGAGCCATCCCGCTGTTTGGGAAGGATCTGATCACCCCTTACATCACCTCGGCAGCCTAAAGACCTCCAGCCAAACCCTTCGATCCTGCAGAAAAAGAGGGATCTGCCGCCTCCCCTCAGCTCTCTCAGGGAGCTGGACTTAGACTAATCCTAAAATCAAAAAGCAAGCAAAAAGGGAAAAGCCTATGTTTGTCCGGGCCGATGCTGTAGGAGGGGGAAGGACACCCCTGTTGCCTGGTTAGAGGATGAGCTTGGATCAGCTAAACAACTGCAAAACTTCCCTTGCTCGGTCTCCATGGGCTTGTTTGTGTTCTGGGGTGGGAGAAGGGCTGATACAGGGTTGGGTGACACAAAAGCTAAGCCAGGAAGAATGAGTGGAAGGACCTGCTCGCTGGCTAAGCCCTGGCTATTCCTGCAGGTCCAAAAAGCCCTCAGCCCGGATGCTGTTCTCCTCAGCATCCTTCCTAAGCCGGGGAACTTGTTTCCACATTCCCTGGCCCAGCGTATCTCTCCCTGCTTCCCCGCCCAAATTATCCCTGCCTCAGTCTGAATTCCACGGTACCAAGTGATACCGCTCTTGGTTTGATGTTTGGGGTTTTTTCCATCTGAAAAATGGGGCCGAGCTTTCCTGCCTTACAGGAAGAACTAATAAGTGTTGCTGCTCCAGAAACGCCTATTGCTGCACCAGAAACACTGATTCGAGGGATAATTGCTCTGGCTCCCTGTGGATCCTGTCCGTAGCGGGCGGGTGAACCACATCCCGCTCTGCCGTGGTTGCACTAGGCAGAGTGAGCCAAGGCTGTTTTCCAGACCTAGGCTGTGGTTAGTCGGGAACGTGACTGGAAATTCCTTGAGAAGCCCCTTTCCATGCTCTGGCAGGCAGAGGCCTGTGGAGAGGTCGCTTGCACCAAGACATCCGGGCCGTGCCTAGAGCTGGAGGGTGGGCTCTGCGAGGGGAATGCTGCTGGGAACAGGATCACCTCTGAATTTTAGTTAAATCATCTGCGGGAGATAAGGAAAAGTTGGGGAAAATCCAAATACCCGTTTGATTCTTTCAGTGCAGAACACCTCAGTGGTTTCTTTTCTGGATGAGAGGGGGTTGTTTTGAACTTGTTCGGGGATTTTTGAATTTGGGATAGGGATGAAATGTTGCTTTCCCAGCTGGAAACACTCCCCAAGGTCTCTGTTTCACTGATCAGGCTGAGATAAGCAGCTTGGCTGCTCGGTAGCCCTGCCTGCCCTGCATGTGTAGGGAGCTTTGGGTGAGGATCTCAGCCTTGATCTTTCGCCGTGTTGTCCACTTGTCTCAGTGTCTGGCAGATTCTTTAGTGTTTGCATGGAAATTCCTGGTTTCCCCTTCCAAGTCCGTGTCGGGGTTCGGAGCGCGGCAGCCGGCGGTGGGCGGAGGAGGAGCGCTGTCCCTCGCTGCCCGCTCACTGCGGGCTGCCCGAGCCGAGCCGTGCTGCCCGAGCCGAGCCGTGCTGCCCGAGCCGAGCCGTGCCACCCGAGCCATGCCGTGCCACCCGAGCCGTGCCGTGCCGTGCTGCCCGTGCCGCGCTGCCCGTGCCGAGCCGTGCCGTGCTGCCTGTGCTATGCTGCCCGTGCCGAGCCGTGCTGCCCGAGCCGAGCCGTGCCGTGCTGCCTGTGCTATGCTGCCTGCTCCTTTCAGCTGAATCACTTGCGCAGTCACACCTTGTCTGAGCACGGCTCCGGGGGGTGCCCGGGGCCGGGATCCGTCTGGCTGCTCGCCCTGCGCCGGGCTGGGCTCGGTCCCGGCGCTCGGGGCTGCGCTGGCTCCAGTCGCAGCTGAGGCCGGTGGGGACTGGCACCCACGCCAGGAGAAAAGCCTCCGCCGGTCCCTCCCAGCCCTGGAGCGATGGCCGCACTCGCGGGGCTGCTGCTGCTGCTGGTGGTGTTTTTTTCCTCCGAGTTCCTCCAGTGCTGCCAGCGGCCCCGCGGCGTCCACAGGCGGGCGGGCTGAGCCACCTCAGCCCCGTGGCTGGGAATTTCCGTGCGCTGATCCCCCAAACCGCAGCGCTGTGGTCTGGGATCGGGGAAATCTCTCCATCAGGGAGCAAACAGGACCCAGAAGCGGGCAGAACTCAGTGCTGTACCTGGGATCCGACTCCTCCCTCCTAGATAAGGCAGAGGAACGGAGCTGTGCTGGCTCCGGGAAGGGCTCTGCAGCGACCAGAGTCCTCTGCCCAAGGGCACCTCTCTCACCACTGCTTGGGGCTGGTCCCTGCAGAGTCCGAGACCCGTGTTTAACTGGGTCTGCTCCGTAACATGTCCCATAAAATACAGTTTCACATCCTCTTGGCGTTATTTCAGACCCCTAATGGTGTGTCAGCCCTGCGCTTGGGCACTTAGCTGCTGTCTGCTTGAGGTGTTCCAGCACGAGGAGAAGACCAGATAAAGCACTTGTGAAATCCCTTTAGCAGCTGGGATAATGGGATGCAGTGTCTGGGAGTTCCCTTTGCAGTCCCTGTCTCTCCTGAAGCGAGTTCCCCACTCAGCTGAAGGGAATGTGATTTCTTTTGTCTCCGGCTTTTCAGCACAAAACTGTAAATGTTGGAGGCATGATAGCACCAGCAACACTGGCTCCTCACGGGAAGGGGCTGCTCCTGGATTTTCCAATGCCCAGGCATGTTTGTCACTTTGTTTTTCCTACTTTCTTGGCTTTGTAGAGATGAAAACGTCTTTGTTTTCTCATGAGTTGAAAGCATCTACACTGCCCCTTGTGTCACTTTATTTTTTAGTTTTGATTTCCAAACCCCAGAGACCCAAGTCTGACAGAGGGGCCTCTGAGCTGGCATTACCTCTGCTTAGATCTGTGTCAAGCATGGTCAAAACTTACATGTGAGTTGATTGGTGCTTTTTAATCGTTGTAATTTCTCTCAGTAGAAGTGAACTTTTTGGTGTCCAGAGTTCAGCTTGTTTTGCTCCTGTTTCTGCAGGAAGTGGCCACTCGTGGGGTTTGGATTGACCTTTTTCTCATACGTGGGTTCCTTCTCAGGAGATGATTTCGCCCTCCCTGCAGCCTCCACGTCCTCTGTGGCACCCCCATTCCCAGGTGGATCTTGGGGTGATTTTCCTGTGCGGAAATTAGAGATTTTAGCTGGGAAAAGAGCAATGATATCGCATAACACATCTCTCTCCTGCCTCAGCTGGGTCAGAAGCCCATGGCGTGTGCTGACAGTTGATGTGTCACTGCTGGCAAGTGGGGAGAGGTTCCATGGAGAGCTCCAGCCCTGCCTGTGCTGCTGGGAAGGGCCTGGACACGGTGTTGTGGCGCGGCCGGGCTTCGGAGCAGCCGCTTCCACACTTACCGCAGACACGGGAGCCCCTAGACACCGTCCCTGGTGTGAACACCCAGCACAGCCAGGCTGAAGTGCCCTGCTGAGGGTCAGGCACTCAGACCAGGCACACGGTGTGGCTGAGCTGTAGCTGAGCAGAGTTAAAGAGGCGATTTGCAGGTGAGACGTGGGTGAGTGATAGTGCAGAGCTTGTGCCGAGCCCCGGTGGGGCCTGCCTGGGACATGTGCTGCCCCGTGGCTGCAGTCCTGTCACCAGGGCTGGCATGGTGGCTCTCCCCTTCCTCCAGAGCGTGGCTCAGCGTGCTCATTACAACAGACCTTCCCAAGCGGGTGCAAAATAACCAGCCCAGCACCGTAGCTCGTGGCACCTCCCAGCTGCTTCTCCCCCTGCTCCCCATTCCAATGATCCCTTTGTTCAGCCTTCCTGCCCCCAGCCCACCCCGCTGTGATGATGAGTTGTGATAGTGCTGTTATTGTCTGCTTTTTGGTGACAAAACGCCCCAGAGCACAGATATGGTGCTGGGAGTGGGGGAGCAGCATCCTCACATGCCAACAGAGCATCTCTGTTGGCTCTGAGCTCTCCCAAACAAAAGGTCTTTAAATGTCTGTTCATGAGCTGTGAAATCGTCTTAGAGATAAGGCGTGGACTGAAGATACCCCAGTGCTAGTGGGTACCTGAGTTCCAAGTCAAGACCTTGACTTGGGATGCAGTTCTGCTGTGGTGGGAGCTCCTCTGGCTCTTGCCTCTGCCCTCATCTGCAAGGGGCCACAGAAGCCAGCCCAGCCAAGGGAAGCTAAGCTAAGCCTGTGTGGAAGCAGGAGGGCCGTGGCTCAGCTTTAACACAGCTCACGGATCCATGTTTAAACCCACAATATGTTCATGTTGCCACAATGGTTCCAAAAGCTATTATACCAGCTGGACAAGGGTCAGGCTGCAGCCCTTTGGGGCAGTGTCCAGCTTTTCAAGGAATAATCACAGAATCATTTAGGGTGGAAAAGACCCCCAAGACCATCAAGTCCAACCTGCGACCGGTCCCCACCTTGTCAACCAGCCCAGAGCACTGAGTGCCACGTCCAGTTGTTCCTTGGACACCTCCAGGGATGGGGACTCCAAACCTCCCTGGGCAGCACCTTCCAATGCCTGACAGCCCTTTCCATGGAAAAATTCCTCCTGATGTCCAACCTGAACCTCTCCTGGCACAGCTTGAGGCTGTGTCCTCTTGTCCTGTCACTGATTGCCCGGGAGAAGAGGCTGACCTGCACCTAAATCCATGTTCCGTGTTCCTAACCCCATATTTCTACCCCAAATGGGCTCCAAGGTTTTTGTTTACTCGCTGACTGACTCGC
Organism: Aleadryas rufinucha; assembly: GCA_013397815.1. Classification (NCBI taxonomy): domain Eukaryota; kingdom Metazoa; phylum Chordata; class Aves; order Passeriformes; genus Aleadryas; species Aleadryas rufinucha. The sequence continues at coordinate 5,353 of VZTH01011557.1, forward strand.
AGCTGTCCCTGGACTTTGCCCTTGCAGAGGGAATGCAGAGTTATCTTGGGCTGCCTGAAGACGATAAGCTCGGCCCTCCAGTGCTTCGTCTGTGGGCAGGGCTGGGCACAGGGACGTCGTTTTGGGGAACTGCAGAGCATGAGGTGTCTGAGATGAAGGATGTTGGTTTAGGGGCCAGGCCCTGTGTGTTGCTGTGGGCTCCTGGTGTTGCAGCTGTGACTGAAGTGTGCTGTAGCTCCAGTGTGCAGCCCTTCTGTCCTTGTCACACGTGGGGGACAGCCGCTGGAGTCAGGCAATGGCCCCAGACATGTTCCTGCAGTGGGCCTGCAGAGCCTGGTGCTGCCAGCTGGAGCTGGAAACTGCACTGTGTTTGGGGAATCCGTGGTGGGAATGCTGTCCAGAATTTGACAGTGCTGTGGAAATGGAAAGGGCCTTGCTTGGGATGGCAGCCCCCCCAGGGAAGATAATCCCTGGCCCCTCACTGCAGCAGCCTGATGCTCCCGTGGAGAGTAGCTGTGGAACAGCAGGAGTCTGGGGTGGATCCACCCCTCACCGGGAGGGATAAAGGGTGGATCCTAGAAAGCCAGGTGCCTGAAAGCCTGGGTGCATCAGGAGGCTGGGGAAGGGATGTGTGCGAGGAGAGGTGAGACATGGCACAAGTGGTGGGATGTAGGTGGGGTTTCCCTTAAACCATAGTAAAGCTCCATAGGGACTTCACCCCAACATCAGTGGGGTTTTCTGAAGGAATCAGGGTAAAAGATGGGTTTTTTCAGTTCAGTATGTCTCTAAAACATGACTTCTGCCCAGGCCTCCCACACAGCCTGTGCTGTGGCGCCCATGGGGACGCAGCTGTGGGTGTCCAGGAGCAGCACAGCCATGGTGAGATGAGTCCCATGCTCCCTTTGCATCTCCTCCATCAGCAGCATCAGCACCATAAACTCCTCGTTGGGCCTTGCTGCATTTACAGAGCAAACAAACCTTGTTCCCTTTTGAGCTGGGGGAGTCTTGAAGCAGGAGCCTTTCTGCTTTATTTGGAGCGTTCCAGTCCGTTGTCTCAGAAAAGCCAAAGGAAGGCAGATGTCTTGTTGCATGGGAATGTTCTGCTTCCACAGGAATCCATTCCTGAGAAGCACAGGATGCACTTAATCCCAGTAATTTCTGTGGTGCTGGAAGCTGCTGCCCTTTAGGGCCAGCCAGAGATTCCCACCATCCCCACAGGCTTCCATGCCTTCCAGCTCTTCGGGGTGGCCTCTGACCAGGCCTTGGGTGCTTCTCCCAGTGGTCTGGCCCATCCCTTGGTGGCAGGAATGTCATGGACAAGGTCTCTCCAGCTGCCCGGTTGTGTTTCTGGCGTCGCTTAAAACGGGAGCTGCGAACAGAACAAATGCCAGGGAGTGTCTGTGCCTGGCTGGTGGAAAACACGGAGATGCTGTGGTGGTGCCTGCTTGCTGGAGCTGCCCCAGGAGTGTTCCCCTGTGGTGGTGGGATCAGAAGGATGGTCAGCAGCTCCTCTGCTCCAGATCTGAGCAGTGCCCGGGCTCTGATGCCATGCCAGGCGCTCGGCCCGGCGCCGGCAGACTCTGACTCATCGCCTCCGCCCCGTGTCCGCAGGTGCCGGTACCTGGCTGTCCAGCTGTCCCCGGCCATCCCCGTGTTTGCAGCAGTGCTCTTCCTGTTCGCCATGGCCACGCTGCTGCGGACCAGCTTCAGCGACCCCGGCGTGATCCCGAGGGCCCTGCCCGACGAGGCAGCCTTCATTGAGATGGAGATCGGTGAGTGTGGAGCGGCCAGGCTGGTGAGGGCTGGAAAAGCCTCTCTATTTGTGCCATATTTCTAGGTTACAGTCCCTGCAGAGCTCATCTTCCTGGCTGGACCTCCAAAAGTGAGGATTGCCCCAATCTGCTGGCTCATTGTTCTTGGCCGAGTCTCAAAAAGGCAGCACAGTGTACCTGTGTCCCTCTCTGGGAGCCGTTTCACCTGCTGCTTTCTCTCCCTTAGCCGTGTACATACAAACTCAGTTTCCTTTTGAGAAGGGGTGCAGAAAACCTGGAGTGGTCCCCTTGATCCTTCAGGGAGAGAGGAGGTTTGGTGCATGCGGGTGATAACACCCAGCCCACTCTCAACATGCCCACGAAAGCTCTGGCATCCCTTTTCCTGCCTCCAAGCTGCCAGGTTGGCTCTGGCCCGCGCGAGCAGAGCTGCAGCCTCCGGCTCCGGAGCCAGCGGGCTCCGATCCCGCTGCTAGGAAAGGCAGGGAAGGGAGTTGTCCTTTGAGGCCTGGCATGTTGGAGCAGCAGGTCCGAGCTGTGCCTGGCTCTCTCTGGCAGAGGCCACCAACGGGACCGTGCCGCAGGGTCAGCGCCCGCCGCCGCGCATCAAGAACTTCCAGATCAACAACCAGATCGTGAAGCTCAAGTACTGCTACACCTGTAAGATCTTCCGGCCGCCCCGCGCCTCGCACTGCAGCATCTGCGACAACTGCGTGGGTGAGTGGGGCTGGGACTGCCCCTGCTCCCTGCAGGGAACCTCAGGGGGGGGATGGACCCGCGCCCAGGCTCGTGCTGGGCAGCTCTGGACTGGTGGAGTGTCCAGCCTGCCTCGTCTTGTACTCGAGGAGCTTGAGGTTTGCTCAGAACCTGGAGCCAGGTGGTTCCTCTCTGCCAGGGCTTTGGCAATAGCCGGTCTAACCGAGCCCAGCTGCTCTGTGTACATGTGCAGCCTGATTTTGAGTTCCACTGGGCTCTGGCCTTGCAGGACTGGAGGATTCCAGCGGAGAGTTGTGTCTCAGGTGACAGCAGCTCCTTCACCAGCACAGAGATTGTGCCATTCCCTGGGGGGCCCTGGTTGGGTTGTTGTCCTCCTTCCGTGAATGTAATTGGCTCATGTTCAGCATCACTGCTCCAGGCAGAAATCCCATCCTTCTGCATCCCTTTCCTCCTCTTCAGATTCCCAGCCTTTGTGTGTTTATGCAGTTCCTTGAACCCTCTCCTGATTATTCCAGGGTAAGAACCTGGGGACCCCCAGGCCTTCATCTAACCCGTGTGCTGTGGCTGTTGTACCTCAGGGAGAGAAGACACATGAGGAGTCAAGCTCAAACTCTCTCTTAATGTGCAAAGTGATTCATTGTAAAACAATTTTGGACTTTTTAACCTCCTGAAAGGAGGCAAGGATATGGGGTCCAGAGTGAGCAGAGGGTTGGACTTGGCAGTTTGTGTCAGCCTGGGGGATTTTCGAGGTGGGAGCACAGGAGCAAGGATCTGGAGGTGGGCAGGGCCATGCCAGGGCAGTGCTGATCTCCATCTTGCCTTCCCCAGAGCGCTTCGACCATCACTGTCCCTGGGTGGGCAACTGCGTGGGGAAGAGGAACTACCGCTACTTCTACCTCTTCATCCTCTCGCTCTCCCTCCTCACCATCTACATCTTCACCTTCAACATCGTCTACGTAGCACTGAGTGAGTCTGCCTGGGAGGCTGCATGGCTGGGAGGGAGGGAGGGAGTGGGGCTGCAGATGGTGTGAAACCAGAGTGATGGAGTGGGAAAGGGAACTGGACGCAGTGGGATGTTCCAGATTAAAAAATCTCTCTCTTTTTGTACTGCAGAATCTCTGAAGATTGGGTTTCTGAACACATTGAAGGAAACCCCAGGGACATATCCTTCCATGGTCCTGAGGGCTAGGCTTCTCCAGAGCTGGGGGTTAGTGGGAGCTGCATTGAAGAGTGGCTGCCTAGACCACTCTGAGTCTTTCCAAGCATTTTCCCCCCGGATGACAATGTAGGGAGCAGTTTTATGGCTTTTGGGAGGAGAACAAAACAGAAAACAGTGGCTAGGAGAGGAAGAGAAGCTGATGTTTCTGGGGGCAGTAACAGTGGGCTGGGCCTGCTCTCAGGCTGTTCCCAGTCCTTAACTGTTCTCACTGTACTGGAGGTGCTCATCTGTTTCTTCACGCTGTGGTCGGTGGTGGGGTTAACTGGGTTCCACACCTTCCTGGTGGCGCTGAATCAGACAACCAACGAGGACGTAAGTAGAGCCTTCCTCTTCCTCTGAGCTGTGGCCGTTTCTCGGTGTGCCAAGGCTGTGCACAACACAGGGACCTGGGGGCTGGGGCCGGGTGTGCATGGAGTAAACCTGAGCTTGTGCCCGACTATTTCAGATTAAGGGGTCCTGGACTGGGAAGAACCGCGTGCAGAATCCCTACAGCCACGGCAACATCGTGAAGAACTGCTGCGAGGTGCTCTGCGGGCCCCTGCCCCCCAGGTGAGCTCCTGACGGGCAGCCTTGACCTTTGCCAAGCACTCCTGCTGGGAAGAGAGGTGGGGTCTGGGGAGACGTGGCTCTCTGACGGCGTGGCTGTGTCCTTGCAGTGTCCTGGACAGACGGGGCATCCTGCAGCAGGAGGAGAGCACAGCTCAGGAGGGGTCGTGCCCGCGGGGGCCCGGCACGCAGGAGCCCCCGGCCACGCAGGGCCCTGGGCAGGCCCAGGAGGGTGGCATGAAGCAGCAGGACGGCAGCATTCCTCCCCCCAGTGCCGTGAGTGATCCCCTTGGGAGCTGGGGGGGCTCTGGGACAGCGAGAGAAAGCTGAGAGTGTGACTTAGGAAGGACAAAATGGAACGGGGGGCCGTGCTGAGAGGCTGCTGCTGAAAAGCTTGTTTGCTCTGACCCTGGAAACCAGCACGTCTTGGTTTCCTTGGATTTCCTCAAAGGAGATCACGGCTGGCTGGGGTTTTGGAGATCAGTCCTGCCATGAGAGCGCTCCAGAGCTGTTGTCCACGGAGCTCGGCAGGGCTGGGGAGGGCTGGGAGGTTGCAGACATCTTGTTCTGGTGCTGCACGTGAGCTGCAGGGCTGGCCCTGGGATCTCCATCCTTGGAGAAAGCTGTCGTGGCCCTGAGCAGCCTCCTCTGTGTTGGAAATTAGTCCTGCTTTAAGGATGTGGTTTGACAGGAGAGCTCCACAGTGCCCTTCCCACCTAAATTATTCTGTGACCACGGTGGGAAATGGCTCAGCTTGCTCCTGCTTGGGCATGGGCTGCCACTTCTCTGGTGGACACAGTCCAGTGCTCCAGCCCTTCCTGAAGCTGCTGTTCTGCCTGTTGGTGGGTGGCCCCTGGTTTCTGGTTTCTCCTTTTCCCAAGCCCAGCTGATAGCTGCCAGTGGAGCTGGAGGCGGTGGGGGCTGTGTGCTCGGGCTCTGCACTGGGGTGTTCCTGCAGGTCACTCTGTGCTCTCTCCCCAGCTCCCTGCGCCGTCCGTGAGCGACACCGAGGTGCCAGAGGAGAAGCAGCGAACGCCTGGGGAGCTCCCGGTGCCCTCCCCGGACGCTGGGCGAGCGGAGCACTAGCATCTGCTTGGAAGGGAGAACTTTCTTGTTTTGTCTCATCAAAGCTGGAAGTGGTGGAGGAGGAGGAG
>VZTH01011562.1:0-37683 GCA_013397815.1 Aleadryas rufinucha
CCCCCCGCCGGCCCCGGGGCCGCGGGAGAGGCTTTCCCGATGCACGCCCATGCCCCTGTCCATAGGCACCGCCTATAGGTGCCGCCTGTAGGTACTGGCTAGAGGTGCTTTAGAGGGATAGCGGAGGTCCGGAGCTAATTGCAAAGAGAGATTAATTAGGAAGAAAGCCCCGGTAATTTCATTCAGGGCACGAGCTTTTCAGGGACAGGGTCATTCCTGCCCCGTGAAGGGTTTTGTCGTAAGAGGACCTGATGGGATCAGGAAGGATGGGTGGACAGACGGATGGATGGATGGATGGATGGATGGATGGATGGATGGACAGAAGAATAGATGGATGTTAGAAGGATGGTCGGATGGATGGATGGATGGATGGCAGCTCTGGCTCTCAGAACACAGCAATCCCCCAGCTTTTTGAGGAAACAACCAAGAGGGTCTCTGCTCCCCTGCTTAACCAGGGAGCGGAAGCAGAGGAGAAAGGGAACCAGCAGCATGGGGCAATGTGGATATCTGTGTCCCCAAGGCGGGTGATCCAGGCAGGGACCCCGTGGGTGTCCCCCCCATCCTGGGCTGGGTGAGCTGGCCCAGGCTGCAGGCCCCACCACTGGGACCTGATGCTATGGGGTTTTCTCCAGGAGCAGCAAGGCACAGAGGGGAGACTCAGCAGGTGCCCCCTCCCACCAAACTGGGTGAGAGCCCTGGGGGATCAGCCCTTGCTGGGCTCTGCCCACTCCGAACGTGTGAGGATGGAGGCAGCGGGAAGGAGGACAGGAACCATCCCTGCTCCCAGGCCGTGGCTGCACCGCGCCGGGCTGTGAATTACAATCTCCTCGCAGTCAATAAATGCTGCGTTGTGTAAATCAGCACAGGGGGCTGGGGGATGCGCTGCTGCTGCTGCTGCTGCTGCTGCTGCTGCTGCTGCCAGAGGAAATTAGAGACACAACCGCCTGTGCCGCCTCAGCCGCCCTTCTGCCGGCAGCGGGGCTGGGAAAAGGGTCTCCTGCAAATCCAGCACAGGGAAGAAAACAGGCCAGGTGGAAATTTCCATCTTTTCTCCTTGGCTGGAATAGCCAGAATTTGGCTCAAAGCGCACCTGGCTGCTGTGCCAAGCACGGCCTGGAGCTGGGGCTCAGCCTGCCCTGCTCCCCTCCGGGCTGAGCACCTGCACAGCCTGGCCCTCTGGTGCAAAGGGGGATTTTTTGGGCTGTTTGCTTTGGCAGGTTTGTTCAGCTCTAATTTCATAGTGTCATTGTAAAATCTCAAAGCACCTCACTCCCCTTGGGGTACAACCCCTTGCTCTACACCAGACTCCATCACTCTCTTCCAGGAACCTTGGAAATGTAAAAAAAAGGGGGGTGAGTGTGGTGGGGGTTCCCTGGCCGTGTCTGCCACTGGTTGGCACCCAGACAGTGAGAGTGCTCCATGAAAAGAGCAGGATGAGCTGAAGCATATGTGCACCCGCCTTTTCCCGGCGCTCGCCAGGCAGCATTACTCACCACAGGGATTCCCCCCAGGAGCCGGTTCTCCCCATTCCAAAGCCACGGGAATAGAACCAGGGGTGGTCCTTTAAAGACAGCCAAGCTGAGGGGAGCATCTCAGCCCCCAGATGGATGTGGTGCTCTCCGAGCCGTGGGGAGAGGCTGCAAACAAACACCTGGTGGCAAAGATCAAGGCCCTGAGTTTTGGCATCCTCTCTAAAATCACATGACCAAGAGATCCCCATTTCAGGGGACAGAGGGGTTCTCTTTCAACTACTCCTGCTATGGGTGTGACAGAGCCATGCTGGGTTACCTGAGGAAGCTGCTACAGCTTGGAGAGCTACAGGGAACACGGGGAGATGATTCCATCAGGGTGAACTTCTCTGGGTGCTTTCTCTCTGCTTTCCCGATTCACAAGGGCAGTGTTAGACAAAAACAACACTGTCTCCCCCTCCCAAAATGCCCAAGGTGCCCCCTGAGCATGGGCAGGCTGAGCTGCCTCTGCCTGACAAGGGTATGGGGGTCCCATGGGCTGGGCTCTCCTGGTGTTTTGCTGGGCTCTTCAATTTTTTAAGCTGGCCCTGAATAATTCAGCTTCCACATAGTTGGCTCAAGGTTGGTAAGCTCAGATGCTCCTTGGGTTTCTGCTTGACCCACTTTAACAGCCAGGAAAACCAGCCAGGCACGGTGCTCCTGGTCCCAGGCATCCTGGTCCCTGTGGCATGAGGGACATCCCTCATACACAGCCCCAGCCTGGAGCCTTGCCCCTGCACCCCACATCCAACAGCCTCATCCCTCACCCACACTGCAGATTTTTAGAGGCATTTTTTTCCTTCTCCTGCCTCTCCCTGCTGTCCCACAGCTCCCAGCACGAGTGGGTGCATCCCAGCAGCATTTGCAGGATTACCAGGAGGGATTTGCTTGGCTCCATGAACCAGCCAACACCCTGTGGCCACCTCGCCACAGCTCCTTGATATGCAGAGCCTCACCTCACTTCCCAGGAGCCTGGATGAACATTGACTAATCCTGCCGGCAGAATAAGGAGCTGCTGATTCATTTGGTTCCGAGATGCTGGATTAGGACGATCTCCAGAAATGTCCTGTATTGTTGTTTTTTTCCTTGCCCTTCCAGCCAAGTCAGGTTTTATTAATCATTGCTGTTGCAGAGAGGAGAGGAAGGAGAGACCTTTCAGTTGTCTGCACACCAAAAACCCCGAGCCAAGGCTTTAAACTCTTGGGGACCATGGGAAGGGGCTGTCCCTACTGTCCCCATCCCTGTGGGCACAGACCCGAGCCACCCCTTGGTTAAGGAGCTCCTTAACCAAGCTATGCTCACCCTGCCAGGCTGCCCTGGTTATTCCATGCCCAATGGGTGTCCCCTCTGCATCAGCTGGGGTGGGTGACACTGAGGGGGGGGGCAGGCAAAGGGATGAAACATCTGCAGCCCCCTCCCCACACCCCCTCGCTCAGTGCTCCCGGGAGTGCTGTGCATCCATCTTTTCCGCTTCATGGGAACAGGAGGCCGTTCTCAAGCCTGCAATCCCCTCTTGGAAAAGCTCCTTTAAATAGCATTGCATCCTTTGCATCCTTCCCCGGGGTCTGCTCCCAACGCCGGCCGAGCGTGTCGTGCCAGCACCGGGAGCATCCTCGGCAGCGGTGGCTTTGCACGGAGACGGAGGGGATTAATCAGGGATGTTGCCTCTTGGCCAGAGTCACACTTGGGGGATTACTGGGGCCTGCAAGGAGCGGGGAGTAGCCAGAGAATTTGTTCAATGCAAGTGGAGGGGTTTGTCACAATCCGATTGCAGGCGAACAGAAATCCCCAGTGCTGGCAGGAGCTCAGCACTGGAGGCCACGGGGATTAACTGGTTTTTCCCCAAGCTTTGCAGCAAGGCTGGGGTGGGAGGAGATGCTCTAAGCCCAAAGCTCTGGGTTTAAAACCTCCAGGGAGATGCAGGGGCTGAGCTGAGCATCAGCTTTGGGGCACCCAAGCCTCGTCCCAAGGCCAAGAACCAAATTCTTTCACGTGGATGCCTCAGTTCTCCTGCAAGGCTTTACTCTGCATCCCTCCTGCCCTGAAACCAGCCTGGGAGAGCTGGAGAAACCCTGGGAGGATACCCATGGCCTTTGCATTCCCCTCGCTCCTCTTTGTTGGAACAGATTTGCATCCATCACTAATTAATCCAAGATGAGCTCCTAATTCAGCTCCTTGATTGCAACTTTGCATAATTGCAGCACGCACAGGCAGAGCGGCAGGACGGGATAAAAAAAGGAGACAATCAGTGGTGGGCGTGGAGGAAACAACGCCGGGAAGGGCCGGTTCGGCTCGCTCCCACTCACCGGGCTATTTACAGACGCAGGTTGAGAGAGATTTCTCTCTGGAAGGAGAAAATGGTGACAGTTACCCTTGCAGGGGGTGTTTCCCCCCATGCTGTGCTCACAAAGGGCCTCGCCAGCAGCCACAAAACCCTCAGGCAGTGGGAAAACCAGGAATTACGGGCCAACCTTCTTTGCTATTCCTGTCATCGCTGCTGCCCTCCTGCCCAGGCTCCCCTTTCCCCAGTGTCCCAGCACTGTCTGCAGGTTTCAGAGTGAACATTCCACCGAGGTGAGCAGGGCAAATACATCCCCCTGAGCCAGGTTCCAGGCTTCTCCCGCCGTCACTGGGTACATCACACCCCGTGTCTGTGAAGGCTGTTAATCCCCCAAAACAAGGCCCAGAGGCTGCCCCAGGGAAAGCAAACCCACAGCACGAGGGAGGTGGGGCAGCGTGGAGAGGGTGAGCTGACGTCAGCCCTCGGTGGCACAAAAAGTGGGAAAATGCCTGGTTTTCCTGCCAGTGATGCCCAAGCCGTTCCCACAGGGCTCCAGCGGGCAGCTGGGCACCCAGGGGCGATGCACCCCGAGCACCCACCGCCACGCAGGACCGTGCACATCGATTGTGTGCACACAAACCAACGCTGGTACTGGCTCGGGGGTTATTTTGCCACCTTCCTCTTCCTCCTCTGCTCACCTCCCACCCGCAGCCATCCCCCCCACCAGTGAACACCTCCACGCACCCCGAAAGCTGAGCGACAGGGCAGCAAACAGCGGTGGACAGGTCAGCCTCGCGCTCCCTATTCACGGCCCGCCCTGCAAAAGAAAAGCTACTTTCAGCTCCAGCCTTTTCTCTGGAAAAATGCAGCTCCCTTTGCTGGCCCCACGGTGGGGGTTGGAAGGGGGTTTGGGCAGCCAGGCTGGCCCCATCACCCCTCTTAATCAGCCGGGGCATGCATGAAGCCTAATGCTGTCGCGAAGATTTGGGCACTATTGACACACACGGCGCGTTAAACGCCTTACGGGGGATTTGCATAAGCTCGGGGAGGGAGGAAGAGTGCGGAGAAAAGTGTCGACAATGGGAAAGTAAATGCATTAAAGTGCTTAAGGGGAAAAAAAAAAATCTGATAAAGGAATAAACCAGTTAAGGGAATATATTACTCATAGCCCCGTTATTCAAATCCTGCCTTATAGGAAATCCTCTTAAAGCGATCACCTGATTGTGTGTTAAATTCCTAATTGAATAATAAAAGAATTATATATTTCTTCCATAATGGGACAAAGATGGGAGCCCACGAGGATGCTCGGTGAGGGGGGAGCTGGTGGCAGAGGAGATCAGGGGAGAGGGGTCTTGGGGCAGCAGCAGCATCCAGGAGGGATGGGATGGGAGATGTGGGAGTTGGGAGGCATGGCTGGGGAAGGGGAAGGTTGCAGGGCTGAGTGCCTCTGGGTAGTGGAGAGCTTTGGTGGGATGGGTTTAGGAATGATGGTGCCTAGAGGAAGAAGGAGCTGATGGAAATCCAGGGCTCCTCCAGCCCCACTGGTGCAAGAAGACACCAAACGTGGCCCCTGCCCTGGAGCTGCTGGGAAAACAGCAACTGCAGCCCAAGATCCAGGCAAAGGGAACTTCGAGGGGGTTGCAGCAGCTCCCGAAGCTGCTGAGAAGCAGAGGGAGGACCCCAGTGCAGCCCTGGATGCTGCAGGAGAGGCTCAGCCCCTGCTGCCCCCTCCTTTCCCCAGCCAGGGCTGAGGGTGATGCCTGCGCGGCCTCTCCCGAGGCTGCTGCCCTTCCCCCACCTCCACGCTATAAATAAGATGCAAAAAAAGGAGAGGGGAAAAAAAAAGAAGAAAATAAGAAAGGAGCACATCACCTGGCACTCAGGAGGTGAGGGAGAACAGCAGGACTGACATGCACCAAACCCTCAGACTGTGCAAGGAGGGTGGGGGTGGAAAGGGGGGGGAGAAACAAAAGAGCTAAAAATAGCCCAGGGAGCTGCTTTCTTCCCGGAGATCATTCTTTTTTTTCTACCCAGCTGTTTCATTTCATAAACAGGATTATTTATTTATTTCTCCCTCTCTTCACTCCACTTTTTACTTATGTTTTCTATTTAGTCACCATCACTTTACCCATCCTCACATCTCCTTTAAATGCAAGGTAAAAACCAAAACAAAACACCCAAAACCAAGGGAAAAAAGCCTGAAACCAACAGCCTTGGTGCCTCCAGCACTGTCCTGCATTGCTACAGCTCTTTATAGGTAATTGAATATCCCAGAGCTGCACCTGCTAATGCAAACTCCGATATCAGTAAGTGGCAGCGGTGAGGGCAGAGGCAGCAGCTGAGAAAACAAAGCACCAGCGCCCAGCAAGCCCCAGCCAAGCTCCAGGCTGCCAGAGGCTTTTTATTAGGCAGGATTGGGTTGCTGGAGCCAGGCTGAGGTCCCAGTCCAGGGCGAGTGTGGGAGCTGGAAGCAAGCAGGGCTTGCAGGGAGGTGGGTCTGGAGTTATTCTCAGGGAACTGACCTGTCTAAGCCAAGCTCGTGCAGGGCAGGGGCGTGCAAAGCCCCCCAGTTCCCAGGGGAGACCTCCAAACCCCAGAGCAGCTCCAGCCACACCGAGGAGCTCACAGGTTTGCTCCACTCACACCTCCAGCAGTGCCCATACCTCCTCCTCCATCCCGCATCCTCCAGCGGCAGCCAGGGAAATCAGGGATGACAGGAGCAGTTAATTCGAGCTTGCAGAGGCCATCTTCCCGTGCATGTGTTGTTTTGTTTCCAAGTAGACTTTTAATAACGAATTTCGGATGGTAAAGAGAAAAAGCTTCGTCCTGACCTCTTGAAATGCAAATTGCCTTTTCACCCTGGCAGAGATGAAAGGCTGTTTCCTACCTGCAACGTTAAAAAGGGGTGAGATAACGTCCCCGGCTCTGTCTCCCCGCTTTCATTTCCGAAATTGTTTTTGGGTGAGGAGAGGAGAGGAGAGATGCTCTACACGATTTCACTGTGCTTGGTGCCCATGGAGAGCAGGGGGGTCCTCAGGGGACACCTGGAGCAGAGACCCCTGCACCCTGATGGTGCAGAGGGAGGGGACACAGCCCAGGGTCTGTATTCCCCTTCACAGCAGCCCTGCTTCAGCCAACAGCAGAGGTTGTGGGGCCAGGTGAAGCCCAGAGCTTTGCCCTCCCTTGCCACAACTCGATTTCTGGGCCCAGTTCCAAAAGCTGCAGCATTATCTTCTAAGGAAAACACAGCAGAGCAAAGGCACAGGCACACAGCTAAAGCCAGACCCACTCTGCTCTGGCCCCACCACGGTCCCCTCATCCCAGCACGGCTGGATCAAGCTCCAGGCAGGAGCTTGTGGCACACACAGCAGCCAAGCACCCTCTGCCTCCCCCAGCAGTTTTGGCTCACTGGCTGGGTGAAGGCAAACACAGACCAGTATTTCTTCCCCCCCTTCATGTTCTGCTCTGGGTCAAGGAGCACAAGTGCAAGGCAGATGCCCTCAGCATGCACAGAAGGTGCTGCAGAGAGCTGCTGAAGAAGTGGGTGAGGGATGTTATGGGAGTAAACAAGGGAAGGAGCACGGATGCATCAAGGGGAAAAGGCTGGGATGCTGCCAGCAAAAGAGCAGGGAGGTTATGGGAGGAAAAAGTGGGATGTTGCTGGGGAACATGCAGGGATGCTCTGGAGGAGAAAAGGCTGGGATGCTCCCAGGGAAGGAGCAGGGAGACTCCCAGGAGAGGAAGGAAAGAACATGGGTGTTCCAGGAAAAGAAGATTGGGTTGGCACCAGGGAAGGGAAGAAGGAACATGGATGCTCTGGGGACAGAAGGCTGGGATGGTTCTGGGGAAGGGAAGAAGGAACATGGATGCTCTGGGGACAGAAGGCTGGGATGGTTCTGGGGAAGGGAAGAAGGAACATGGATGCTCTGGGGACAGAAGGCTGGGATGGTTCTGGGGAAGGGACAGGGACACTGTGGCCCCAGGCCCCTGCACCTCCATCCAGCAGCTGCACAACAGCAGAGCACAGCCCCCATTGCTGGCCCAGCAGCCTTCCCTTCACCAGCCACAGGCCCATCCCTCTGCTTGCCCTCACAGATAAAATAAACTATCAGCCCTGATCTGGAGCTGCCGAGCAGTGGCTGACATGCCCGGAAGGGCTTTGCCACTGACACCAGCCTGCCCCAAGCAGGGAGGAGGGGACAGCAGTGACAAGGGAGATGCTGAGAAGGTACACACCAGGCTGGCACCCAAAAGTGACTCTGTACCCACCGTGTGGACAAGGTGGCTCTGATCACATGGACAAAGCAGATCTGTGCCCCTGCATCACTTGGTGCTCCCCAGCTCCGGACTACACCTGTGGAGGAAGGAGTCTCTCTCCCAGGGCCTTCCTTGCCCCTGCAAAACAGTATCCAAAATATCAAATACTGCCAAAATCCTCTAGTTTACTTTATGGACTGACCCAGACACAGCAATCTCCAAACCCTTTATTATAATCTGTAACTTAGTAACACTCTCTGCTAAAAACCCCAACCCAAAACATAACCCAGTGCTGGAGGAGCCGGCATCAGCTGTCCTCAGCTCCAGCAAGCTGGGCACAACGCCCTCATTAGCTCATAGTGCATCATTAATTAGCCAAAAAAGCCTCTGCCAAGGGCCTGTCTGAGACTTGTGTGTGTTGGATGTGGCACGGGACAGGCGAGTGCTCAAGCACCAACTGAGAGTGGATGCTGCAGAGAGGGACAAGCTTCTCCCAATGGTGGGCAGGATCAGAGTGGTGCTGGCACTCACCTCTGGCTGCTGGACCCCCAGCACCGCCCCAGCATCTCCCTTCTGCCCACTGGCTCTAAAAATGAGTGATGCTGCATCCACCTTGCAAACCAGCCAGGCCAGGGGCAGTGTGAGCTGCTCTGGCCAGTTCCTCACTCCTTGCTCTGCTCCCAGCAGTGTGTTCAGCTCAGCCACAGCCCAAGTGGGGCTGTTGACTTTGCTTCTGCTAGTTATTTCATCTTAGACTCAAGTCCTGCATAGTGAAGGGTCTCAGGGCCTGACCACTGGGCAGATCATCACAGCTACACCCAAAAGCCTACTCAGTACCAAGAGAAAGCACGTCAGGAACGAACAGAGGCACGAGTCCGTGTTTACCCTTGTAATAAGATAAACAATTGGAGATGGGATTGCTCAGTCCCTCCCCTGGAAATTCATGCTCAGTGGGCCAAACTCAGTACCAGCAGGCAGATGTGAAATTGCTGATCTGAAGGCAACCATGGCTGCCTATTTCAGGGCTGGGTATGGCCCACTGTTGACAATTTTTCCCATGCTTACTGGAGAATATTCTGCTTTGCTCCCCCAGAGCAGGAGCAGAGGGGCTGTTGGACCTCCCAAAGCATCAGTGGGTCTGGATGACTCTATCTACCTGGGACGCAGAGGAACAGAGGAGTTGTTGGCATCACCACGGCAGATGGAAGTCGCTGCCACTTCCCAAATCCACCAGCAGCTTCCCTCAGATCTTCAGTTTGCTCCAGGCAGGAGACAGGGAAACATCACCAGCAGCCGAGTGAACAGTTTAGAGACACTCATCTGAGCTAACGGAGCCTATTTTGCCTGGAGCAAAGGGAGGCACAAAGCAGCAGCGACAGGGCAGCATTGCCCTCCAGAGCTGGATCAGGGGAGGCGGCGCCTGCAGCTCCTCAGCCGAGGCCTCGCCATGAAACAGCCACGCAGGAGAACAGGGAGAGTCTCATCCTCGTCTCGTCCCCGCGTGCTCCAACACCGCCAGCGAGAGCAGAAAGGCTTTTGCTCCTCTTGTCCACCCCGATCAAAGCTCTTGTCGCTGCTTTGCAGGAGGAAGGGCACAGAAGCAGGAGATGCCTCCTCTCCCATCTGCAAGGGCTCGCTCCACATCTTCCTCCAGGGCTTGAATGCGAGAAGCAACAAGCCTGGAGCGACAGCACAGGGAGTGGGCTGGGTATGAAAGTACTGCTTGAGATGCAGCCCGTGAAAAGAAGGAATAAAGGCAGCCACAGAACTCACCTGAGCAGCAGGAGAAAAATACACAAATGCAAGTCCTGGGAAAAGCAGCTTTAAGGAGGAACAAGAGGGAAAATCACATTTGCAAGCAAAATGTGCCAAGAAAAACTCAGCCTGTCCTTTCCCACTCCCTGCGAAGCCCAAGCTGACAGTGTCTGTGGAGAGCAGCTACAAAGCACAGCCGAGACCGAGGGCTCAGAACTGCTGCTGATTTGGTTTGGGCCACGTAGCGTCACCCTGATCTTATCCGGCCCCATCTCCAGGTAGCAAACAAAAGGAAGAAGACACAGAATACTTATCACAACACAGATTTAATTTCTTAGGCAGTTATAAAATTACAAAGAGCGACGGGCTAGCAGTGAGAGCCAGACACTTGGTGAGGTGGAATGTTAGACAGATTTTTCCACTTATCGACACAGATACCAAACAGTCAGTGAGCACTGCAGGATGCAGGGTTTTCTCCAGGTAAGGAAGCAAATGCAAGAGCAAATAGATCCAGGTAGACCTAGGGCTGAGTCAACGCCCCACAGAAACCCAGAGCTACAGGTCTGGGGAGAACTCCCCACTCCTGAGTCGGACACATGCAGGGTCCCTGCGGCCGCATGGCCAAAGCCACAGCACTGACACCTGTAACGAGCACAACGGCAGCTGTTTGCAAGGCGGAATTACAACTTCTTGCCCGTTATTTCCAAAGCAGTGTACGATGAGATTTGCCAGTTGGAAGAGCATTAAAATGAAGGCATGTCATGATTAGAAAAATAGGAATTTGCTGAATTCCTTTGGTTGTACAACTGGAATCTGAAAGGATTTATTTACAGTCAGAGCCATGCTTTCTTCATTGCAAGCCTTTCAGAGGCCAGCAGATCCCAGGAAAAGAAAGGCCTGCTCTGCACATGTGGAGAAGACACTCGGGCCTTGCTCTCAGATATTAACAGGTTAAATAAAGTTGACTGTTAGCCAGGACAGCTGGAGCACAGAATAAAACTTCCCAAACCTCTGCAGCGATTAATCCCCACCAACACTTTGGACAAAGACTCCTGTCACTCTGCAAACAGCAGTGGAGCATCTGCACACGCCAGTGGGATACTGAACAGCTCAGCAACCCACAGGGAAAGAAATTCTACTGTCCTGCTGCATGCTGGTTGGTGCTAATGCCATTATTGGAGCCAAGAAAGCACAGCATGGGACGTAACAGGGAGTGCTGTGCTCGGTGCTAACCCGCTCACCCAGGCTGGGGCACCTCTGCTCACTCCTCCCTTTTCACTATTCCACACAGGCCAGACCGAGTTTCCTCTGTGCAGACACCTGTCACTGCATTACAGGTCTTCTCAGGTATTTATTTGCATTCAGGCAGACTTGAAAAGCCACCACCTCTACCCCCACCCTCTGCAAAAACACAGAGCCAAGGAACTCGCCGTGCAGGACCCAGAGCAGCAAGGTACAAGCACACACCTGATCCCAGAGGGAGCACTCGTGCCAATGTCTTGTTCAACAGGGCATCAGAACAAACAGCTTTTACCAACCTCTTGATGCTTTCTACTTCCTCCTCCTCCTCTGCCAGGCCCTGCTTTTAACTGCTAGATTTATATCTATCACTTGTATTTTGGAAACAGTGACATAAGACGAGACCAGGGCAGATAAAAGCTTTCTGCCTCAGAACTTGAAATACAGAGTAAACAGACAGATGTCGAGACAGCAGCCGAGGACCTGCGCTCGCTGCCCATTTGCACATCAAGAGAAACAGCTCCTTCCCTACGGTACTCACTGGGAACTGATCCCACTGCAAGCTAAGACCTGAGTTTAGGATTCCAAGTTTTTCAGTGTTCCCCCCTCCCCAGCTTTGGTTGTTTCAGTTCTCTGCCTCAACTCTCCACTGAATTAAAAGCTATCAAGAAGTACAGCCCATATGGAGAGAGAGACAGACTGTACAGAACAACACTGTCCTTCCAAGGAAGGTCAGTCTGAACTGAGAGGGGCTGCACAGGTGTTCCCATATCCTGTGACCAGGAACTCATGGCCACAGCACAGGGCTAGAGCCTCCTTGGCTTACCCTGGGTCTGTCAGAGCATCAGAACAGAAATGTTTAGACACCACCTGATTCACAGAGAACATCAGTGCAATCACATGCTCCACACTCAGGTGAGGATGCAGCTGCAAACAGCATTTCTGGTTATGTTTAAAGAAAAAAAAAAATAGAAACACATCTTTGTGTCACTGGGATAAATCCCCAAGCCTGAAAGGCTTCTAACTTTGGTAGCATACCACAACAGGGTGGTTACTGAGGGCTTGAGGCCATCACAGGGAAATTACATCAGTCATATTTTATCTGAGAAAAAGTTTATATCCTCATGCAATGAACTTAAGACAAACTACTGTCACCACTATTAAATACACAGCCAGTGGGGACCAGAAACAACCTGCTCCACCCTACTAGCTGGTCACTAACCTCAGAACATTAATATTTTTGCTCTATAAAAAGATTTTCCCAGCTACAAGAGCAAGAAGATACTTTAACTGGCTTTCAGCTTCTATTTAAGAGTGAACCAAGTAGGGCACAGCAATTCTACAGTGTGTGGCTCAGGAGCAGGAAAACACTACAGCATATGGAAGACACAAATACAGTGAATATGGGACCTCCAACTCACCTGTGGAAAACAAGGTATGAAAATGAAGAAGGGAATAAAATTAGTACAATGTTCTCCGTTTTTAACAGTAAAGTTAGTAATTACATTTAGGAGTGTAACACAGCCTTGTTACACTCAAGAGTTGTAAAACTTGTGTGCTTAGCAGACCTGTGTTGCTGGTGCATGCCTACTGCTAACTGTGCTTGTGGAGTCTAGGCCAAGCCTCCAAGGATGTTATCAGGAATGTTAACCAGCTTTAGTCTGGAATGAGCAGACATCTCCTGGGTGGTTCAGTTTGCCAGCAAAGCTCGCTGAGCTTATATTCACTTCGAGACTTGTACTTCACTCTGCAGCTCGGAGCATCAGAGCAAAGCTGAGAGCAGTAAAGCAGAAAATAAAATAAATAACTGCAGACCATGGAACTGAGTTGTCAGCCAGACCTTAAAGTCAAGAGACTAAGTGAGATTTCAGCATGACTCAGGGGTTTGCTGTGAATGTGCTGGGTTCTGGAGAAGACACCACAAGCCACTCCAACCAAGTACTTAGGACAGTCAAGGGTTTGCAGTGAATAAACAAGGCTGAACGCTTCTCTCCCACACACACTCGTGTATAAACACCTTCCACTGACACGGACTCACAGCAGCCTCCCTGACAGAGCTCTCCTGGCAGGGGCTACCACCTTCTTTGTACTTGTAGAGGCAAGGGAAGCTCACCTGCCCACACAGGGCTTTGGGGACAGAGCCCACTGCCTGCTATTGCTCCAGAGGAGACTTGTTCATGGTACCAAATCCTAAAAGAACATCACTGCCTAGTTGTGGTAGGGAGTTCACACATAGCTGGAACACTCAGCCTCTGTCCTCCTCTCAAGATCTGCAATTTTCTTGCCTCTTTTTATATTTACTTCTTTGCAAGCAGTCAGTAGAGGGAAAGGAAACAACCCACATTGCTACACAGAAGGCAAAGCAGGCCCGTTTTGGCAAAGGGAAGTAACACTCACCAAGTACTTCACTAATCACTTGCTCAATAACTGTTATCCAAGACTTAAGAGAAGGCACATTACAACCCTAAAAATAGTCTGCAGCACTGCTCAGCCTTGGAAAGCCCTAGACAGTGTCAGGGCAGTTAAGGATTTATTCCAAAACTGCCAAAGAAACAACCAGTCCTTGAGTGTATCATAAGAGGTACTCTGATGAGTGGGAAAATGGAAAAAAAAAAAAACAGAAAGAAAAGAAAAGCATTGTTATGCAGCAGTAGAGAACCCAGAAGTAAATTAAATTTTCAAAATCATTTATATTTACATCAGTATCTGAAAAAAAAAAAAAAAAAATTCAAGAACTTTCACTATTAGAGCAGTATACTCAGCCCCAGACTGAGAAGAAGCAGGAATTGAGAGCCTTCCAGCAGGAAACCTTAAGGCTGTTTATAGAGTGGGGCTGCCAAACTCTACAGGGACTTCCCTCCAGCCTGACAGAATCCTTGCTTTGGATAATTTAAAAAAGTATAAAAAAAGGTTATTGCTACTCTGCCAAGAAAACAGGACAATCTACAGGAAAGAAAGAAAGTGCATTCCAAGTCTTTTCTCAAAAACCCACAAGCTCATCAGTCACTACAGGCTACAGACACTCAAGTACCAAAGGTGTACAGACAAGATTCTCTAACAGTCCTTCCCTCAATTCTACCTTTTCTTCCTGCAGCAATTCCTTTCCTTCCCTGTAAAGGCACTTTCTATATTCTATATCCTTACGCAGGGAAACACTTCTAGTTTTCCATCCCAACAAACAGAACAGTCCCACAAATACACAACATTCAGAAGGAATTTTAATTAACAAAATGGTCCAGGAAAGGGAAGGGAGAACCCAAAAAAACAGGCCATTGCATTTGAAAGGTTGCATGTCAGTCACTAGGTATGCCTGCAAGCCCATGCACAGGAAACCATTTGGACCTTTGTCAGTGCAGAACTAGTCTCAGCTTCCAGAACCACTTCTCTACTCCATCCTTATATAGGCTAAATATTATATACATATATAAAAAAAATACAAACTCGAGTTTGTTATAAAGTGGCTTCTCTCTCTCTCTCCCCCTCCTATGCTTGCTTGGCACATGAATGCATGCAAAGCTAAGTAGGCTCTGAGGGCTGCACAAACAGCAGGTTTTGGCAACAAAAAAAATAAACACAGCTAAAATAGATAAGCAAGATTAAAAGCCACTGAATTGAAAACCATATATTTTTCCAATTGTATAGAATTAGAACTACAGCTACGACTTAAAACTGTAAGAGTCTGTCATCCTCTCTCCCAACTCATGTCAAAGTTCATAGCAGCATAACACGAGATTCCTCAAGAAACATCAAGCCAGTGTTCTCTGCTTCAGGAGTGAGTTCACAGGTCCAAGCTCAGTCTGTCCGAAGGATCATGGGGGGATGCTCACTGTCTTCGTCCAATCTAAGCGAGTTGGTTTCATCTTCCAGGCAAGCTCCACCCACAGCACCCAGGTCATCCGTATAGGCTGGAGAGAAAGGAACAAGGAGTTGGGGAATCAGCAGCAACAAACTAAGGCTTGGATCCAGAGCGAATGAGCAGAGCTGAAGTACCAGGCATTACTTGAAATAGTTTCACTGCCACCCTATGTTTGCTTTTATCATGACTCTGTTTCATGACTGTGTTTCTCCAAGCCAAGAGCAGTTCATGATCAAAATTAAACTCCTGTGTGTGTGCAATGCATACTGGAGCTTTGGGCAGGCTGATGTTCTCAGTCTCCACTGATGCAGTGCAGTACAGATGTGATATGTGCTGACTGTCCTCCCTTCGCAGCGAGGCACTAACCTGGGTGCCCGACGTGGCAGAAGCTCCACTGACTTGGGAGAGCTGCAGCATTAACCAAGTTCTTATCCTCTTGATTTAACAGAGCAGTGAATCAGGCTAAAAGGGCGCTGTTCCCATAAAGGAACAATTGCAACATTTATCAACCTTTCATAAAAAAAAAATTAAAAAAGGGAGCAGGGCTATAATTCAGATGCTTTGCACGAGGTCTGGGTGCAGAACTGCCTCAAGAACCATGTGGCAAGTACTGAAACTATCACTACAGCAATCAACCACAACTCAAGACAAAATTCTACCCAGAAAGCAGCAAAGACAAGTGATCCACCTACAGAAAGCTACTGCACACCACGAGTGCTCTTTTCCTACTGCTCACCAAGGCTCCACCTCGCACACGCGGTTACGCAAAGCTCGGTGCGGACGTGGACCAGCTCACGCAGCCATCTAGAAGGAAGCAACAGGCAGAGGTGCTCCCTGCCCCATTCCCAGCCTTCTCCTTACCATGCCTGGTGGGTGAGGAAGGCACATATGTACCTTTAGTCACAGCGGCACTGTACGTCTGCGCTACCAACGGCCGGTCGTGGGATGCAGACTCCAGAATTTCGTTGGCGGGCTCCATGCTGCCATCGAGCCTGCAGGGAGAGAGGGGTTAGCTGGAGAGGTGACCTGCCTGGGCACAAGGCAGCTTGAGCTGGCAGCTACAGGAAAATATTTCATCTGATGGGCAAGAATAATGTATAGAGAAATGCAACAGGAGGAACTTGGTCCCTCCACTCCAGAGGCCTGGCAAGAAGGCACTTGACAACACTTGGTATTTCTCTGAAGACTCAGCAGCATCATGTTTGCTTCTGACACAGCATCAGGATCTAAATCCTAGAAGCTCATAGTAGGAAAAGACGACTCAAAACAAGACTGCATGACTAAAAGCCCCATTCCAATCAGCAATATCGTAGATTGTCTTGAGCTCTGTCTGCAACAGAGGTGGTTGCTTCATACACAGATACTGGAAAACCCTCTAGAGAAAGTATTAGAGCATTTCAAAGATTAACAACGTGGTAAAGGCTTCCCTCTATGATGCTTCACTTCATCCTTAATCAGAGGTCATGCCTTCAAATGTTCAGATAATTTTTGACCATAATTGTAGGCTGACCAAAGCTGCAAACCTGAATTATCATCACAAGTTATTATCTTTAATTCTATGATTGATCAAGTAATTTGACTGTATTACCCTAGCTTTTCCTGCCAACCCTTATTGGAAAACAGTGCATTGTCCTATTTCTGTAAGTGCTCTACAGTACTATTGCAGAACATCAGCTGCCTGCCCTATATGCAAGGAAGTTTAATAAGGACACCAGCAGAGAGAGAACAGGGATAATTTCATAGGCCAGTTTCCCCTCTGTGAAGTCAGAGTAAGATCTTTCTCATGTTTGTAACCACTTCATTTATTGATGAAGAGGACAGTGTCGCTCGTTTCAAATTCTTGTTTAAGTAACTCAACTCAAAGTGCCAAGAGGAAACAGGAGCACAGAGAGAACAGCGATTGATCCCTGCCCACACTGGGACAGCGTTAAGTTTCTGCTGGGAAAGCGGGGCTTGGTGTAGTGGATACCTGGAAGGAAGGCTCAGGGGGATTCTGAAGTTACTCATTCATGTCAGAGGTCTGGAAAAAGATTAGTTTGAAGAAATGAGCTGTTCTAAGTTAGACTTTTCCAGAATAGAACTAAGTTTGAGAACAAACTGGATTTTGAGAAGAAATAAAATACAACAGTTCTCAGCTAATGTGGACTTACTTGTGCTGCTTCATGAGTGTGCACTCGCCTCCTTCTTGGGGGTCTAGGTTGTACATGTAGAGATACCCATCAGCAGCTCCCACCAGCAAACGAGGGATCTTCTGGATTCTAGAGAGGTTTAGAAGAGAGGTTATTAAAGAACAGATTATTAAATAACATACACACTCTCTTCCCTTCCCATGATTTAATGGTTGGACTCGATCTTAGAGGGTTTTTCTAAGTTAAACAATTCCATGACTTTAAGGTATTATTTGCCTCACTTTTGCTCCTAGACAGGGAATGCTGTTAACAGTTAGAGCACCCAGGAAAGCACTGTGTGTAAAAAAATTACAGCATAACCACATTTTGGGGCTAACACGATGCCACAGGAATCAAGCAACTACATATAACTCAGTAAAACAGATTCAGAAGTTACCATCCTGTTATCAAGCTTTGTGCAACTCCAGAGACAAATATTCTAACGGGAAGGATTTACTTATTTGAGAAATGCTACGAAGCTTAATTATTGCTTAAAGGGTGCTTTGAGATCAGAGGAGTGAGAGTACAGACATGAAGTCAATTTAGCATAAAAACTATAAAACCCCCACAAAATAAGTTTACTACTGCTCATCTTACTGCTTTGGTAGCTGTGCCAAATGGGACCTGCCTTTGAGGAAGACAGCATAAAAGATTAGATTTAGTCCTCAAAATTAACTTTAATGAATGCTACGCTGTTTTAGAGACAAGAATTATATGAACTTGCTTTCAAAGACTTCTTTAATGGTTAGGCTGGATTGCCTAATTTTGCAATTCACTAACAACATACAGCATCATTCCCCGTAGCACTAATGGAAGCAAATGCCATAAAAGCCCACGGGTCTGTTCTCAGTATTCTTGTTTCAAAATTAAAAGACATCTTTAGAAGACATCTTTAAACAACACTTAGAAATGGGCTATTCCTATCCAAATATTATGCCCTTTCCTCCTTCTCTCCCAGAAGTGTGAGGTGTTAGCTCTGACACATCGCTCTTGAACTGGAATGATCACAGGTGACCCGCTGCTCTGCTGCAGATGAAGTTGTGTTTTACAGTGGCTGCCTCTCCAGAGCCCAAACAACCCAGCAGGGTGGGGAGGGCAGGCTCTGTTTCTGTACTCACGTGGCAAGCGCGCAGATGTTTTTGTGCCCGCAGAAGGGCAGACGGACTGTAGCAAAGGCTCTACCCTGGTTGAACATCTCTGTTACTTGAGAGGGCAGATAGCTCGTGGAGGCCATCAGCACTTTTCCAAAGTAACCTGTCCAGGTTGTAGGCTCTTCCTGAGGTCTGCAAGTCAGAAGAGAAAAGTGATGGACCTTGCCTTCACCTTAGAGAGAAAAGTGTGTAAACACTTGAAAACATTTTATTTTTAAAGATACTAAACAGCTGTTTCTCTTCAAAAATAACTAACACCCTTGAGAATTCTAACACACTCCATTTGTGCTACAGGACAAAATGTGTCCTCCAATACCCTCAGCCTGTTATTTAAGCATGTTTGATTGTAAACTGATACTTCTGCATGTAAGACTGCATTTTATAACATTCATTATACAAGAGCAGAATCTACTGGAAAGTGCCACACTTCAGGATTTTATTAATCTGTTTATCACTAAGCAAATCATTGTTTCCAATAACTTCCACTGAAATGTAATTAAGACTGTCCTCTCAAATCGTAAATAGGAACATTTTACAACTTGGTGCCTTTTAAAGCCCCCTATATGCAGCTGGAAGGCATTGCTGAGGTAGTTCTTCCCCTATGGATGTCAGAGGAGGTGAAACAAATGTAACTGAAAATGTTAAAACTGCTCCACATTCCTCTGTGAAGGATGGCCAAGTTCTCTTTGGCAGAAAAACACCTTTTCTACTCAGTGGGAGAACAGTACACAGCTCAGCTGTAGTTGCTGATTCATAAGTGACTTCTTATGCCCTTTACTTTACAGAAGTGTTCAAAGGAAGTCTGTCCACACTTTGGAGAACTCATCCTGTTGAGTACAGTCAACTTTTAAGTCTTTTCCTTGAAAAAATCTAAGGCACCTTTGAAACCTACTTTTCTTTCACAGTCTCAAGTTTGAAGATATGCACCGTCTCTGTGTTACTGGATGCAGACAGAAACATGCCATCCATGCTGAAAGCCAATGAACAGATGCTCACACACCTGGGAGAAAAAGAAAAAAGAGAAGGAAAACAATGAAGTCAAAGTATTCAGCTCAATTGAGCAGATTATTCTAAAGTCACCACTACTTTCCAAATAAGAAAAAAACCTTTCAATAATAAGCATTCTGAATTCTCTGATAATTTCTTGAGGCTATTCAAGCATAAGATTAATGATATTCAGCTCTGATGTTTACCAGATATGGGATCAATTAGTAACAATCTGAACTCAGTCTTACCCCCATATAAAGTAGAGTAGAACTACAGAGTTAGTGCTACCACAACCCACAACACCATTTTACAATGGCTATCAATGGCCACAGCATTAGAAGGATTTAGAAGAGAGTGAGAATATTAGATGCACTGCCTCCAATTGCCCTAGGAACACAATATATCCTACAAAAGGTGACCCACTTTAAACAAGTTCCCTCACCAATAAATTTTTAAAAGGCGAGAGGGAATACAGCTCTGACAGGATTGATTTGTAGAATAGTCAAGTCCAAAGGAATGAAATTGGAAAACGTTCAAGCTGAAACTGTTATAAGCATACATGCAGGGATGAATGAAGATGAAAACAAGCAAAAAATCAGGATGCCAGCTCAATTGCTGAACACGCTGGAAATCAACCATAAGGAATGACCGTGAGGTAATTAACCCAGCTGAACTTTACCTCTTCACTCCCCTTCGGAATTCAAAGAGTTTCTGTCCCTCTGGAATGGAAAACACTCTTATTACTGTCCCCTGTAAAGAAAAAAAAAATTTCATTTCAAGCTCATTCACTGTGTATTAGCTCTAGTGAGCAGAGTACAGCTAGAAGCAGCAAACCACTTTGCTGGTAACTCATTGCTGTGATGCACCCCAGATACTACATGAAGTATTTATGGAGCTTGTTTGTAGGATGTGTTTGAAGAGTACAGAAAAAAGAGGTGGGAGCTACTAATGTAGAGAACAAGCTGTGCATCAAAACCAGCCCTTCTTATCATATTTGATCATGAAAACGACCACACTAGACAAGTATCACAAGTGCAGTCACTTGGATGTCTTTGTGCCTTTATCAGATGCAATCAGTTATACCTTTATAGTCTAAGCTTATTACTCAAAGAGCAGAGGCTTCAGACTCTCTAATTTATACACATTACATGAACAATTTGTCATCACATGCCAAAGACTAGCAAGGCACTTCTCTCTATTTGGATTTTAACTGACTTGTTTTCATCAGGAAGACAGCATCAAAACAAGACAACTGATTTCTCCTAAGTATCCTGCACTAAAGGGAGAAACACTCAGAGGACTGCCCTAATTACAGCCAGATTAAAATGTTTTATTTAAATAACCTTATTATCCAACATTTCACAGCATGGAAATTGTGTCAAATATCATTAACAGATCTTAACTTAGATTTCCCATTGTAACCACAAGCCTTCTTTTCTGGCACTGGCACATGGAACAGTGCACACTTAAACTTAAAATACTTAATGACAAATTTGATTTTATCACTGTTGGCAAGGCAATCAAAAGCTCCCTTACCTTTTCTGAGGCCGTGGCAAGTTTAGTGCCACTTGCATCAAATGCCAAAGCAGCCAAGGGACTATCATGAGCTGGGATCATATTGGCAGCTCTCTGCAGTGAATCAATAAAACAGAACCTTAGAACAGTACAGGTTAAAAGCTACACGTGTGCAGCTCGAGACTGCATATTTAAGCACATTCAAGGCAAATATGGGTCTTATTTTATGGGCAACAGCTTCAATATTTTTTTCTGTAACTGCTAAGTATATAAAATTATCACTGAAGCATATGCATAGAGAGTACAAGCAGCAGGAAGACTATTCAAATAGAAATTACTTGGTTCCACCCATATGCCCAATTCTACTCATCAAATCTACTAATAGCAGTTGTATTTTCTTTGCTGACATTCTGTGAAGCAAGAGATGCTAAAAATGGATGCACAGAAACTTAAGTGTCCATTAATTCCTCTCTGAGCAAGTTAAGTGATTTTCAAAACCTGCATCTTTAGAGGTGGAAACAGCATTCAAAGATTCTTACCAGATTGATGGTGTCAAAGACTTGTACTTCTCCAATAGTTGCACTTCCTGGATAGGCCAGGTAGCAATTATCATTGTTTATTGATAAAGCACACAACCCTAGAAAGGATGCAGAAACAGAATTAGAAACAGGCAAATTCCAAGACCTATGCAGTAAAACTTTCTGATTCTGTGCTTGAGTGTCACAAAAATAACTCAAATTATCAACAGAAATAGAAGCAAAGATGAGTAATCACAGAGTCAACCTGCAGTATATTCAACTGTTTAGCATAAGTTTAACATAAAACAGAAAAGGAAGAATACCAAGAGAGTTACAATAACTGATTAAACAGTAGAACTTCCCATGTCTGCCATGATTCCTAAAGCATTAACCTACAAAGTCTTTAACTATACCAAGTGCTGTCAAAATCCAGTTTTTATCTCTCCTGGCTTTTTTCTAACATTTCAACACATCCACTCCAGGAGAGCAAAATACTGGGAAGATGCAGTATAAGGCAGAGTCTGCTACTTGTTCTCAGCTGGATCAAACACAAAGGCTTTCAGACAACACTCCTATTTGTTACTTTATTTGAAAGCAGAATTAACAACACACAGTTCCCTGTAGGGAACCTCATGCACTGACACAGAAAGCACTTTTCAGGGTTATGCTGATGATACCACCATATTTACCTGCAGGATTGGGAGGTGTCTCCCTGATTGTATGTAATACCTTCATGTCTCGTATGTTGTGTATATAAAGAGACTCTTCCAGACATACTATCAGCCTCTAGAAAAGGGAAAGAGGACAAAATGCTGACATGGAAATGGAGTTCATATGGATTTATCAATCCTAAAAAAATTCCATCAAAAAATGCAGCAGGTACCTTCCAATAGAGAAGAGGTTGTACCAATTGATGAGGAGAAGTAAGAGTCCGACAGAAGATACACAAGATCCAGCTCTTGGCACAAACACTGTACGTGGTCACCTGAACTGACCAGTGCACCCCACTTCCCTCACTCTCATCAGTGTAAACTGAAGTCATTCCCACTACTAGTTTAAGTCAGCAAGCCAGAAACCTTCACCTAATTCTTATTCTGTACCAATTTACATGTGGAAATAATGGAAATTACTTTCTGCTTTTGCTAAACAGAGAAAACAGACAAACTTTTTAACCATTCATAAAGCCTATTACTTATCCATAACCATTTGTGAATGGCTTTCTTTTTTAAACTCTTATTACGTTCTCCACCATCTCATTTACACTTTGTAGACTACATTTGGATGACTAACTAGACATTACTCATTTAACACTAACTCCCTGTGCCAGAAATCAAATTAGCCACTGTTTCTCTCATGACTTTAAACAGGAAACCCCTCCTCCCACACTCAAAATTTGGGGGCAAAGACAGACATTAAGATTTTCTCCTTCAGATGCCATTCTCTCTAGCTTGAATGAACTGGCTAAAGACAGAGAAGCCTGTATTTGCTGAAGAGCCTACTAATGATTTAGTAATACAGTGAACTGTACTTCCAGGTACTTAACTCAAAAAATTCACCAGTTGAGTGACTTCTTAAATTTTATTTTTTGAGAAGAATTCAGCAAACAGTATTTAAAAACATAAGAATTTAATAGATAACTTTAAATTTTGGCCTGAAGAGGAATTGTCAGTCTCACATACTTTCACATTTAGGATGAAAGGATGATTCACACTGGGAGGGACCTCAGGAGGTCTCTAGTCCAACCTCCTACTCAAAGCATGCCCAGCTTACTCAGGGCATTTTCCTAAGTAAATACGTAAATATAGAACCAAAAATACTTCAACAAATACAAGTACTGAGATGCCATACAGAAGCCACACTTGGAAAAGTACAAGTAAATTTCAAATAGCAATTCTGTCACCAAAGGAAGAGACATCAATCAGCAGAGAAAGTGCCAGAGTAAGATCCACAACCCCTTTCCCACGTTTCCACCTAGGCCAAATCACTACTCACCTGTCTGTTGAGTTTGACAGCCAAGATGGTGTTGGAGTAACTGTAGTTGCAAATCTCTGTCCCCTTCTTAAAGTGACAAACTTTCAGCTTGCGTGGAGCTTTAAGGCTAACTATGGCCACCAGACTACTGGAGAAGAGCCTCTCCACAATGCACACATCTTCTGTGTCAGCTGGGGAATCACAGGAACGAGGGAAAAAATACAGAGGGACATTTCAGGGAAGAAGAATGATGCACATCAACAGGAAATACTGTCTAAGAAAATCATAGATTCAGTCTATGTAAAAATACACCACAAACATTCTGCCACAACAGCTCAGAGTCAAGGTGGGACACGGGACAGGCTTTTAAAGTAGAAAATCTACAGAGTGAGTGGGGATTTCCAAAGAGTTCCTCCCCCCAGACTGAGGTGTCACACAAGTTTATGTTTCAGAACAGAGTGTCTACTCCCCCATGCCCAGAATCCAACAGAAAAAAATCCCAAGCTACAAAACCTGGAGAATTGTCAAATTCCAGAATTTTGCAATCTTCTTTTATCTCTGCAGAAATGTAGGAAAGCAAATGTTTTTTGGGCTTCTTTTGTGCGTGTGTTTTTTTATTTTTAAAGCTGTACTATGCATGAAAGGGTTTCTGATGACCCAAACCCCTGGCATTTCCATATAGCTCTCCATGAAGAAAGAAAGGTTACAGTTCTGAGAGAAGCTGGTAAAACTCATTTGCCACAAGACTGCTGCAGCCACCAATTAGCATTTTCCCACACACCATCTTTTACCTGACAGGCCCTAAGAGCAATTTGTGCAGGAATCACTGATGCCCAGCATTCACGCAGAGCCATAAAACATCAGTGTTCTACTATGGGAGCAGTGAAAGCAAAGGAGGAACACAAATCCCTGTGTGAGGAAGACAGCAGGAGGGAGGAGAATCCAGGATCTCTGGCAAAGAAGCATTTCCAGAGCATTTGATTACAGCACAGCACCGGAGCAAGCTGGCAAGAAGCCAAGTCCCACCAGCAGTTATCCTGGTGTCTTGTGCCTCCCTCTCCCATGCCCTGAAGCTCTTTTCCAAAAGCCCCAGGGACACAGTGGACACAGTTTTCAGGGCAGGAAGAAGGAGAGAGTTCTACCATGCTCTGCAGCTCTTTCACAGCCACTGGCTACACCTGCCCTTTCATTACAGAACCCAATCAAGACAAGTGACTCGAGCCTTTGGCCTTGATCCATCAAAACAAATTTTTCAGGAGTCAGCTTCTGGATTAGCTCAATGCTTAACACATTCCAAACCATAAAACTGCCAGTATTAAAAAAAAAAGAACAACCAACCCAAAAGAGCTTGTTTCTGAAGGCTTCTGTTTTGGCCAAGAGAAACATTAAGTAATCAATTTGCACTGTTCCCATTAGCAGTAACAGAAATTCCACGAAAAAGTTCTGTTCAACATTCTCAGTATATGACACTGCCATCAGCGTGGGACATGTCTGCTTCCAAAGTGCTTTTTCTGGGAAGTTTATTTCAAGAAAATGAACCCAAAATATTTAATGCTCTACATTTTTTTGAGAGAAACAGCCTACTTATGAAAAAGGAGCAGGTTTACACTATGCATTTTCAGTACTCCATGCAGCATAATTGACTTTTATCTACATATTGTATTTAATACGGTACTTTTCCAGAGAAGACATAACAGCTCACAGAGGCTTTGAAAATTCAATTTTCTCAAGCAACAGGGATAATGCATTTTAGTAATTACTTTGTTTTCAAGGAATTGCTCTCCATTTTCCTCATACTACACAAAACACACAAAAAAGAAATACAAAAATCTGCTACAATAAATGTATGCAGAGACTTTGAAATGCAGAGGTCCGTGTTCCTTGAATCAGAGTAGTTACATAAAAGACTCTCAAATATTTTACAGGATGGGTTATCAACTTTCCATCTAAGCCTGGAGTCCTTCAAAATGACGACATCCTTTTACAAGAGTCAGAAGACCAGCATACAGAGACCCAAAACCCACAGTCTGACTGTTCCCTGCTCCAGGGCGAGCACAGCTTCTTTCCCCATGCAGGGATAAGTGTTCAGACACAGCTTCTGGGACTTGTCACCCTCCCAGACAGGCAGGAGAACTGGTATTTCAGAAGAGGAACAGCAGGGATTCATATGGAAAAAGTGCTGTCCTATGCTGCCCTGATGGGAAGGGTGGGCAGCAGGGAAGGCACACAGGGAAGAGCACGATCAACAACTATGCAACCAGACAGAAGAAAAAGTTTTCAATAAGCAAAATGCCTCAAAGGTATTGATAATCTTTCAGTCTCACCATAAAAAGACTATAATACAGACAGTTACCTTTAGAGAAAGGCTTTGTGATGGGCATTTAATTAAATTCGCCTTAAAAATACAGGATGCACCTCTGCTCCTTTGTCTTCCTTTAACAGGAAGAAGAGATAAAATCTCTTCACAGCTGCCAAGTAATTTATGCTTCCCAACAGCAACTATTCAAGAGAGTACCAGGCTATACTGCCCATCCTACGTTCAGATGACCTGAATTAATCATATGTTTAGCAGCACTAAAGCCCTATAGCAATGCTGTTACCCAGCTTTTTTTTCTATTAGTATTATCTCCTTTACACTACACAACTGAACATTGCCAGAAACTCAGATTCAAAACAGAGTAACAACAAAAAGAACTGCAAAACAAATTAAATCTCAGCAGCGAGGGGAGAACAAGCAAACACATAACAAGATTAGTTTCATAAACACAAGCATGTAGCATCACAGACAAGAGCTGGTTAGAGCCAGCTAGATTATGATCAGCTGTGCCTTTATACCATTTTTAATCCAAGAACATAAAGCATGTTAGAAGCATTCATTAAGCCTTAAAGCACCCTCCAATCTAATGCTTGTTTTTACAGTGGGATCAACTGCACAGGGAGTCAGGAGATTTGCAGTCACAGGAGAAGTCAGAGATGAGAGCAGCCAAATCTCCCATCTTTTTTTGTATTTCTCTCAAACACAAGACAGCTGAGGCATATTCTGCAGTTTAGTTTGAACACCTACACAAGAGCTGGCAGATCAATCTTCCAGAAGAGAGGGAGGGGTCCTTAACAGTGCTCACTCAACACAAAAGGTCTTTAGACTCACTTAAACTAAATTGGGAAGTGGGAGGCACCGTGTTTGGGAGGCCTCAAGATACCTTTCCTTGAGGAAAGGAGGTACCCAATGCACAGGAAGCCCTACACCCTCATATAAAGTTTTAACAGGCATGGTTTGCAACTCCAAGACTGAACATTATTTGACTCATACAAAGAAAATGAAAGCCTCTCAATACTTCGATCTGCTTTGAGCCAAGATTGTCCGGCTTCCACAGGGCAAACCATTGAATATTCCATAGTGAGAGGACAAGGAGTAACGGGTTCAAACTTATAGAGGGGAAATTCAGGCTAGGTATACGGAAGAAATTATTCCGTGTGAGGGTGGAGAGGCCCTGGCACAGGGTGCCCAGAGAAGCTGTGGCTGCCCCGTCCCTGGAAGTGTCCCAGGCCAGGTTGGATGGGGCTTGGGGCAACCTGCGATAGGGGAAGGTGTCCCTGCCCATGGCAGGGAGTTGGAACTGGATGATCTTTAAGGTCCCTTCTAACCCAAAACATTCTACTAAATGTTACCTCACACTCTGCGCTCAGCTTTCATGGACTTAACACTCAGAAAACTTAAAATATCAAAGAGTTTAAGTCAACACAAGCATCTCAGAACCGTTTGAAGACAAGACTGGAATCAGCAGGTCAGAATTCCAATTGCAGCTGCTTTATCAGGTTATTGCAAGATGTTGAACAAGGCACTTTATCCAATCTGTACTTTTTCTCTCAAGGACTACCCAGAAGATGCAGTCCTGCACAGGGCAGCCGACCTCTCAGGGTATTTTTCAGTGTCTCGTGTAACAGGAATCATCTTCACCGAGTCTCCTGGGGTGATACCAGGCCAGATACTGTAAGTGCCTGACATACTGCAGAGGTCAGGTACATAAACTCCAGGGCAGAAAATGGAATCCAAGCCACTTATTAACCAGTACAACCAGATCATGACTCAAATGGGAAGATGTAGCTGCAACACAATTTAACCTGACCACAGGTGCCTAATTTGAACCTCACAATTACTTCTCTCCATTGACTGTGTACAGAAGCAGGCTGTCATCCCAGGCAATAGGTGATCTGAATCACACCCCATTTCCAAACTTAAGATGCCACAGGGTCAGGTCACTTTGGGAATGGAGTCTGAGGACAACTCTGTCATGGGATCCCACTATAAATGCTGACATCACAGCAATTGGTACCACCTGCTCACATGGAGCTCACAAGAAAACATGCATAGCATTCATAGTTGACTTATTAGCACCTCAAAAAAGGGAAGTCTATGAACTGCTGGCAGAACAGGGGACACAACTCAGGCCTCCCTCCATTTCATCTCAGATCCTACTCAACGGTGATCAGTGTTGAGAAGTTATGGGAATCTGAATTATTCACCCTTTTGGATGAGCAAGCCTGCAGCTATCATGTTAAAGAATAATTTGCTAACAGAAAATATTAGGATAGAAAAATATATAATTAAGTCTTTGTTTTCTTATTTAATTAAAGCATATCAGTGCCTCCATGCCCCAATAGCCAGTACAAAGACCCAAAAAAGACACACTCTCACATGAGTAAATTATTATTTTTATGCCTGGCTGCTATGTAACCTGGCTAATGGATTTAAAATTAGAAAAGCAGAGTTCTCATAGCTACTACCAAATTTCACACTATACCAGTTAAACTTAAATACAGAACACTGATTTACAGTTTTACCCTGCCTGCAATCACTGTTTCGTATTTGTGTGATATTTACACTTAAGGTTCCTTTTACGCCAATTTCAAACAACCTGTGAAAAAATGAAACATTTCTTACTCTTCCCACATTAAGCCAACTGAGGGGATTAAAAAAAAAAAAAAATAAAAATACTCACTGCATTCATAGATCTGCTCTAATTTGTCCACAGAAGAAAGAGAGAAGAATTTGTAGCCTGATTTACTGCCAACTGCAAGGGATCTGCAAAAGAAACAAGCCAGTCAGGAACATGAACTACATCAGCTGTGATTACCCTTGGACAGATTCTTACCCCGTTCTAAACCTCCAGATGGGTTAGCTCAGTAAGGAAAGTGATAAAAAGTTTGTCCAAAAAAGCCACAACAGACACAGACAGCTTCCTCAATTCTGATTAGACCAAACAGCTTCAGAATGACAGAATTTGGATGCAGAATTCTGCTTCACATTTACGAAATGAGAGTTCACAGCCTAAAGTGAACCTACTACCCAATTCTCACCAGTGATTTCTTCACACAGGCTAAAAGCTTTAGTGTGGAGGAAAGATGATGACTTGAATAATGTAATACAAACCAATTACATCATTACCTCATCATTAGAGGTGACCTCCAAGACCTTTTAAACTGGGCCGTCTGGGGATTTTTGTTCTTTACAGTGTAACCGTCCCCGAGCATCCCAAAAGAGTTTTCATATTAAAAAAAAAAGTAATTAAAGACTGCCAACTCTAATTTTCTCTGGCTTTATGTGATGATGTTCTAGCACCTCCATTGTTAGGTCTCAGTCTTACAAATACTCATACTGAATCTTTGATCAGAGGCACCCTCTAAAAAGTGCCAGTCACTGATGTTAAACAGATTTAACAATAGCAGAACATTAAAAACTGACTAAAACCCCTTCTTTCCTCCATTACTCAATTTTCACACTTAGCTCACAGACCATTTAATTGCTTTTCCAGCCAGAGTCAAAGGCAGGTCTTAAATTTTAAGCTAGAAAAATCTTTAGCCTGTCTTGCAGGTCTTTACACATCAAGGCAGCAGACAACGGCTCATTCTTGTTTCCCCTCCCCATGCGGAGGACGATTTTATGCCACAGATAAAGAAAATTAACAGTCAATACAGTAGTACAGAAGAGCATTAGTATGCTTATAGTTCATATATTTCTCACTGCCAAGAGACATGAAGGAAAAACGAATTAAATTCCAATAAAATACATTTTGATACACCAAATTGTGGCAAGTCATTCAACACAGGGCTCCAATCCAACCCTGCCAGTCAGCCTGCCAAAATGCCTTTCTGAACTCAGCAAGATGATTCTCTACAATCCAGATGCACTAACAATTAATGCTGCATTTGGAATACAATGAAGATTCCTAGATTTCATGTTCTTTCTGTATTTTCCACTCGCGGCTCCAAAGTGAGTCTTTTTTAAACTTCAGCATACCCAGAAGATTAAAAATTGCTCCTCAAATAGTTCACCCTCTGAAATTAACATCCCAAGCTACAAAATCAACTTCTGTAGGATGGTATGACCTTCTCTTCTAGAAGAAAATATAACTGGCACAATCTGGTTAGGAAATTACATCTGAGAAGGTTTAAACCTTCAAATTAAAATATGCACCATGCAGGCAGGAGATTCAATTCCACAGATTCAATAACCAAGATATTAAAAAAGCATATTAGGCTTAAAGATAGAGAAGCAATCATAAAAGAAAATTTTGTTGCTGCTCCTCTAAGTCACCCTAGAAATACTGAATTTAATTTTTCTTCAGACAAAATCAGTATGTTCAGCAGTCTCTATCTGATTAATCACCAAAGACACTTCAGTGGTTTTGCTCAACTACTTTTGTACAACTCAATGAAAACTCACATTCTGTGCAAAAAACCCCCTGAAACTCTAATTTGGTAAAACAAGGCAATGAGTCAGCTTTTCTTATATCATCTACTGCTTTCCTCAAAACAAAATTTAACAAAGAATGACATTAAAACCGTCACTTTGCAAAGGTAAACAAGCACTGCAGAGAGTTAAAAATAAATGGAGTCACAAGACTCTTTGCAATATAAACGATCCACGAAAGACCCCGGATGATTTCCTCATGGAGAACTCCACACAGCAGCTATCTGTATTACCAGGCAGAACTGATTCCTCTGTTGTTCTTACAGCTTTAAATACAGAATACTGCTGAATCACTGCTTTACTGACAGGATCACTGAAAGCAGCAAGGAAGCCCATTTTTCTTGTCCTACGACTACACCTCATTCAAATGAGCTGCAGACAATGGCGAACAAGAATTGTGTACATGATAAAAATCATTAGACTGAGTAAAACCCAAAATGCAGCAGCACAGAATAGACCTTTCCATCCATGACAGCTGCTTTTCATTATTTATTTCAGGATTGAGGTGATGAAGTCACAAATTATTTGTTTACACAGAGCAGTTCAAGTCAAGATAATTAAACCCATTTCAACATGTAAGCGTAACTGAAAAATAACCCCTTTTTCTTCTGGAACAGCAGTCTTGCTTTTGGAGGGTTTGCTTTGTTGGTTTGGCTTTTTTAAATGTACTCTCAAATTACTTCTTATGAAACTACTGGAAAAAGGCTTTTTATATGTAATAAGAACCCACTAGGCTGAATTATACCAGCATAATCACGGTGATTTAAATCTCCCATCTTCCCCCGCACTGATATTACACTTAAGCCCTTAAGACACCCCACAGCCATCTAAATGGCCAAATCCACAAAACAAGGACCCAGCCAAAATTACCTCAGCTCCAAAAAAATGTGCAAGCATATGGGGAAGAAATATGATCAATAAGCCATTCAGCTCTCGCTCAGATAGGCAGTGGCCAACAAGAAGCTGCTGTGGTTTATCAGAAGCTCCTTTTACAGCATAGGTGTTATGCTTTATAATCACTGATTTTCAGAAGCTGATAAGACTGAAATTGTAAATAAAATAAATATTCTCTAAAACGGCCTTTTTTCTTCTAACATTATGCTACAGACATGTGGGTTTTTAGCTCTATTATGTGTAGCCTCTATTACACACTTTAGACTGTAGATTCTGAGTTATTTCACCATGAAGGTTGTCTCCTCAGTACAAAATTATCAATATAGCCATGATTTACGGAATTGTGTTTACCCGCTTTTTGCAGAGACAATGATGTAGTCTGATCTAAGACTACATAAATCTTGATAGTATTTTCAAGAGTGACTGTCATGAATAATTAAAACTATCCTCATCAAGCAAACAGTGCTGGGAGATTTCACACACTCACTGGAAGATGCTGACACTCGCTCTAAGTGCACTCACCTAAAGTGGGAAATCAGCTGCTTCAATCTCTCTGGCTCTTTAGGAACAAGTTTTTTCAGTTGGGTTACAATCCTAAGGTTTTCTTTTGTTTCTTTACATATAGAAGGAAGAAAACCAGTTTTTCCCTTTCCATATTGCAGAGGACCTTAACTATTAATCAGAAATATTCTACATTAATCAGAAAGCTCCTAACAAGGGCACCTCTCTCAAAGATTAAATCAATTGCAGCTGCAGCATAAACATGACTCTAAAAGTCATTACTACTTTAAATAACTGGTTAATTAAGCCTACTTTCATTATGATACAGTCTCATTATACTAATGCTCTACCTCATTTCAAAACCAATGTAAATTTCCACAGACAAAACATTTTGGCTTATGATGGAGAGGGGGAAAATAATAATAATAAAAAAAATTAATGAAGATGTAAGAATTGCTAAGGAATTACTAAGGAAATGTACCTTGCTGTATTTCACCCTCCAAAATATCTGCTGAAACCAAAGCTGTACCATCTCATGGACATATCTTAATATCCAAGGTCGTTATTTTGGAAAAGAAATACAGAACTCCATATATTCAGTGTTTTTGTCAGCAACATTCTGACAACCCACAGGAGATTTTCCCATTATTCCTGTATTAAAAGAAACCCACAAACTTAAAACTGCTACAGCAAAAGGAGACCACACCTGCTCATCACTTAGCATGCAGGCTGGGACAACAGAAAGTCCATAATCCAAGGAAATATCACTACTCTTGGGCCAAATCCCCATCCAAATGGTCACACACGGAGGAACAGCTCCTCTGGCCAGCCCCCCTTGGCTGCTGTGCCCTCTGCAACAACAGCAAGAAACACAACATACGGTTGTCTCTCTCAGCTATCCTCCCTGAGTGTAGGAGCTACGGGACCGCTCTGTCCTTCCTTTTTTTGGTCTGTGCTTAGCTTTAAAGTCTCCTTGGAATAGAGAGCTCTCCTGTCCTCAAGGATCACGGGTGAAGGACACCTGAACCTAGGAGAAACAAAGGCAGAGGAGTGAATGCTCAGCACCTAACCCTTGTTCCTCCCACCACAAGCAGTTTACTACAGAGATCCAAACATCACAGAGTAAGGGAATGAGAATACAACTTCTGGGACACAAAGCATGCTGGTTGAATACAGGGACAGCAGCATTTGCTCACAGTGTAGAATGAAATTGATTTATTTGGGAAATAAAGGGCAGAACTAAATTGGAAAGAAGAAATATATGGACTGATACATGTCATGTGTAACTCCACACATAAATGAAAGCAGAGCCTGAAGAAATCCGTGCCAATAAGGCACACACCAATGTTTTCCTTAGAAGTCCAAACACAAGCTTTCCTCTTCTCTTTCATCAGGAGTCTGTTTTCAAAACTTCAGTGACTACTTTGTTTCCAAACGCTGTCACACAATTACTTATTTTAAAAAAAGATGACTAAAACTTCTCTAGTCTGACCATTTGCACTATTTCACAAAGCAGGCTGTTTGGTGGGGTTATTTTTTGTGGGTGGGGGGAAGTGGGTGAGTATTTGTAAATTGAATCTGAACACTATTTGTAAGTACTTCCAAAGAATACTTGTGCAACAATTTAAATATTGAAAGTTTCACCTATTATATAGATACATACAAGCTTTGGGATCCTGAAGTTATGCTTTGCTTAAAAAGTCACAAACTTCTAATCCATTAGCATTTCCCTTATGAGATTGAAAGCTTCTACGAGTTTGTGAGGTGTTCAATTTTTCATGAACGTATCTGTGCTCACCTTCAGCAGTTCTCCCAGAAGTAATACAAACTGCACTCAGGTTTTTCTTCCCAAGTATCCATTGTTAAAGATTTACAGCTGTAAAACCTACCTAGCACTGAGGCCACCCACAAGCTTCCACTGCCTGGTTTTGCTGGGACACCTGAATTCCGATTGCTTGCACCACTTTGATCTGCAAGCTGGAGCTTCTGCCTCTCAATCAGGGAATGCCAGTCATGCCAAGTTGTGCAATGATTGATTCACTGGGGAAAAGGGCTAGGTCCAAAACAAGCACACTAACATCTTCTGAGAATACCCTTCCCTGTGTTTTTACTTAATGAAAACATTATATCAAAGAGAAGCCACAAACCAACGGCTTCTGCCGCATTATAGGTGAAGCGTTTTCAGGCAGAGTTCCAGTCCCAGGCAATAATTTAAAACTCTCATGTAAATAAAGCTTAGGGCAATGTGGGATAAACAGGCAAGACAACACTTGCAATAACGCAGATACTATTCCAAGAGACAATGTCACTACACACGGCGTCCATGAATGAATATTAGCCAAGTCTGGGAAAACCAAGCAACTAAAAGCAGGATAGAGGATATCTGCTTCAGTCGCCAGGGATTGCAACAACTGGGAAAAGCAACAGCAACTTTTATGATGACAACATTCTTCCAACTACCAGCAATCCAATTTCCCAAGACTGAGAGCCACCATGAAGCTCATCTTCCTACAGGAGAGAGTAACTAATTACCAACTCTTCGGAAACCCAAGGAAAAGTTAGCTTGATACTTATTTCCAGCAGTAACAAGCCCCATCTTTTCCTAACACAAGGAACTGGCTCTGCTGTGGAGGCAAGCAAGACACAGTTAAGCCTGAGTGGAACTGGCACCTCGTTAAGGTGAAGGTAAAAGCTTTAAATGTAGTAACAACAGTGAGCCCATGTCATTTATTTTCCAGTCTTGTCCGTCAGCAATTTTTCTAATTACTGAAGCACCTTAAAGCATGATGTGAGCTCTACTGACTGGGCAGACATAAACAAAGCTTGTCTTTCATATACTGCCTGAAAGAATATACATTTGTTTACCTTGCCTGTCTGGAGAAGGGCTCCAGTTACCTGTAAAAGTTGAAAACAGGTGAGCTTTCTGAGGCCCAGCATGGGAAAGTGTAAGTCATTCCTAATAAGTTCTTTTCAGCTCTTCTCACCTGGCAAACTGTGATTCTATATATCTACTAGGATATATAGAATAGCATATTATAAACCCAGAGAGCTGTCTTCTTGTTTCTCTACTCAAACAAGAAACTAGGAGGGATCATGGGTGGGAAAAAGAAAAAAAAAAATCAAATAAACTTTGGTTTAAAGAACATACACAACCATTAAATTCTACTCCGTTTAGGAGCTTGAATGCAACTT
Source organism: Aleadryas rufinucha (assembly GCA_013397815.1). NCBI lineage: Eukaryota > Metazoa > Chordata > Aves > Passeriformes > Aleadryas > Aleadryas rufinucha. The sequence goes on from VZTH01011562.1 coordinate 34,545, forward strand.
GGTTGTTTGGGCCACTTACCACATCAGACAAGTGTTTCACTGAGAAGCTGCTCACAAACACATCTGCAAGACTTGTTTTATACTTACTACTTTTCTTGGAGAGTTTTATTTGAGACACTGTTAGTAAGAAGAGATTACTCCACATCATCAACCACCTCATTCATCTCAAATTAAGTGGCCTTTTAAATTATTCTCAGAATTCTGAGACGAACATTTTGGTATTTCTGTCATTTCTACAACAGGTACCTGAATTCACAAATACTCAAAAATGACACAAAATTAGCCCAAGAATTGTAATTGCCAAGATCTATGGGCTAGGTCTGCCTCACATAAAAGATACATCACCAAAATTCTCATTAGCTAATCTCGAGGTGATTTATATACAAATCATATTTTTAAAAAGCATAATTTATTCATACAATGGATATTAGAATACCAAATACAAAAAAACCCCAAAACCCAAACCAGCTATCAAAAAAGATTTGTTGGTTATTTGAGAGAATGAAACGGAAAAAGTAGTGCAGTAACACACAACTGAGGAAAGAAATCATTAGCCAGGTGTCCCTTTTTTCTCCCTATAAACGCGAAGTTATAAAGGAATCACCTTTACTCTCCTGGAAGAAAGATTTCAAGGTGTATAAGCCAAAAACCACCTGGATAAGTTTATGTTATATTTGCTTTCTTTTTATTTCTGTCTTGGTTTCGTTCTCAAGTCAACCTGCAACTCTCTTGTTCAAAATAAGTGGGGTTTCTTTATCATAACTCAGTGATCTTTAGGTACATAAAGCTCTCCACAAAGCTATGGTGTAACTGAAAATGCAGGGGTGCCACACTGGAGAGCAGAGTTGAACTTCAAAAATGTATATAATGACCTTTATAAGCTGCAGAATAAAGAGGTGACAAATCTCCTAGTTATTATGACTTGGTTTTTTTCCAGTAATAGGTAAAAAATGAATGGTAGCTGAGCAAAACTTGGACATGTTTTACATGGACAGAGACAGAGTGAGATCCATATGACACTCACTGAAAAAATGTGAAAAGCAGTTGCAAAAGTCTCTGGCTTGAATCAATACAGGGATAATGATTTACTTACAAATACACAGAGCACTACTGCTCCCTCCCATCATTTACCATAACTTATTTACTGCCACAGTCTCTTGTCTCAAATCTATCCAGCTCCAATTGCTCATCTCCTCACCCTCAAGAAAACCCACAAAAGCAAACAGAGTCTCTCCTGCTGTGATGTAACTCTGCTCAGGCTTGGCAGTCACCAGAAATAACCTTCTCACCTTCACAACTCCCATATGCTACAGGACGTGCTGAGGACAGGCACAGATCTCCCTCGTGAGGGCATGATATTGTTGCTTGCAAAAAGAACAAGTTGTTAAAAAAACAACCCTCCACCACACACGTGGGTTACACTCTGTGATGCCAACCTGAGATCATTTCCTCTTACTCACTTCCTAAAACAAATCTCCTTTCTCGAGTACAAGTTCTTTCGGTTCTTGAAACTCCCCAGTTTCATCTCTCGGGTTTTTAAGACAGTCAAATCCTTCTTTAAATGATCTTCAGTGCTCCAATCCCAACTAATAGGGGGTTCCTAAATTAAAAATACTCCTTTATAATACCCCATATAAAAACTAATAGGCACTAATTGATCTAAATATGCTGCAACGATTAAGTAATTTGTGAGACGTGCAGCTTGAAACATCGGAAGCCCAAGTAAGTGCAGTTCCAAGGATCAAAGAAAGGCCTCTTTTCAAAAGCAAAACTAAAAGTAGCATGGGCTCATAAAAATACCTTCAAGCCTAAGTCTCACTTCTTCAACACAGCAGGTGACAATAAAATAGCTGTATGAAAAGACAGCTGCGAGGAACTTTTGGATGAAGTCTTTGCACGTCCTGGAAGACTTGGGGCTTCACGTCAGGCCCTCCTAGGGCTGGACATCATCAAGGAGCAGCAGGAGCCTTCCTCCCGTCCTTTCCCTCAAGGAACAGCGAGCGATGCTCCCCAAGCAGGAGCAGAAGTCCCCCAGGGCAGCGACCCGGGGGAGGGAGAGGGCAACACGCTGCCACAACCCCACAGCTGCGTGTCCCCGCGGGAGGAGCGGCCTGTCCCCGCGGCTCCGCACGGAAGCCGGCGGGCACAGGGGGGCTGTTCCCAGGCCTCCTCCCCGCGGGGGACCCCGGCCCCACCGCAGCCCCGAGGGCCCGGGAAGGGGCGGCTCCAGCGGCGCTCCCCGCCATGGGAAGGGGCGGCACCGGGGAGACCCCACCACGCCCCCCCNNNNGAGACCCGGGGCGCGGCCGGTGGCCCCCGGCTCGGACGCGTCCCCGCTGTCCCCAGGCCGAGCGCGGCCACCGCGCCCCTGTCGCGGTGCCCCCGCGGTCACACCCCGCGCGGTTCCCGAGCCCGGGCCTCTGCAGTTCCGCTTCGTGCCGCGGGATGTCCCCGAGGCTCAGCAGATGAGCGTGCGGGGGCTCCGGACTTGAGGAGTGGGGAAAGGAAAAAGAAGTTGTGGATGTTCAGCTTGGAGAAGAGAAAATTGCGTGGAGACCTCAGAGCAGCCTTCAGTATCTGAAGGGGCTCTTGGTTGGGATATGTAGGAATAGGGCAAGGAGTAATGGGTTCACACTGAAAGAGAAAATAGATACACAGAAGGAATTCTTTGCTGTGGTGGTGGTGAAGCCCTGGAACAGGTCGCAGATGCCCCAGCCCTGGCAATGTCCAAAGCCAGGTTGAATTGAGCATCCTGTTCTAGTGGACGATGTCCATGGCACAGGAGTGGGACTAGATGAACTTTAAGGTCCATTCCAACCCCTTCTCATTCTGTGATTCTATGACTGCTCCTGGCACAGCCTCTTCCAGGGAGCTCTCAATTGTCCTGGCCATTCGAGGGGTCCTGTGGGGGTCCCCAGCTTGCAGAAGCAGATTGCCCAGAGAGATTGTGGCGTCTCCCTCACTGGAGATATTCCAGACCCATCTGGACACAATCCTGTGCAGTGTGCTCTGGGATGACCCTGCTTGAACAGGAAGTTTGGAGCAGATGCCCTGCTGTGCTCCTTTCCAACCTGACCCATTCTGTGAATTTCAAAGCAAGGGGAGTCGTGACTCAGGAGATAACACAAATTGCAGGCAA
>VZTH01011562.1:37714-59575 GCA_013397815.1 Aleadryas rufinucha
AAAAAAAAAAAAGAACTGAACGAGGGTTGTCTGGAAATGGGATCAAAATCAAGTGATTAGTACAGAAAAGGGTAAATCTTGCAAAAATGAGCCACCAGGTGTGTTGGGGTTTTGCCTGTGGGTCCAGCTGGCTCCAGAGGGTTCATGAGTGATGCTCACGGAGCAGTGTGGAGTGATGGAGCCTCCCCCTCAGCAGCCTGTGAGGCAAAAAGGACCTCCAGCTGCTGGCAAGGAGACCCCTCCAAATGTCTTAAACCCAAATGGCTGTGCCCCAGCTCCCTGCTACCCTGTGCCCACCCTGCCATGGCCACCAAAGCCAGTCCTGTCCCCCACACTGCCCCCCACATTCTCCTCTGCCTCCACTACACCTGCTGCCAACACATCTATGTATCCTGTAGCTCTTTCTACCCATCCGAAGCTTCTTTTCTCCAGGGGAGGCTTTCCCTGCTGATGGCAGATTTTAATCTCACATTATCTCCTTTCTCACCTGTTGGCTCTGGCAGTTTCATGTGCAGGGAAAGGTCCCTCCCTGGGGAGATGGGATCACAGCATGTACTGCCAGGAGAGCCAAACACTGCCATCATTGCAAAGGTGTGGATATTCACTGTTCACTGCTGGGATCCCCCTGGAACCTTTCATCGGAGACAATGCACAGAGGTGTTTCCAGCTGTGGGAATCCTGCAGAGAATCACAGAATATCCTGAGATGGAACAGACTCACAAGGATCACAGAGGATCCTGTTCCTGCCCCAACAATCCCACCGTGTGCCTGAGAGAGTTGTCCAAATGCTTCTGGAGCTCTGGCAGCCTTGGGGCTGTGCCCATTCCCTGAGGAGTCTGTTCAGTGCCCAACCACCCTCTGGGGGAAGAACTTTTTCCTGGTATCCAAGCTAAACTTCCCCTGACACAGCTCCAGCTGTTCCCTAGGGTCCTGTCACTGGTCACCAGTGAGAAGAGATCAGAACGAAGGAAGAAAACATCCCTGGGCTTCATGAGCCATTCCTCATGAAGGAAAACTCTGCAAGTCCCCCCTGTTTTGGTGACATTAAAAAAACCCGACTGCATTCAGGGTACTCCAGAACATTGGAATTTCTCCTTAATGCCCTTACAATTACTCAGATCTTTGCAAGGTGGGGAGAGCACCAGGGATGGGAGAGGGAAGAAAAACAAGCTGGGCTCGTGGGCAGAGTACATGAGACGAGCTTCTGTGCAGGGAGAGGACACATCCCAGTGGGGTACAGGTGGTGTGAGCGTGGACATCTCCAAATCTCACCCTGGAGCAGCCCCTGGCTGCCTGCAATTCTCCGTCTGCCAGGTCTGGAGGCATTGCTGGGGCTGGAGCCATTCCCCAGCACGATGCTCGAGGCTTTGGTTGCCATAACAACTGGATTCAGGCTTCAAAAATAGTAACTTATTTTTCATTCAATTTGCCTTTTGCCCTCTGAGACGGATCTATTTTGGGACGGATGGTTTGCTTCAGGTGTCCCTTGCCAGCACCCTCGGCTGGGGGCTTTGGGGATGGGGGTTCTTCTGTTAAATGTGATTTATCATCTTTTCCTCTTCCTCCCCTCTTCAGGCCCAGGGAACAGGTACAGCAGGGCACAGGAATCATGACATAGGCTCTGCCAAAGCTCATAATCTGGGGAAGGAATTTGAAAAAAATCTTCCCAGCTAAGTGGCAGAGCGTGGGAGAGGTTTTCAGAGATGATCTCACTCTGCTTCTCAGCTTGGACCTGCCACTCTCAGCCAGGGCTTGGCTGTCCCAGATATCCTACTGAAGATGGGGTTTATTTTGTTGCCCCCGCACTTCCTGGATCCTGCTGTCACAAGCCTGGTCCCCACTGGTGTCCTCCATCCACAATGGGAATCGTGCAGGACGGCTGAACCTGCTGCTGGCTCCTGGGGTGCTTCTCGTGTGCCTTGGGGACACCTCACAATGCAGCTGCACCTTTTGCTTCCCCTGAGAGACTGAGCTGCTTTTGGAAGGCATTGCAGAGGGTGCCAGGATTAATTCATGCTTTGAATTAAGGGATTTCTTCCTTTTTGTCTGCTTTGGCTTTTGGAAGATCTATGTGTGCTTGGTCTCCCATGGAAATGCCATACGAGCACAACCCTTCTTGGCAAGATGTCCTCAGCTGTTCCATCTTCAGCATTACCACAGCTTCAGCAAGGAGAGGTTGGGGTGACCAAGACTCTGCTCTTCCAGTTGTTGCTGACCTCTTCTTTCTTGTCCCTGGCACAGCAAGGGCAAGGATGATGCCCATCTGCCCCCAGACGAGCCCCCATCACCTTTTGTTTCCCCTCTCTGAGCTGCCCAGCCTCAGATGTACCTCGAGATGTCACCTCCTGTAGGATCCTCCTCGGGTGATGTAGAGGAGGGAGAGGTGAAGGCTTTAGGATGGAGATGGGTTGATTTTGGGGTCCTTAGTCCTTGCCTTGCTGTCGTGCTGCTTTGTCCCCCTTCTCCCGAGCAGGGAGGGATGGCGGGATGCTGGAGTTGTGTCCCCACGCAGGGGCACCACGCAGCCATGGGGCTGAGGCAGAGCCACCCACCCCTGCTGGGGCCTCTGGAAAATAATGACAGAAAAATCATTAAAACCAAATAAATAAAAGCAAAGCCAAACAAACCAGCTCCTTGGGGATGGCGCTGCCCCGGGGCGGGCAGAGATGCCCCGGGGACCCTCGGGGGGACCCGGCCGGGAGCAGCGGGGCTGGGGGGAGCAGGTGGGTACCGGGGGGAGCGGGCCGGCTGCCGGCACTCGCCGCTCCCCCCCCTCCCCGATGCTGTAATCACATTTTCAATTCAAATCTGCTGCTATTTGATCCCCCGGGGGTGGCAGCGGGGAGGGTGGGGGATATTTTTAGCTGTGCTTAAANCGGCCGCCCCTTCTCCTCCTCGCCCGCCGGAGCTCGCCGAGTTGGTGCCGTTCCCCCCGGCGGCACTTTCCCCCCGCCCCGGGGCTGAGCGGCCGCCGCCCCCCGGGACCCCCATGGCACCGCCGCGATGTTCGTGTCCCGGCTCCTGGATTTCCAGAAGACGCGCTACGCCAGGTAAATCCGTCGGTGCGGCGGTCCCCGACCCCCAGTGCTCGCGGAGCCCCCGGACAGCCCCAACCCCTCCCCGGGCTCGGCTCCGCTGGGATGGAGCCCGAAAGGATCTTCAAAAGCTGCTGAGTGCCTGAAAGCACAGGGCAAGTGCCGGCTGGGCTTTCGGCTACCTGCTTTTCTGCATCCCTAAAGGATTCTCAGCATCCTTGGGAGCCTTCGCTGCTTTTCTCTGGGTCTAACTTCACCGCGGCTCTCCCGCTGCCGGGGGAGCAGGATCCTGCCTTCCCGAGGGAACAGAGCCCAGCGCTGGCTCCGAACCCCCCGTGGAGGCACCAGTGTGGTCCAGGGTCCCGCTGCACCCAGGTGAAACCCCCTCGGGGTGGCTCTCCCAGCCCGGACCCGCAGGCTCAACAGGGTTCCCATGGGATGCACCGGTGGTGGAACCTTCTCTCCCTCCATGAAATCCCCAGGGAGGTTTTCCAGCAGCAGCCGGGACTCATTTTAAAAGCTCAGGTGTAGCAGAAAACCTCACGGTGTTACCTGTGCAGGGGGAAACCTGAGGATTGCTGAGCACGGGTCAGAGGGCACTTGGCCACACGCGCTGCTGCGGGATCAGATGTGGCCTTTAGGAAGGAGCTGGCAGGTGACTTGGGGACAATGTCTGCAGCCCTCTGCTCCCCGGGTGGCCGGGATGAGTCAGATGGCACCGGGTGCTGCACAGCCAGATGGGGACCGGAGGGGTTCTGGGGTGCTCAGCTTTACACCGAGGTCAGGCTCTGCTCCCGGCTCCCTGGGACTGTGGTGGGGAAGTTTTCCTGCCTGCGGAGGGTCCCTCGGGCTGGCACAGCTCCTGGGGGTACTCAGCTCTGTGCTGCCACTTCCAGACTCCCAGTGGTCCTGTTAGGGGCAGATACCAGAGAAAAACTTGTGTGAAAAGAAGTGGTGACGGTGTTTCTTGCCTGCTCCAGGCAGGATGATCCCTGAGGGATGTTTGTCTGGGCTGGGTAAGGACAGGAAACCATCCTCCTACCCTCTCCAGCCATCAGCTCCTTTCTGTCCTGGTGTCCCATGGGGAAAATCCATGTTTGCATCTCCAAAACCTGCCTGAAATGTGGCCACTTGCTCAAAGACCTTTTTGATGCTGTGTCTGCCTCCTGATAACCTTTGCCTGGGGGAGAGGCAGGAGGCACCCAGCAGGCCTGCACAATGTGCCTGGTACAAAACCTTGTGAAAATGGAGAATTCAAGCCTTTTTTTCCCCCCTCTCAGTTGGCATGCAAAGGACAGAGCTGGGGGAAATGGAGCTGAGCAAAGCTCTGTACCCCCCAGAATAGGAGGAAAACCATACCTTTAGCCCGTGGCAGGGGTGCAGAGGCTCTTTGGGAGCTGGGCAGCAGATCAGGGGCTGCTCCACTGACATCAGTCTCCCCCAGCAGAACCCATCTGCCAACCTGTTGCTTGATTTATCCTGAATCAGCGCGCTTCAGCCTTGTTGTGGTCAGTTCTGGTGACAGCTTGTTAAATAGGATGAGGCATTACAGAGAGCCTTGCAGGGATGGTGCCCACTGTGGGGAATGGGAAGGGTCAGATCCACAGGGAACCCTCCAGCTCTCACCGTGTGCCAGGGCTGGATGGGGAGCAGCAGGTGACGGGTGCTCCCTTGGCTTTCACCCCAAGAAAGTCACCAGCACGTGATGCTAACCCAGGGCTTCCTGTATCATCGCAGAGATCCTCTTAGCCTAGTGCTTAAAAATAACAGGGGGATAATCCCCATCCCCCCCGCACTCCATGCACACCAGCTCTGCTCTCCATGGAAATCCTCTGCTGGGGCGTATCCCAAAAGAAGCCCTACAAATGCTCCTTCCTTTGTGCCAGGGATGCTCTTTCAGGTGAGCTCTGAGGTGGGGACTGGAGCAAGCAGAAGCCAGGGGACTCGTGGTGGCACGTGTCCTTCAAGGCAGCAGAAGCATCTCAAGTCCTGTGTTCAGTTTTCACTACAGGAAAGATGTTGAGGTGCTGGAGCAGGTCCAGAGGAGGATAATGGAGCACAAGTCTGATAAGGAACAGCTGAGGTAGCTGTGGAGGGCTCATCCTGGAGAAAAGGAGGCTCAGGGGGGACCTCACTGACCACAACTCCCTGACAGGAGGGTGCAGCCAGGTGGGGGTCAGGCTCTGCTCCTAGGGAACAAGGGACAGGATAAGACAAAAAGAGCTCAAGCTGCACCAGAGGAAGTTTAGATTAAAAGGGTAGTCAAGAGTTGGAACAGGCTGCCCAGGGAAGTGGTTGAATCATCATCCCTGGGAGTTTTCAAGAACACATGTGGATGTGGCACCTGGGGACATGGTTTAAGGGTGAACATGGCAGTGCTGAGCTAATGGTTGGACTCCATCTTAACAATTCTATGATTCCATCTTGCAGCATCTTTTCAGAGAATGTGGCCTTGCTTACGGTGTTCCTTGAAAAAAACAAAAAATATCAAAGTTTTCCTCGTGGTGGAAAAGCCTGGAGCAGGCTTCATTTTTTCATGCCATTTTATCTAATTTTGAGCAAGGACCAAGAAAGGAGGAACTTGGCCATTGATACACCCACCAAAAGGAATGAGTAAAACACAGTGTGGTGATGAAAGATGTGTTGTGTGAGAACAAAGAGATGAAAAGCAGTGATCAATGTGGGAACGTTCTGTGAACTGCCAGGAGAAAACGCAGGGCTGGAGGGGCACCAGGCTGACTCCAAACCCCTCCTGGCTGGGCTTTGGAGATGCAGCGTTAGAGCTGGGACAGAGGGGAAGAAAGCAAAGGGAGGGGCTGTCGCCGTGGTGGGAACAGGGTGCAAGGCAGTGGCACTGGAGCACGCCGTGGTTATAAATGAGGAACTCGGTGGTTTCTGCCCTGCTGTGGGGCCCAGGAGGCTCTTCCATCACTGACACCGTGGGGAGATGGAGTTTCAAAGCACAGTTGCTGCCAGGCTTTCCCTGTCACTCACAACCTGCACTCTGACAAGCAATATCCATCTCCTGCCCGACAGGCCAAGTTTAACAACCACCAGAGGTTTTCCCCCTGCTCCCCTTCCACTCCCCCTCCCAGCTCACCAAAGCGGTTCTGGGTCCCTCCTGGACCAACAGATCAGACCAAGCTGCATCTTTATCACTGGACTCATTGGTCAGGTTACACTGACCTGGTAACCAAACCCTCCTTGCACCTCACCACCAGCTTTGACCCCACTTCGGCCCAGTTTTAACTCAAATGTGGTCTGGTCCTTCCTGCCTACGTAGCTGCCATGGGGCCGAGTATCTCCCTGTGGGGACACTGAATGCTTCCCAGACTTTGGCTGTCCAGAGCTGTAATTGGAAGGAAACCTGATTAATCAGGGAGCTGCTGTATCCAGCCAGCTTCAGCATCTCTGGAGCAGCAGTGGAGAGGGGTTTGCTGGGAGCTGCAGGGCACTGAATCATCCTCACAAACTGATAGCAGCTCCTTTGATTTGTCCATGTAAAAGGCTCTAAATCTTACTGTGTTTGCTTGTCTTGCCCTGTGTGGAGCAACACAAAGAGGAGCAGCTGGGAAAATCCACATTAATGTCTCAGCCCAGGAGCAGGGGGCTCTGTGGGGCTCTCTGTGGGTGCATGGCTCAGGCTTGTCCTCACCTCCCTATGTCTACAATTCAGGCACTGCCACCTCCTCACCAGCATGAGGGGATGGAGGGCTGAACTCTACCCTTGCTCAAACCCAAATCCTCTGAATTTGGGGAAAGGCAGATGGGAACACCTTTCTTGTTTCTCCCTGCATCTGTAATTATTGAGCAAGGAGACATTCATCAGCTACTCCAGCATCTCTGGCCAAGACAGGGAGAGGAGAACCAGCAGGAATAGGAGGAACAGGAAATGTTGGGGTGCTGAGACTCCCAACAAAAGGAAAACAATGCCAGGCTGACAGCCTGGACAGAGACATCACATTGGGAAGACCTGTTCCCCATTGCTTTGCCATGAAAACATGAGCAGCCCTCTCCTGCTCCCACACAATCCAAGATGCTTTCCAAGAGCTCTGCTTCCCCCACAGCCCGCGTGGGATGAAGCAGTGAGAAGGGAAATGCTTTCAGTGTTGATACCACAGCCTGAAGCTCCTCAGGAGGCAGAGGCTGCTCACCTTGCAAGCACTGGCCCCATCAAGACCTGCCAGTCTGTCCCCAGCTGAGCAGACCGACCCCCTTGGTGCAAAAGGCACTGCTCCAAGAGATGGGGATGCCCTCAAAATGCCTGGGAAAACCAGGATCAGCTGATGTTACCAACCAGTTCCATGCTGGTTGCTCTGTGGGTCCAGGTTGACTCAGGCAACCTCTTAAGACAGCACCAGTAAAGTCATTTAATGTAGTTTTAGATACTCAGGGTGCTTAAATTGAGCCAGGTATTTGGAAGGCAACAAGACCTTGGAGCACCATTTTTGTTGGGATATCCACTCAAACTGCCCCATTCCCTCCTCTGCAAGGGAGGGGGCACCCAGCAGGCCAGGCTCAGGTGGGGATCACCACACTGGAGATGGGCACAAGTGGGCAAACCAAGCCCCATGCCTTGTTCTTTTGGGGGAAGGATGGTCTCTTGGCTGCCTGGGAAACACATGATCTTTCCCCTCGTTCAGCTGGTGTTGGATATCAGCCTGATGTGATTCTTTGGCACGGTTTGCTGTGGCCAGCTTCACGAGGTAGCAGCCAACACAACCCATGGGAAATTCAAGCCGCTGCCCAGCCCGGCAGGTCAGTGACTATGAGAAATGGGGCTCTGCCAGAACGGGTCCTGGGCTCACCTCCCCTCCTGCTCCCTTCCCACACCCCCAGCTCCACAGCAGGACAAAGCCATGCCAACCAACTACAACTCCCAAAGAAGGGAAGGGAAAAAAGCACAACTTATTCCAGCCCTTCCCTCCTGAGGGGTGCCTGGCTGCAGCTGCACGAGGAGGTTGGTTGAGTCCGCAGAGATGCTGCTGCCAGGGGATGGATGCTCAGGGCTGGGTCTGAGCAAGGCAGAGCAGACATGGCCAAACACACAGATCAGGTCTCTCCAAGTGTGACTGAAACTCAGCATTTTCATGCAGTGAGAATCCCGAGTCTGATTGCAACCTCTCGTGATAACACGATACCACAGGTGTCGTATTCCTGGTGGGTGACTCAGACACCAGTGAGTTGAGCCAAGCAGCGCTGACCTTGAGGAGAATTTGGAGTCAACTCTGTGCTCCTGTTTGTGTTTACAGTCCAGGTTTGCTGCTGCTGAGGAAAGGATTTTATGCAGAAAGAGATCATCAGGTCAGGGCAAGGAGTTGCCTCCTCTCTGTGCTGAGCAGCACTGGCTGGCACAGCAGCATTAGACACAGCCCTGCTCTCTGCTCTAAGTGATACTAATGGAAATCTTACTATCTGCATGCTTGGCTGGTGAAATACATGATTTTCCTTCTGTGCCTTCGCTGTCCAGAGGCATTTGCTGAATAATTTACAGAAATGATTTGTACTTGAGCAGCATCCGGGAATCCCAGATGAGAGCCTGGCTGTGTCTCTCCGGCCATGCTGCGGGGAGATTTTATGAACCTGGGACACGGTCACCTGCCCATGTATTTCACAGTCACAGCCAGGGTCAGAGGCTGGGAAAGCTCCAGCCCTCGAACTATCCAAATCTTATGCCAGCAGGCACAGGATCCAGTGGTCACGCTCACTCCTGCCCACCTCGGGCTGTTGCAGTTAAACAGGCAGAGCCAGCTCAGGATTTATCCCACTAATTCCTTGCTCAAGGCAAGGCAGCAAGGAACATGCACAATGACTTTCCAAACGAGAAATTAATGAATAATAGAGGATTTGCAGTTCTGGAAACAGTCCTTCCAACATTCACAAAGCACCTGGGACATCAGAGTCATTTTGTGACTAATCAGCTGTTGTTGGATGTCTCATGAGCACAAAATGAAACAAGAAGTCCCAGCTCAGAAAGTAATTTGGGAAACACTCACCAATCCCATCTGTTGTGAATAAACAAACAGCTCTGCTGTGGTTGCAGGGTCATGAATTGCCTTGGAAGAGTTATAGATACCATCTACATTGAGAGCTGGGGAGAAAAATAAATATCCCTGCCCACAGGATGGGAATATGGACAGTTAGGACCCTGCTGGGAATTGCTGCTGAGTTTCCACCACCAACCAAGCCCTGCTGGGTGTATGTGGGCTCTTGTGGGTGCAGAAATGGTCAATGCCCACATCCAGCCTGGCTTGGAGCCTCCCGTGCTTGTCCCTGCTAGGATGAGGGGCAAGAAAGGAATTGTGTATGCCCTTGGCATGTTCAGGGGAAGAGCAGCCTATGCCCTCCTGCACCCTCTGAGGCAGCAGGATGTGTCAGGGGGTTGCCTCCTCTGTCCCTTCTCAGGGGACATCTGTGCCTGTGGCTCAGGGCCAGGTACAACACAGACCTGGCTGAGCACACGGGCCCTGTCTGGGAGCATCTCTAAGTCAGCAGCAGCACTTGCTCAGCATTTCTCAGGGCATGCAGGTCGTGTGGTGCCTGGGGATGGTCTGCAGCCAGCCCAGGGTGCTGGTACACGTCAGAGTGCTGGGAGAGAGCAGAACTGGGATGGGAGTAATGGGATGATGGATAATGATGCAATCTGCTGCCCATTTTGACTCACCTTGTGGAAGCAAGGCTTGCACCAGGGGAATCTGGGTGGGTTACTCCAGAAATCTGGTGATCCACAAATTTACCTAGAGAAAGGTAGAGATATGCTGGTTTAGATAAAAAGCATTCCATTTCCTGCTCCCTACCCAATCTGCTGGCTCCTCGTGCTAGGAAGCATGACAGAAGGAAACAGAGTTGTCCTGCTCCATCATCCCTCCTGCCCCTCTCCCGTGGGATGGGCTGGAGTCACAGGAGGGGCCCACGGACAGGCCTGTCCCATCTGCCCCATCTCCCCTGGCCCCAGGAGCTGCCCCACAGGCTCCCAGCAGGCACAGCTCAGCTTTGCAAAGCAGGAGTGCCACATGCTCGCGTGGGAGCGTGCAGGCACTGAGGGATGGGCATGGAGGGGAGGTTTCAGCTCCCAGCGGGTGCCGCGCACATGCCCACGTGGGTGGCTCTGCAGATGGCAGCGCCGGCCTCGGCGTTCCTGCTTCCCAGTGGCAAACATTCCCATGTCAATGGGTAGGAAGGAAAAGCAGGATTTCCCATGTGCTCCTGGGCTGGATAAAGCAGTAAAGTCTGGGGGATGTCCTGGGCTCAAGGTGGGCCATAGGTGTTTCCTCGTGGTCCTGCTGCATCTCTTGGAGCCTGTGTTTGTGTCCCATACACAAACAGCAACCAGGCTCCACGCCAGCACGCACAACTCCCTGGGACTGAGCTAATTACAAACCACAGAGGAGCTCAAGGGATTGAAGCCTCTTACCAGGGATGCAGCTGGAGCATTACCAGATTCCGGATCAGAGGCAGACCACTTGCCAAGCCCCAGCTTACGGGGATGCCACCACAGCAGCTCCCACGTGAGCACGAGCCCCAGGACCAAGCCCTGACATCTGTGCTGGGTGTGCAGCCTCGGGGCTGTCAGAGCAAACCCAGGCCATGCACTGAAGAGTCACAGGCCAGTCTGCCCTACAGGGACACATCTGCTCCATCGCTGTCACCTCAGGCATCACAACACTTGTTCTACCGAGGGACAACCCCAGCAGGGCTTGCCACCACTGCTGGTTGACATCCAGCAAATCCTTCCTCAGTCCTTCCTCTCTAACCACCACCAGGATCTTCCTCTGTTACCTTAAAAGCAGCTGTGACATCCAGTCACAAGAGGAAGGAGAAATCTCCTTTTGCAGCCAGATCCCAAGAGCTGCCCAGCAGGGAGCACAGCTTGGAAAAACCCCAGCTCCTTGGGCAGGAGGGTGGATGCACAAATCCATCACCACAGGCTTTAGGCCAGCTCCTGAGCCCAGCCCTTTTATAAGCCATTTGCAGGTGAAACCTGTAGATGTGAGCTGCTCTGGGGAGATTTGTATCACCTAGGATAACCTTGGGCTTGCTGACTGCTCCTTTGTCCCCGTGGCACCCAGCCCGCAGTGCACAGACACACAGACACATGCACAGCCTGATTTATGGCAGGACTGGGGAGGGCAGGTGTTGGACCAGCTCTTTCCAAGGGCAGGAACCCAGCTCACACCTCCCCATCCACATCTTAGTGGTGATTTTACACCCTCCTCACATTATCCACCCACTGGCTCTCCTAAAGGACGTCAAAATTAATATCCTCACTTGGAGAGGGGGGAAAAGGGAGTGAGGGGGCCATGAAGAGATGTGGCAGAGGCCAACCAGGGAGTCATGTCCAAGGCAGGGGTAAACCCCATGTGTCCCAAATTGCAGCCTGACTTGAGTCTCTTTCAGGGCTGTTCCCCTCACAGGTGCAGGGGACAGATTTCCTGCATAGTGTCCCATGCTCTGCTCGTGTGAGTGTGTGGTGACCATGGAGTGACTGATGCAGGTTCTCTTGGTGCCCTCAGGAGAGCTCAGATGGTCCCACGTGAGCCCTCCTGAGGAATAATTTAACTTAATCCCTTTCTTACCTTCCTCTTCCCATCCTGGCAAAGCAAGAGCCAGGCAGATCTGTGTGATTTTTGAGGCTGGAATTTTGTTCTTGGATAAAAGTCTTTTAAGAACTCTGTAAAAACCCCTAAAGCTATATTAAAAAAAAACAAAAACAAAAACAACCCAACCCAACAGAGTGGGAGAAAGAGCAGGAGAAAGGAACAGGCCTGGGAAGCCAGCTCTGCACTTTGCCCCGGCGCCAAGGGACAAGAGGCTCTTTGTTTCCCCGGCCAGAGCCTGCTGTACTGGCCCTTTTCAGGCTCCCTCCCTGGGAAAGGGGCCAGGGGAAAGCAGGCACAAGCAGGGCAGGCAAAAACCCTGGGGCTGCTGTGAATAACCCCTGCTCAGACCCTCAGCAGCCCCCCCTCTTCACACAGCCAGTTGTAGGGAGTCTGCCAGGAACAGCACCGGGAGGAAAAGGTGCCCGGGAACCCTTCGGTTCCCTGCTTCCCACACACCATCCCTGGAAATGGACATGCTCCTGTTCCTGCTGGGCAGGAGTCTTCGAACTTCTCTGTGTCTTTTGGACTTTGCCATCCTGAAGCACCTGCTGAACTGCCCTGGAGCACCCAGTGGTGTGTGAACACCTGCCTGGGGCTTCCCTGCCCCAAGAATCACAAGTGCCCTCTCCAAGCGTGTCCATCTGTCTGTCCAGGCTGGAGCTGTGGTTTGAGGCTGGTTCTGCACACTGGGATGGTAGCTGTCTGCAGGCTGGGAATGCTGCAGGGCTCCCCGTGCCCTGCCCTGCTTCCATGCCAGCGTGCACACGGATGACGTGAGCTGGTCCATAAAATCCCAGGATAGTAGAGGAGGAAATGGCCTCTGCACCCCTGGGAAATAAAGTGCAGCCAGGGATTTACCCTGCCCTGCCAGGAGATGTGCAAACACCAGCTATTCCCATTTCTACAGAGCATAGAGGACCACAGAAACGTGCCAAATTAGCCCCAAAATGCAACACTGGCCCCAGGAGGGCCCTGCTGTACCCAGGCTGGCCCGGCACTGTGCAGCCAGGTCCCACACCCAGGGTGCTCCATTTCCCACCATCCACAGGATGATGCTCACTAGAAAGCAGGGCAGGAAAACAAGAGCAATCTTTCCCCAGGTGAAAAAAAAAGGTTCCTCCTCAAGGCTATTGTCCCTCTGGGGAGAGCAGGTGCTTATGGTGTCCCACACCAGCACGGCTTTGGGCTCCAGGAGCACGGATGCTCTTCAATCTCATTCCATGGGGATGGCTTGGGTGGGTCCTTCCTGGCCTCTCTATCCCTGTACCAGAGCTAGGGAGGAGATTTGCAACCCAGAGACACCTTCCCAAAGGGTCTGGGTGCCCCCCAGCCCTGGGGAGGGGGCTGTGGAATTGGCTCTGTGTTACTGCTCTGAACAGCACCCACGAGAGCTGAGAGGAGATGGAGGAGGCTTTGTTAAAATCAATAAATTCAAGGAAAAGGCCTTGAACGTGTTTCCTCAGCAACTGTGACGTCATGTGGACGTCTGGCCTCCCCTCCTTCCCCCCCTCCTTCTTATTATTAAAAGGGAAAATAAAGGGAAGCAGACAGTGGAGGGGAGCTGGGGACAGTCTCCTGGCAACGCTGGGGACAGTAACGTCCTCCTGCCAGGGGGACATGGCTCCAGCACGGGCAGCCCTGCCAGGCCTCGTGGCTGGAGTGGTGGGATGGGGAGGGCATCCCTGGTGTCCCTGGGGTGCAGGTGACAGCACTCTGGGCACAACCATGTCCCCAGGGATGCCCAGCTGCTTCCCGGCCCTGCCGAGCCCCGATTTACCCCGCACGAGTCCTTGGTTTGCAGAGCAGGGGGAGCCTGGCCCCTCCATTCCCCCCTCTTAATTCCAGACATTTTTTGGTGATGAGGACCATGAATCTCTTCCCACAGCGCCAGGGTCTGGCAGGAGGCACGGCAGGGCAGGGGCTGGGGACAGGGTCCCTGTGTGGGTTGTCACTGTCACCTGCTGGGGGGCCCCTCACCCTGCTGTGGCCACACAATTCCCCCCACACCAAATCCTTGTCATTTGAGCTATTTAATCCATCCTGGCTCAGTTTTAACAGGCAGCAGCGAGTGGCTCGGGCAGCGGGGCCAAGCAGGAGGGAGATGGCAGAGGAGTCCACACAGGCGTGGGTGGCTTGGGGACAGGGACAGGGGACTTTTATTGCCTTTCCAAGCATCCCGGATTGAGGCATCACCCTGTGCCCAGCAGCAAGGTCTTTCCAGCCCCTGAGCCCCTTTGCTGGGCACAACTCAGCTGTGAAACGCTGCAGATGGTGCTGGAGCTGGGGGCAAACAGGGTCACAAAGCAATTAGCCCAGGTCCTGCGGAGCAGCCCCGCCGGCGCCCGCTCGGCTCGGCCGTCCTGACCTGAGCCACAGCAGGAAAAGTCTTTAAAACCCTGATTCTCAGCACCAGGGAAGGAACCCTCTCGATTTTGCTGTTTCTCACTCCCTTTGCTGTCTCCTGCCAGCAGAGGGTGGTGAACAAGGCTTTGCTCCGACCCATTATCACGGATGCACATTTAATTTGCTGTTACACACCCACAATGGAGTTACACTATTTCTTGTTGCTGTGTGTTGATCCAGCAGGGGAAATCAATACATTCCTGTGAATGCCAAGAGCAAGCTGATGCCTCCTAAGACTAAGAGAAACAGAAATAAAGATGCAGGTTTCCAAGGGAGGGCATCAGGGCTCCCCCGCCAGAAATCCGTGCTGGGATGTGCAGCCCTGAGGGTAGGGGGTAGATGGAGGTGGTACCCAGGAACCAAAGACATGGCAGGGATACCCTTGTTGGAGCTGGGCATGCTGCTGTGACATGAGGGTGTCACCCCTGGATGGGCTGGGGGCCCACAGGTCTGCCCACTACCCTGTGTTCCCTCTTCACTGCTGGGGCTCTTCCCACCTCTGCCCACAGCAACAGGCAGAGCTGGCTCCTGCCTTCTGCTCTCCAAGCAACAGCAGCTCCTAGGAGCTGCTTCAGCCTGAGCCATGGCCAAGACTTGGGGACCTGGCTCTTGGGGACAGCCAGATGGACAATCTGTGCTCTCAGGTCACTTCTGCAGGGCAGCTGGAGCCATGCTGAGCCATGGTGAGGCTGCAGGCTGGGGGTGGCCCTGTGCAGACCCCTCCAGAAGGGTTTTGCTCCATTCCCATCCCCTGAGCCTGTTTCTCTCCCTGCTTCTCGCTGCAGGTTCATGAATCACCGCGTCCCGTCCAACTGCAGGTACCAGCCCACGGAGTACGAGCACGCGGCCAACTGTGCCACCCACGCTGTGAGTCCCTGTCCCTGTCCCTGGGTGAGGGAGGACGGTGCTCAGCTCTTTGGGGATCCACTGAGGAACCTCAAAGGACACCTAAAAATGTCTGTGTTCGGCCCTGGAGCAGTCACTGAGAGTCTGAGTCTGGGGACTGGGGTGCTCTCCCTCCTCCTGCCCTGGGAAGTTGATGTGCATCTCCCTTGCTCTCACCCACCGTGGCCACGTGTCCCTGGGGAGTCTGGCTGTGGCTTGGTGAGGCAGGAGCATTTTCCAACCTCCCTGAAAATGGATTGTTTCACAGCAGGAACTGTGACAGGTGCCCATGGGGCTGCCTGTGCAGCAGTGGGAGGGACCTCTCCCTCCATCAGGGCTTCTTTTGGGAGCTGACAGTTTCCACTCTGAGTCCTGGGAGATGACTCAGAGGCAGCCATTCTCCTTGTGCCTTCCTCCTCCTCCCTACCTTCTGGACAAGCTATTTTGGAGCTGCCCCATGCAGGGAGGGACCCTGCCTGCCCCTTACAGGTGGTAGCTTTGACCAGAAGCTAAAAAAACACCTAAAAGGAAAAGTGGAGGCTCTATTGTAGCTGCTCAATGGAAATGCAGTGAGTCAACAGGAGGTTTGCTTCCCTTTCCAGTTCTGGATCCTGCCCAGCATCCTCGGCAGCTCCATCCTCTACATCCTCTCTGATGACCAGTGGGAAACCATCTCAGCCTGGATCTATGGCTTTGGCTTGTCCAGCCTCTTCATTGTGTCCACCATCTTCCACACCATCTCCTGGAAGAAGAGGCATCTCAGGTATCATCCCTGCTTGCTCAGGGCTCGGGAAGGGGGAGAGGGTCCAGGTGCCCCCAGTGCTGTGACCCATCTGTCCATCCTGCAGGACTGTGGAGCACTGCCTGCACATGTTTGACAGGATGGTGATCTACTTCTTCATCGCCGCGTCCTACGCTCCCTGGTGAGTTGCTGGTAGCTGGGGGCCTTCACCTGGCCCCACTGAGGGGGAAAAAAATCAGCCTAGTTCCAAAAAATAGGGTTTCCCTCTCTGGCTTTGCCTCTTCTTGAGGCTGTACCTTACCCCTTTCCACAAAACCTTCACATCCCATAGATTTTAACCTCTTGAAGTTACAAGTTGGGGACACCCTTTGGTGGGACAGCCATGGGGGTGAGGGGTGAGCCCAGTCCCGGGTGCTGCCCTAGACCCACCTCACCCCAGACCTGGGTCTTGCAGGTTGAACCTGAGGGAGTTGGGTCCGTGGGCCTCCCACATGCGCTGGATCATCTGGATCATGGCGTCCATCGGGACCGTCTACGTTTTCTTCTTCCATGAGCGGTGAGTGCCTGCACCCGGCCCCGAGCCTGCGGGTGTGTGGGACCCGGGACGTGGAGCAGGGACGTGCTGCCATGAGTTGCTTCCTCCACGTGGTGGCACCAAATAAAAAGCCAAAGGCCCCAGACGTCTCCCTGATGACCCAAGTGCCTGTTCCCAAGCCAGTCCACATGTGAGGACAAGGGACCTGCTGTGATGGCGCTGCCACCCCTTTCCCTGTAGCACGGCTGTGGAAATTACAAGCGTAAAACTCAACCTCCTGCTGCCCCTGCTCCAAGCTGCCTCTCTCTGTCGCAGGTACAAGCTGGTGGAGCTGGTGTGCTACGTTATCATGGGCTTCTTCCCTGCCTTGGTCATCCTCTCCATGGTAAGCCCCTGCTGGGAAGCACTTGGGCTCAGTGTGAGGGACAAATCCCCCGAGGGATTTGAAAACCCGGAACAGTTTGTGTCCGGTGGGTTGGTGCAGTCTCCAGGCTGTCTGATGGATAAAATCATCCCCTATATGATGTGGCTCAGCTTGGTTTTGCAGGTGCTTTGGGTGCCCAGCAGGCACCACGTGCATCTCCCCCAGGCCCCCTGCCTGGGCTCTGTTGTGTTGAAATTGTAAGATCACAGAATCATAGAGTGGTCTGGTTTGGAAGGGAGCTTAAAATCATCTAGTTCCAATTCTCCCAGGGCTGCTGGCTCCCTGCTGTCTTGCTGGGGAGGAGCGGGTAGCAGAAGGCAGAGAAGTCCGGAGCTGCAGCTGGACAATACTTCTGGCCTTAATGGGGTGGTGGGGAGAGGGCAGACACCCCTTGGCCTCACCGAGCCCTTCCTGCTCCCAGCCCAACAGGGACGGCCTCCCGGAGCTGGTGGTCGGTGGGTTCTTCTACTGCCTGGGCATGGTGTTCTTCAAAAGCGACGGCCGCATCCCCTTCGCCCACGCCATCTGGCACCTCTTCGTGGCCATCGGAGCTGGCGTCCACTACTACGCCATCTGGAGGTACCTCTACCGGCCCGGAGCCCTGGACACCAAAACGTCCCGGTAGAAGCCTTAAAGACGTTGTTTGTGCCACCTGGCACATGGGGACACGGAGGGCAGCGGGGACACGGCCTGCACCGTGGGCTCGCCCCAAACCGCCCCCTCGCCCCATGGACAGCAGCCATTGGTGCCCTTCCTGCACAGGCAGGAGAGCCCGGAGGTTGATTTTAAGCATTTTTCTTTTTTAACCTCGGGAACTGGTTTTTTTTTTAGGCAAAGGTTTCAGAACACAGTGACTGACTGGGCTGTGGGTGATAGGGGAGTGACCACTTGCTGGGATCTTTGCTCACTCACCTGGTCTTGAGCATCCCACGGGACTGGGAACCTTGGCCCCACATGCCCCTGGCTATGACACTCTGGGTTTGGCTACTGGAGTCCTTAGTGTGTGCCACCGAGGGGAGTGGAGGAGTCAGGATGAGGGGAGAGACCCAGTGGTGGAGAAGGACATGGTGACACCCCTGCACCACCTGGACTCAGCTCCTAAATGGTCCTAAGTCACGTCAGCATTAACTGCTCCATCCCAAGTCCCTGAGGGGATGGTCCATACTCAACAAGCCTTACAAGAGATTGAAACTTGAATCTCTTCCAGGGTGTCCCAGTGCCCGAGCACTGAGAAACCCTTTCTCTAAGCCAATATTAAGTGCACAACTCAGTACATCCCCCCTAGCTGGACCCTGGGAACCCCTACGGACATTTTCTCCCTGGAGCGCTTGGTTCTCCTCTCCAGCCTCGATGCAGGTGGCAGCCTGAAGCACGGCCCTGCTCCCAGGCTCTGCTGCACGTGTGCCTTCAGCAGGGAGCAGAGCTGGATAAATTCTCCTGGCATCTCCCTGACTGGGGTCAGCCCATCCGCTTCAGGGGATTCCCTTTCTCCTCGAGGGAGGGAAGTGAACCTCCTTGGACTGGGATCATGGGGCTACCTGCCTTCTCTGCTCCCATTTTGCTGATGAGCCTATTGCTCATCAGATGAATTCCACTTTTGGAAAGATTTCTGGCATTCCCAGGATTGCTGCAGGGCAGGAATGCATCCACATGATACTTGGAGGTGAGAGGTGATGGAGAGATCCCAGTGATGCTCAGTTTTTAAATGCCTGACTACAGCCAGACAGTGCTAACACAGGACAATGAGACATGGAAGATCCATCCAGCTGCTGGGAGCAGCAGAATGGGAAAACCACACCTGATCCTGCTCCCCAAACACCCTGGCAGAGCTGCTGGAGCCAGGAGGGTGTGGTGTGTGCTGGGCTGTGCCTGCACCTTCTCCATCAGCCCCTGAAGGCATCGATTGCCCATCACCTCTTTCTGGCCTCTGATTAATCACAGCTGCAGCCTCTGGCACGTGGCAAGCAGAGGAGATTTATGGCCACCATCCCACACCTCCCGTTCCTCCTTCCTCTGGCAGCATTCCAGGGAGCTGAGCTCCCAGCTCTGCCCCACCTCCCGCAGAGCTTAGGGCCCCCCAGCCTGTGGCACCCCGGGACTGGCTCTCCAGGGCTGTGCCATTTTGCAGCAAATTACCAAAGAGGAAGCATCTGGACACTCACCCCCTCCTGACGTGGTGGCTGTGGTTGCCAGGCTGGCAAAAATATCCGGTGGGTTTTCACTTCCATAGGCAGAAGGTTCCTGCAAAAGGCTCTGGGAGCTGTACCCAGCTCCCCAGCCTGGTGTGGAGTTGCTGGGGGTCTGTGCCCAGGGCACCCCAAAGCAGCCTTTGGGCTGGGACTGCCCTTGGGGTGATGGGTGGTCTTAGGGATGGGGGTGAATGAGGTGGTGTGAGCCCAGACTGTGCTGCTGCCTCTGCCCAGCCCTGGCCCTGTCACCTGGAGGGTGGAGAAGGAGGGGTGGAGAAGGATCAGCTGTGAGTAACCAGCAGTTGATGGAGCATATCTGGGGTTGGAATAGCAGGATACAGAGGCCCCAGGATGGGAGATGCCATATTTTCTGTCTGGCAAGTCATTACCCTTCGCTGTGCCTCAGTTTCCCCGTCTGTAAAATGGGGGCGAAGACACTGACCTACCTCACAGGGCTCGTGTGAGGACCCCTTGAAGCGCTTGGAGGGCAGCCAGTGCTTCACAAACACCTGCTTCAATTTTCACTGCCTGGGGGACCGGGTTCCCAGAGCCACCATGGGGCACGGTGACAACCTCGGCTCAGTGTGCCTGGCTCTCCTTCCCCTCTGCCACTAAATCCCACAGGGAACCACCCTGGGGTCAGACCATGCAAACAGCAGTCCCAGCCACAGGCAAATGTCCCTTGGCAGGGGCTGAGGGTGCCCAGGGACCACTGCCTGTTTTGTCCGTAGGCTTCATCCCAAGGGATTTATCTCGGAAACCATTTTGCCGTTTTGGTCTTTTGGCCCTAAATCTGTCCCAAGGGCTCCTGAGGCACGGGGAGGTGCCAGAAGGACCTTTCTGAGGCTGTTTCATCTCAGTCTCCTGCTGAAAATCCAGGGCAGGACAGATGCCTGGGCAGGAATGGATGGCGGGGCTCCGTTGGGAACATCGCCACCCTGCCTTCAGCCCGGATTTGGTGAGTGGGCTTCTCTGTAACTGAGAGGCTCCCCCTCTTCTCTTGCTCCTAAATCCTCCCCTTGCAAAGCAGGATGGGGGACACAGAGCAAGTTATCGGATTGTCCTCCTATTTTATACTAATTTTAAATGGCTCGTAACATTCAGGATGTTTGTGGAGGAGGGCTCGAGGGATCTTTTTAGCATCTCATGTTTTTCACCATCCATCCTTGTTCAATCAGTATTTTATATTTAACACAGTATTGGGTCAAATACAAACAAATGTAAGGAAGATAATGCTAGTGGATATTGTTTCCTGTGGAGTAGGATCGAAATAAAAACTCAAGATACCTCACTCTTGCCTGCTTGTTAAATCAAAATTACTTCCCCTGCAGCATCTGGAAATAAACCTAGTTTGTATCTGACTCATCCCACACGGCATTGGTCCCTGGTGAGCAGAGGAGCCACTCAACCAACTGCAGGGTGCTGGGATGCTGAGCACTGACTCACCTTGGTGCAGGGATGGCATAGCCAGCTGCTGAACAAATAACAAAATAAATAAATGAGTTTGCTGACAGTGGCCCTGTGGCCAGAGGTGCTGGCTGAAAGGCTCATCAGTATCTCACCACAGTGGCTTCAGCACAGAGCCCTCCACGCCTGCTCCAGCCCTGCCATGTCCCCTCCTCCGTGGCTGAGTCAGAGGCCGAGGTGGGGAGCCCCAGGGCTGGCGCTGCAGGGGGATGGAGGATGCCAGAGCCACGGACGAGAAAAAAACCTGTGTCAGACTGGGCAGAGGGTAAGCACAGCTCGCTGCTGACCCCACAGGGGAACCCCACCGTCACCCAGCAGCTCCCTCCAGCCTCTCCCGGGGGCACTGGCTCCTCTTGCAGGGGCAGAATTTGCCTCCGTGCTGGAGCTGCCTGGCCTGGGCTCTGCACATCCATTGTCTGCCCTCTCTGCCGTAATTACACAGGGCTGAATTCCCCCCAGGCTGCCATGCTCAGCGGCTTTCCCAGAAAGCCAGGGAGGGTTCCCTGCTTCCAGGGGCAGCTGAACTCACCCTGAAACCTGACCCACAACTTCCACCTCGCCCATCATTTCTTTGTTGCTGGCGATTGGGCTGGACTGGGAGGCCTCCTGACTTTGCTTTGCTTTGGTGCTGTCATTCCCAGAGGGTGTCTGGGTGGCAGAATCACCTTCCCACCCAGAGCACCCTGGCACTCCTGGGCAGGGAAACACCCCTTTACTGAAAGGAGACGTTTTCACCAAGGGAAGCAGAGCATCAGTGACCATCTCACACTTGAACAACTGCCCAGTGCAGTCAGGATCCATCCCTTATTCCTTTCAGGCACCAGCCTGTGTGCAGCCTCAGCAGTCTCCAGGTCAGCTCTGGAGCTGGTTTGATAAAACCTGTTTGGCCAAAGCCAGCCTGTGCAGCTGAGGCACCACTGCCTGCACAGCCCTGCCTGGCTTGCTCCTGGCATTTTCATAGAATCCTAGAAAGGCTTGGGTTGGAAGGAACCTTAAAGCTCATCTTGTTCCAACCTCCTGCCATGGGCAAGGACACATTCCACTAGACCAAGTTGATCAAAGCCACTTCCAACCCAGCCTGGAACACTTCCAGGAGTGAGGCAGCCTCAGCTTCTCTGGGCAACTTGTGCCAGGGCCTCACCACCCTCACAGGCAAGAATTTATTCTCAATATCCCATCTAACCTTGCCCTCCATCAGTGGGAATCCATTCCCTCTCGTCCTGTCCCTCCCTGCCCAAAGTCCCTCTCCAGCTCTCTTGGAGCCCTTTTAGGCCCTGGAAGAGGCTCTAAGGCTCCTTGGAGCCTTCTCTTCTCCATCCTGATCACCCCCAAGTCTCCCAGCCTGTCTCCATAGGAGAGGTACTCCAACCCTCAGTGCATCTTGGCAGCCTCACTCCAACAGCTCCACGTCTTCCTGTGCTGAACACCCCAGCGCTGCACGCCGCGCCCCAGGCGGGGTCTCAGAGAGCGGGGCACAGAGGGGCAAAACCCCCTTCCCACATCCCGACCCTTCTCTCCCCGGCGCGGTCCCTGCGGGGCGGTGCCGGTGGCGGCCGCGGGGAGGCGCCGGTGCCGCTGTCG
>VZTH01011564.1:0-11419 GCA_013397815.1 Aleadryas rufinucha
CATTCCATAATTCCATGATGCTGCAGATGTTTGAAGAGGAACTGCTGACCTGGCCCATCACCTTTTCCTGCAGGACAAGAGTCATCCCAGGTCTCATCCAACACCCAAAGCCATCAGCCAGGTCTTTCCAGTGGTTTCTGGACTCTTGGATCAGATTCCATGTACACAAAACACCAGGGTTGCTTTAATTGCCCTGGTAAAATGTGACCCTAAATCACCTTTCCTTGCCTAGAAATCACTTTAATGACACAAATTCACCTCACAGGGGAACCCTAAGTCCTTCTTCGTGTCGGTAATGTCTTGTTATCCCAAATGGGATTTCTAGAACTATGGAATAACCTGAGTGGGAAGGGAACCACAAGGATCATGGAATCCAACTCCAGGCCCTGCCCAGACCCCCCAACAATCCCAGCCTGGGCATCCCTGGCAGCGCTGCCCAAACGCTCCTGGAGCTCTGGCAGCCTTGGGGCCGTGCCCATTCCCTGGGGAACTGCTGACAAAAATGATCATTTCCACTGAAATCCCTATTAAAAGAAAAGAAAACCACCCCAGCGTTAAAAGTCCTGATTGTTACTCTAAAATCTCAATGGTTCATCACTTTTAAACCCCAAAAGTTCATCCTGTCTCTGGTTTTTAACCTTGAAAGCCGTTCACATTTAAGTTTCCAGGCACTCTGTATATGAAACCCTGCTTCATTTAGAAAATTAAATCATCTCCTCCAGCCTAGCATGGGACAGCCAGAAGAATTCATGTTCCTGTGTGAGACCTGACTCTTGGTTTCAATGTGCAAAGGTTTTTTATGCTTGGTGTGAAAAACGTGTGGGTGTTCAGCCCCCGTCCATTATCACTTTTACAGGTTTGATAAAACGAACTGGTGCAGACTGAAGGGTCTTGTTCCTCTCAGAGGTGGCCAAAAGGATGGAAAATGGTAACTGAATTTCTTCCAAAGGGTTTGGAACAATGAAAGCATCACATATTGCAGCAAGTGATTCACCAACACTCACACACACAGACTCGGGGTGGTTTGGGTTGGACTTTAAAGATCATCTCATTCCACCCTCTGCCATGGGCAGGGACACCTTCCACTGTCCCAGGTGGCTCCAAGCCCCATCCAAGCTGTCCTTTGATACTTCCAGTGATCCAGGGGCAGCCACAGCTTCCCTGGGAATTTCATTCCAGGTTGCTCCCCACCCTCACAGAGAAGAATTTCTCCCTAAAATTTCATCCAAACCTCTGTCTTTTCGTTTAAAACCTTGTTAACGAACTCTTAACTTGAGCGTATCTTCCAGATATGAATTCTGTTCCACCTGACTCATAGAAACCCCAGAGCTCATTTACATGGAGCTCCTGAAAACCAGAAGTGTTTTACAGAAGTCTGATATTATCTGCTAACTGAATTCTAAAATACAAAGCCCTTCCCATGAAGTGGGTGCAGCCCTGCTCTCAGATCCGCGGCCTCTCTGGGTGACGTGCGCTGGGGTCTCCCCTGGTCTTTCACAGAATCATCAAGAAGGACCTTCAGGATCACCCAGTGCCACCCCAGCAGCACCAGCATCACCCCAAACCCTGTCCCCAAGGGCCACATCCAGACTCCTCCTGAACACTCCCACACACAGTGACTCCGCCACTCCCTGGGCACCTCATTCCAAGGCCTCACCGCTCTTCCAGGGAAATTTTCTATCCCAATCTCCAACCTGAGCCTCCCCTGGTGCAATTTGAGGCCATTTCCTCTCGTCCTTTCCCTGCCCCTCCTGTCAGGGAGTTGTGCAGAGCCACAAGGTCCCCCCTGAGCCTCCTTTTCTCCAGGCTCAGCCCCTTTCCCAGCTCTCCCAACTACCCCTCATGGGATGCATTTTCCAGCCCCTTTTCCCATCTCTGGACACTCTCCAGCCCCTCAATGTCCTTTTGAACGTGAGGAGAGTCCCATGCAGCCACCTCTGATGTCAGGATGAACTGTGGGGGTGAGCGAGGGCAGGAGATGAACCTCGGGACTTTCACTACTGATTTTATACAGCCAGGGCAGATTTAAGGTAGCACCGCTTTCCAAACATCCCTGCAGCCACATTTCCCCTCTCTCTGGGGAAAGAAAACGTGTCCCAGAGCCAATTCTTAGCATAAAATCCTGGATCCCCTCTGACAGGGACAAAGTGGGCCTCAACTGGTCATTCAGGAGAAAAGGAGGCTCAGGGGGGACCTTGTGGCTCTGCACAACTCCCTGACAGGAGGGGCAGGGAAAGGAGGAGAAGAAATGGGCTGAAATTGCACCAGGGGAGGCTCAGGTCGGAGATTAGGAACAAAATTTTTCCCTGGAAGAGTGGTGAGGCCTTGGAATGAGCTGCCCAGGGAGTGGTGGAGTCCCTGTCTGTGGCAGTGTTCAGGAGGAGTCTGGATGTGGCCCTTGGGGACAGGGTTTGGGGTGATGCTGGTGGCACTGGGGTGGCACTGGGTGATCCCAAAGATCTCTGCCAACCCTGACAATTTCACAGCTCTGTGAAACCCATGTCTGGCTGTGGTGAACGCCATAAAACCACACAGAAAACGAACTTCTGAGAGCCGCAGGCGCTGCTGGGGCTTTGAAGGTCCGAGACGTCTGTCACAAAGGACACACACGCTCAGCCCCATGCTGTGCTTCACCCTGAACCTGCCAGGGATTTCCCAAACGCTCCTTTCTCTTTTAAAAACACCACAAGGAGCCGCTGGAAGGGCTGGGTCAGAGCTCCTGATTGGATGAGGGTGGCAGGGCTTGCCCTAAGTACAGCAGCTTGAAGTGTTTATAGCGAATCACATAAAAACCTGACAGGTTTCAGGTTTCCTTCCAGTGCATTCACAGAAAGATTTGTAAGGCATAAACCTTTCAACCTGTAGACAAAACCCGACCTAAACGCAGCTTCTGGGCTTTCAAAATCACAGCTTCAGTCTGAAAGCAGATGACAGAAAACATCCTGCAAGACAAAATATTCATGAGGCGAAAGAAAAAAGCCCCAAGCCTGACTTGGACTGCTTTGGGGTTCACCGGAATCAGAAACTCAACCCAAAAAGTTCAGGTTGGGAACAAAAATGCCCAGATTGGTCAAAGCCAGAGGAAATGTTCTCAGAGATGTTGACGAAGTGAAAGTGCCCGGTTTGACAGAGTTTCGCTCGCAGGCAGAAGTGGGGAATCCTCCAGACATCAAGGATGAACTGGAAACTCTCCCAGGTAGAGCTGCCCTCACTCTCTCCTTCCCTGCTTCACACTCAGTCCTTCTGTGGCCTTTTCTTCTTCTATTTCAATGCTTTGAATAAATTTCAGTAGAAAATTTGATGGTTTGGACTAAAACATTTCGTTTCACAGGACTAAAACTTTAAGTTTTCCTGGACTAAACCGTTTAGTTTTATTATCAAATTTAAGCTGGTTGTAAAGCCAGGCTTTGGCTGAGATCTCAGTGAAAAAAAAAGTCATTTATTTTGGAAATGACATTGAGAATCTGCACAATTCCTACTCTTTCCTCTGGCAGGAGTGACATGCCTCGATTTCACATCCCTGAGGATATTCTGGGGTGTGCACAGGCTTCACCCACGAACTGCAGCCCCTTTGTGGGCGCTCTGATGCTTCAACCACCACCACCACCACTGTTGTCACCTCCACTGGTGCCACCTCCACCGGTGCCACCCCACAGAGCTCAGTGACGCCCTTCAGGGAGGAGATATCACTCCCCAATTTGGGAAGCTGACTCAAGTTTACACAAATATGACCCAGCCTCTCCAGAGCAGAGGCAGCGAGGGAGGGCAATGTTTTCTTGTCCTCTCAGCCCAGTGAGTCACCCAGCCCATGGCCTGTCTCTCTCCCTCCATGGCCAATCCCAGATGTCCTGGAGGAAGCCACAAATCATCTGGCAGATGACAGAGCTGCTTACAGGGGATCTTTCTTCCCCAGCTTTGACAGGGTTTGGTTTGTGCTCCCAAATAGGGCAGGGAGAACTTAAAACCCTTCCAAAGCTTTTTTGTTTCCTCCTCAACCTGGGGGGAAGAAGGAATTCCTTGATTAAGAAATTGCTGATGATCTTAAAGGGCTTTTCCAACCTGAACAGTTTTATGATGCTCTGTTAGGGATAGGGAGATCCAGGTGTTTTTAGGATTCTGTTAAAGCCTTGGATTCAGTGGTGTTTTACGGCACTGAACCTCCCCTGGTGCAATTTAACGCCCACTCTGCCTTTCAGCCTTGCTCTCCATTCCCACTCCTGCCTGTCCCTCTGGGAATCCCTCTGGATGTGCAGCAGAAACCTCTGGAACCCAGCAGGTACCATCTGCACGTGGCAGGATGTCCAAAGTCAGATATTTCTCCTGGTTTTGGGATAACCTACAGAGAAATCTGCTGTTTCCTCAGGATTGTTTCTCCTCAACTTTCCAAAGCTGTTCCTAAATCCAACTGCAGCCATTTCCTTGCCACTCTTGGTTTAGGTACAGACTCTCTCCTCTCAAATAACAGCACGATTGAGGCACTCATTCTTTATTCTGAAGTCAAATTTCCTAAATTACTTTCATAACTTGCCACCCCCACTGGCCTTCGCATGCATTCAAAGATAAGCAGCCCGTTCTTTTGGGGCCATGCCTCAGCAGCCAAACTAAATCATGATTATCTTCTGCTCATGAAACAAAACCAAAAAAAAAAAGCAGTTTATTTTCTATTTTTACTGCATCCCCTGGCAACGTGGGGGAGATATTTTCATTTCCCACCAGAGAGCCCACCTCAGAGCTGGAGTTTGTCCCTCCTGGTGAAACACTCAACAATCCCTACATTAACGACCAAGTGATAAAGGGCAAAGGCAAAACAATTTGAGGGATGTGCAGGCCAGACAGAACCTAAATCCTTTCTGGACTCAGCACAACACCATCCCTGGCTGCTCAAACGCTCAGTGAAATATTTTGGCGCAGGATAAAATCTCTTGATCTCACCAGAGCAGCGCGTTCAGCTCCGTCAGACTTTTGACTTCCTGCGTTCGGGCCTCGCAACGTTTCTCGAGGCTTTCAAGTGAAGAAAAAAAAAAAAAGAGCTCAGGCTGTGTAAATCAGACATTGTGCAAGGTTTTTTCTACTTGTAAGCCAAGGTTTTTATGAGCTTTAGTTCAATTTCCTATTCACGAGCGGCAGTCGGTGGTTTATAACGCTGACACAAATTAACTCTTTGGTACGGGGCAGGCAGCCTGAGAAAGGCCTGAAAAGTTTTGTTCCCCTCTTCACAGTGATAAGGGAATTTATGATGCTGGAAAAAGAGAATCCCAGACTGGTTTGGGTTGGGAGGGACCTTAAAAGTCATCCAATTCCACCTCCAGCCATGGGCAGGGACACCTTCCACTGTCCCAGGCTGCTCCAAGCCCCAATGTCCAACCTGGCCTTGGACACTGCCAGGGATGAGGAATCCACAATTCTGGAGGTGATGGGAGGGAGCCCAAATCACTTCAGCCTCCACTCCCACCCAGCACCAAGGACTTGGGGACTTTTCCAATGTGAATCCCTCCACAAGGAAAGTCAGAGCCACTAATTTTCAGTGAGACACGGAGCACTTACGGGCGGGAGTCCCCGAATCCAGGCAGGGAGGTCCTTCAGAGCAGGAACAGCTTCTCCATTAAATCATCACAAGCCCTCCAGGATCACCCAGTGCCACCCCAGCAGCACCAGCATCACCCCAAACCCTGTCCCCAAGGGCCACATCCAGACTCCTCCTCAACACTCCCACACACAGTGACTCCACCACTCCCTGGGCAGCTCATTCCAAGGCCTCACCGCTCTTCCAGGGAAATTTTCTTTCCCAATCTCCAACCTGAGCCTCCCCTGGTACAACTCAAGGCCGTTTCCTCTTGTCCTTTTACTTGAGACATGGTCAAAGACCCCAAGCCCCCATCACTGCCCCTCCTGTCAGGGAGTTGTGCAGAGCCACAAGGTCCCCCCTGAGCCTCCTTTTCTCCAGGCTCAGCCCCTTTCCCAGCTCCCTCAGCTGCTCCTCCCAGGATGTGTTTTCCAGCCCCTTTTCCCAGCTCTGTTCCCTTCCTTGGACTCACCACACTTTTATTTCGCATTTACAAGGGAAGAATCCCACAATTCCTGGGTGCTCCTTGGCACTGGAGGACTCAGAAGAAATTCCCCGATCTATTTTTCCATGCCACAAAAGTGCTGGGCTGGAGTTCATTCCCATTTGGTAAGAAACCATCAAAATGTCGCACCACGGCCATGATTAATTAATTAATAAAAATAAATCACAGAGGCAAAACCAGGAGCGACCTTCTTTGCATACTGAAAGAATTAGACCTTGCAGCAAAAACGAGGGGAAAAGTGCCCTCCTGGAAAATGTTAGGCTTGGTTCTATTTTGAGCTCCATAAAAAGATCAGTTCTGTTTTCTTTCACAGGCAAAATGATTAGGAAATCTTACAGGCCGAGGTAAGAACCTTAAGAAATGACAAAATTAGAAATGATAAAATTAGAAATGATAAAATTAGAAATGATAAAATTGAAATGATAAAATTAGAAATTACAAAATTAGAAATTATAAATTTGAAATTATAAAATTAGAAATGATAAAATTAGAAATTATAAAATTTGAAATTATAAAATTTGAAATTATAAAATTGAAATGATAAAATTAGAAATGATAAAATTAGAAATGATAAAATTAGAAATTACAACATTAGAAATGAGAAAAATCAGGCGGGTGTGTGATGTAATTATTTAGCCCTCCTTTAAAACCTACAAGGTCACCCTTGAACACAACGAGGCCCCACCAGGCCTCGTTTCATCCCAAAAGGTTTCCTTGGAATGTGGTCAGAACTCAAGGAGGTTTCAGCCTGATCCTCACTCCTTTGGCTGGTGGCAGAAGCGAGGGGCTGGTGTGGTGTGATAGAAAAAGGGCCATATCCTCTGTGGTGTACCACACCCCATTAATATGTCAGGGCTTTGTGCCTGTCCCTGCCCCAACAATGCCGCTGCTTCCCCGCTCCCCTCTTTCTCTCCCGATTTTCACGCAGTATCAGGCTCCAAAAGAATTATGGATTTCCTCCTCACCGAGCT
This sequence comes from Aleadryas rufinucha, assembly GCA_013397815.1. Lineage (NCBI taxonomy): Eukaryota > Metazoa > Chordata > Aves > Passeriformes > Aleadryas > Aleadryas rufinucha. Next base: position 7,040 of record VZTH01011564.1, read on the forward strand.
GCGTGGCCTGATAACGGGAAATCCACGGAGAAAACGACTCATTTTTCCCTTTCCCTCCCCATTTCGGTTGAGGGAGAAAGTGCAATAAATTTTGGCGGGAAGACCAGAAACGAGGGCGCTTTGGGGACGTTTCTCTGCAAACCCTGTTGAGAAATAGGGTGAGAACAACCCACCCTGGGGACCATTGTTTTTCTTGCCGCCGAGCCCAAACGTTCCTTTTGCTGTGCCTGGGATTTTGAAACTGCCCGGAGTTCGTTGGAGGGGAGAAAGGAACAAAAAGGGAACTGCTGGAAAACCGTTCCACGTCCGCGCACGGTGCTCTTTTGCAGTGACGAAACCTTTGTTTTACAACTCAACTGAAGTGTTTAACCCGAGGTTTTCTGCAGGAAAAACCTCTTTTCCCGAGGTTTTCTGCAGGAAAAACCTCTTTACCCAAGGTTCTCTGCAGGAAGAACCTCTTTACCTGAGGTTTTCTGCAGGATCTTGTGCCAGGATCTGCGCCCGGGCTGCCAAAACTCAATAGAAAATTTTATATAAATATAAAAACAAGGAAGGATTTGGGTTGGAAGGCACCTTAAAGATTGTCCAGTGCCACCCCCTGCCATGGGCAGGGACACCTTTCACTATCCCAGGTTGCTCCAAGCCCTGTCCAACTTGACCTGGAACATTCCAGGTGTTCCTAAGGTATCCAGGTGACTCCCAGCCTAGCAATGCTTGTAGCCCAGTCCCCAAAGAGAATGAAATACCGCTGCTGGAGCAGCATTAATGCCAAAAATGAATAATAAGCACAATAATAACCCCCATTCTGGGGCGTTGAGTTAAATCTCTTGCTGGATTTAAGCAGCTTTAATGAAACTGCTCCTTTTCTGGACAAACCAGCCTTTGGTTTCCAACCAGCTGCTCTCAACTTTTTTGGGTTCCTGCCAACCACACACGACCCCTGCTCCCCATCCCGCCCCGTGGCCTGGCTGTGCTCTGGCACTGCACAAACACAACCCCACGAGGTTCACTCTGTCCTTTATCAGACGCACAGAATTTCCTCAAGAACCCTTCCTGTGCTCCACGTTAAACACCGTGCAGTTGCTGAGCCAAAAAAATAACTCAATAATAATAATAATAATAATAATAATAATAATAATAATAATAATAATAGAAGAAAGGCTGAGGAATTGCAGGAAGGTCCTGCTTGTTGTTTCAGCAGCATTGCTTCCTCTCCCTGCTCGGGGTGCTGAGCAATGGCAGCGCTTGGGCACCTCTTGCTCACCCTTCAGCATCTCCCCCGCCCAGACAAGAAGGTGCTGGTGACTCACGGGCTGCGGTGCCAGGAAAAAACATGGAGAAAAACTTCGGATACGAGGAGAAGGGAGGGGAAAAAAAGGATTTGAACAGCAGAGCCGGGTAGGATTTGGGCAGGCTGCCCTCTGCCTGTGTCCCTGCCAGGGAGCCGTGACCCTCAGGGTGACAGGAGCTGCCGGCGGCGGTGACACAGCAGCTGGGAGCAGCCGGCCGCGTTCCCGCTTATTAATGGGAATAAACTCCTGACTCACACCCAGCGAGGCCGGGGAGTCTGGGGCTGTAACCAGCTCTGAAGTGCTGCTCTCTGGCCAAGCCTGGCCCGGGACAGGCTCCGTGTCCTTGTCACCCACGTGGGCACAGCCCCGCTGCAGGATGGGCTGGCGTGGCGTGGCGTGGCGAGGGGAAAAGTTCAGAAAGAGGAGTGATTTAGGAAGGTAATTCCCAGCAAGCTGAGAAGTTTCCCGTGCCAGTGCCTGGCTGGGCTGTATGAATAAGCCATGACTAAAGCATCAGCTCCACAGGGGGTGGTGAGAACATTACGAGAACGTTACAACCTCTTGGTCGCTGGTGACAAAACACAGATTGCTGGGTGAAGCCCTTCCATTCCCCCCCTGAGCCCTCCCAGGGCTGCAGCTGCTCCTGCAGCCATCAGAGCATCCACAGAGCCTCCGAGTCCATCCCACCGCTCCTCTCCCCGAGCCACGTGAGTTGCAGCAAGCTTTAAGCAGGTTCCTAAGCTTTTTTCTGAGCACTTAAACCCAGCCTAAATCACGCTCTGCTGCTCCCTCCCTGCACGACGTGTCGGGTGCTGTTGGCTGCTCAAAAAGTCCCCACAAAAGAACCAAAAAACTCGTGCTGCCACTCTTGTACCTGCAGTAATCCCCAAGAGTTATCCGAGCCCACCAGGATTTAGGGGAAGAGCAAATTCACGAGCGTGTCACGGTTGTTTGAACAGCTTAAATGAGTCCTCGTTGTAATCTCTTTAACTGATAAGCAATGAGATGATATTTCTGCAGGCTCAGATAGCAACTCAAAGAAAACTGAAGTGGAAAGAAAAACCCCCCATGTACTACAAGGAAGTGCCCAGATCCTCCCCAAGCATGCATTTTCTGAAACATGGGGAAAGCAAAACCAATCTATTTAGAAATTCTGAATGGCACTTACCTCTCAAGAAGTGCTGGTAAGAAGGAAGTGACTCAAATATGCTGTTTGAAGCCATTGTTTCCTCTTTAAAACTCACTCTCTCTCCGCTGGCAGGGAATTTGGGGTTTCTTCCACCTTGGGGAGTGCAAAATGAAGAACAGTCATTGCCACCACCCTCCTCCCAGCCATCCCGCTCGGCTCCATCCCAGCGCCTCGGGAGTGGATCCTGAGGTACTTTTTGCTCAAAGAACTCCGAAATTGTTTCTTAAAAAGAAGGGAGGAAAAGCAACAAAAAAAAAAATAGCGGCTTGGTTGTGGTTGATGATGCTTACCAGCCTCCGAAACCCTGTGGTTTGCAGGCACAACGATTCGCCCTCCCTGCTGACCAATATCCCGGACCCGCTCTTGGGTGACTGCCTCCGTACCCAACTTGTGGTTCTGTGGTTGTTTATGAGGCCCAAAGAAGTGTTTCACACAACCCAAATTACAAATTTAACTGTTCCCCTTTCCAGGACCTGCCTCCATTGGTCCTTTGGCATCACATGACTGGGGTGATGTCGACTTTCTGCTGCTCTTTTTTTTTTTTTAAAGGTTTTTTTTTTTTTTTTAACTTTCTGAAGTCATGCCCTTCCCACTCCACCTGCCCTCCCCGGGGCTCCAGGCAGCGATGGAGTTGCTGAGGGAGGGGAAAAAGTGGTGATTCACCAGCCCTGGTGCTCCAAAAGGTCTTTGCTGAGTTAGTTCGACTCCTCTTGTTTGGTTGTTTGTGGTTTTTTTGGAAGGCCTGCTTATTTTGATAGCGAGTTCATCGCTGCTTATTCCATAGGAATTCAAACCTGGGTTTGAGGCTGCTGCGAAGGCAGCAGGATGTGGAACTCGTCCTGGAAAACATTGGGAATCAGCTGGAGGGAAGACCCCTGCCTGGGGAAAGAGCTCTGTAAGGAGATTTATTTTTTTCAAGAAAATGGGGAAAAAAAAGGGGAGATTTAAAAGTCCCCACTTTTCTTTTCTTTTAATGGAAAAAAAGAAAAAGGGAGATTAAAAATTCCCAACTTTATTTGGAATCTCTGTGATGGCATCCTCTAAGGAGTGCTGGAAGATCACAGGAAATCTTGGTGGTTGCTTCCATAGGGTCCAATCCAACAATCCTTCCTCAGCACAATTCCTGTTCTTCCTTTGTCTTCTCCCTCCCCGAAAGAAGAAGAAAAAAAGTCTTAAAAATAAAAAACCTAAGCCAATAATCAATTGGAAGTTTTGTCTCTGGCTGTGACAGTGAAGAAGAGAGGAGTCACTGCTCCATGAAGTGGGAATTCCTGGACAAAAGGAGGTGCTTACTCCACTTGGATGTTTCTGCTTATTGCAGCTATGGAAGGAAAGTCCTGACACTGCCTGAATTCCTTGTGGAAACACTGCCAGGGCATCCTGGCTTCCTCCTGGAGTCAGTGGGATCTCTTGGGGTGTGTGCAGTAGATTTTCCTTTAAATAAAAGGCAATTTGCTGAATCAGAGGCCTAAAGAATCCTGGAATGGTTTGGGTTGGAAGAGATCTAAAATCACCTTGTTCCAACCCCTGCTATGGCAGGGACACCTTCCACTGTCCCAGGCTGCTCCAAGCCCCAATGTCCAACCTGGCCTTGGACACTGCCAGGGATCCAGGGGCAGCCACAGCTGCTCTGGGCACCCTGTGCCAGGGCCTCCCCACCCTCACAGGGAACAATTCCTTCCTAAAATCCAACCTAAATCTCCCCTCCTCCAGTTCAACAGCATTCCCTGTGTCCTGTCCCTCCATCCCTTGTCCCCAGTCCCTTTCCAGCTCTCCTGGAGCCCCTTTAGGCCCTGGAAGGGGCTCTGAGGTTTCTCCAGACCCTTCTCTCCTCCAGCCTGAACAACCCCAAAAAGCTTCTCGTGATGCAAAAGGATTTGGCAGTTCCAGCAACCCACA
>VZTH01011566.1:2413-13933 GCA_013397815.1 Aleadryas rufinucha
CGGCTGCACGGGCTGCGCCTCATGTGCTCGGCGCGGGCGGCGCCGGCGCGCCGGGCGCTCTGGGTGCTCGCCTTCTGCACGGCGCTGGGGCTGCTGCTGGCCTGGTCCTCCGACCGCCTGCTGCACTGGCTCGCCTTCCCTTCGCACACCCGCGTGCGCACCGAGTGGAGCCGCCAGCTGCCCTTCCCCGCCGTCACGCTGTGCAACAACAACCCGCTGCGCTTCCCTCGCCTCTCCAAGGGCGACCTGTACTACGCGGGGCACTGGCTGGGGCTGCTGCTGCCCAACCGCACCGCGCGGCCGCTGCTCACCGAGCTGCTGCGCGCCGACGAGGCGCGGCTGCGCTGGTTCGCCAAACTGGCCGATTTCCGCCTCTTTCTACCGCCCCGCCACTACGAGGGCATCAGCGCCGACTTCATGGACCGCCTGGGCCACCAGCTGGAGGACATGCTGCTGTCCTGCAAGTACCGCGGCGAGCTCTGCGGCCCGCACAACTTCTCCGCGGTGAGTGTGCACCGGGAGCCCCGGCTGCTCTCGGCTCCTGCCCGCGGACCCCCGGGTCGTGTCTGTTCTGGTCCGTGTCCCCGGTTCGTGTCGGTTCTGGTCCTTGTCCCCGGCTCCTCTCGGTCCGAGGGACTCCCGGGCCGTGTCGGTCCCGGTCCGTGTCCCCGCTTCGTGTCGGTCCGGGGACCCCCGGCTGGTGTCAGTCCAAGGGACTCCCGGTTCGTGTAGTTCTGGTCCGTGTCCCCGTCTCCTCTCGGTCCAAGGGACCCCCGGCTCCTGTCGGTTCGTGTCGGTCCCGGTCTGTGTCCCACTCCCCGCTCCGGTCCCGGCCCCGCCGCCGCTCGCTGCGCTTTTTCTCACGGTGCCCGGAGCGCTCCGGGGTCGCGGCTGTCCCGGAGGGTCCGGCGGGTCCCGCATGGCCGGGCAGGCCCCCCCGGCCCGGGAGCCCCCCGCGGGTCGCTGCCCACGGAGCGCTTTCCCTCTGGCCGGTTTCTCCGCCGGCTCCAAGCGATGCTCTCTGCTCTAGGGGTGACTGGCGTGTGAGGGGCTGGCTGCTGCCTTGAGCTCTAGTTAGAAATAATTCAATTAATGTTGCACCATCCCCGCCGCTTCTGTCCCACGTTCCCTGTTGCTCCCAGCGTAGTCACACCCGGATTTTTCCCCTGTCCAAGCCGAGCCACCCCAGGTGCGCGGTGGCTGCAGCGCGGGTCCGACCCAGCCCTGCCCACCCCGCCGGGCTTTGCCGTGTCCGGGCCCCCCGCGCTCCGTCCGGGCTCCTTGGGCTCCCTGCGCGTTCCCGGGAGCCCCTGGAGCTGCTCCTTGGGGACTGTGCGGGCTGTGCAGCCTGGGGTGCTTTGGGATGCGGAGCTTTGCTGATCGAAGCTGATCCGGGAGGTGTTTGAGCCGTGATGAACCAGCGGGTTGGGATCAAGCCCGAAACTCAGGGCAGGGCTTTACAGACCCCTGGGAGTGGGATCCCTGCTAGGGAGAATCCCGGTGGGACTGTTGGGATGTGTTGAGAGGAGACTGAGTGAGAGCTGGAAGCAGAGCCACGTGAAAGGCCCGGCGGTGCTGCCCTGGGAGCAGCGGGATGTTGCCGGTGCTGGAATATTCTGCTCCTCTGATCCTGCAGATATTGGGAGGGGTGGCTGTGGTTGAACATCCTGCAAGGAGCGGGGCCGGGGTCTGTGGGGAGAGATCAAACTCTGTGTGGGAGCTGCGAGCGCCGGAGAGGAGCTGAATTCCCGGCTCTGCCTGGGATGCAGCCTGCAAATCAGTCGGAATTGTCCCTTTGGACTTGTCACGTCAGCTGCTAAACTGTGCAGGGGAGGAGGGAGGGACTCCCTGCGGGATGGAGGGAGCTGCCCGGGCTGGGCAGGCGGCAGCTGCTGCTGCAAACAGGAGCAGGAGTGGCACAGCTGGAGGGAAAATCCTAAATAAAATGGGATATTGAGACAGGCCCCTTCCAGCAGGACAATCCGGTGTCGTGGCATGAGGAAATTCGGGAATTACAGCAGGAACAGGCAGTGGGCAGTGGGGAGAAGCTGCCTCCCCCTCCCAGATGCCAGGTCAGGATCTGGTGGTGTTTGCCTGGGGCCAGGAGGGGCCGAGTGCGGCTTTCACTGAACTCCGGCTTCTTCCGAGGTGCGGCAAACCCGGCACAGGTTCCGTGGTCCCGGGAGAAAGCAATCCCCGGTCCAGGGCTGCCCTGGGAGGGCTGCAGGAGTTACTCCGGGATGGAATTGGGCATTCCCGGCGCTGCAGCTGCTGCTGGTGCCACCGCGGGGGCTGAGAGCGGGGTCCCCTCCAGCCATCCCGGAAAGGGCCCAGAAGCCGCTTCCCGAGGCGGGGAGGGAGGGAATTGGGGCGGTGATCCCTGAGATTCTCCCTGGGAGCTCACAGCACTGAGGGAATTGCTCAGCTGAGGAAATAGGGAAAATATCCTTCCCATCCCAAAGGTTCCGTGGCCCCAGGGTGGAGGGAGAGGGGAATCCCTTGCCAGGAACCAGCTGGATCTGCTTCCCTGCCCCGGCTCTGCCGGCAGCAGGTGCGGGGGGTTGGTGCCACCTCCCCGTGTCACAGCACGTCCCTCCTGTCTGTCTGAAGGAACAAGGGAGTGACCTCTGCGCTGTCCTTGAGAGGAGGCTGAGGAGCTTTTCCACCTGTGAATCCCTGGTGAAGGAGGTGTTCCTTGGGGAGGGGCTGGGAACAACTTCCCGGGGGTCTGGAGCGTCAGAGAGCTCAGGACAGGGGCACCCCCCACCCTGGATGTGTGTTTAGGATGGAGGTGCCACGCCCGGGGCAGGCCCTGGGGCCTGGGGCACTTGGAGCTTCTGCTTCTCCTCTGAACTGGGAGGGAAAACCGAAGGAGAGGCAGGAAAATGGTGTGGATTGAGCTGGGCACGGACATGGGGCAGGACATGTGCAAAGATGAATGTGAACGGAATAAACGGGGGTGTAAAGAGAATTGTGCAGCTTTTACCCTGCCCCAACGCTCCAGGAGCGTTTTCTGTGCCAGAGGATGGGGGGAGGGGGGGTGAGGCTGTTCTGAGACAAAGCCCCGAAAGCCCAAACCAGAGGTGGTTTGGAGCAAACGAGTCCTGGCTGAGATGTGGAGCGGAGCAAAGGAGCTGGGGGGGAGCTGTGAGAGCTTCCAGCTCTGTCCTGCAGCTCCTCCAAGAGATTCCTGCTCCTCCCAGCCCCTCTCCCACAGGACATTCCCACTCCTCCCAGCCCCTCTCCCACAGGACATTCCCTCTCCTCCCAGCCCCTCTCCCACAGGACNGCTCCCCCAGGACATTCCCCCGCCCCCCAGCCCCTCTCCCACAGGACATTCCCCCTCCTCCCAGCCCCTCTCCCACAGGACATTCCCTCTCCTCCCAGCCCCTCAGACCATGGGGGCACAGCAGGAGTTGGGTTTTGTGGGTGACATGGAAAAGGAAAGGGATGCTGGAGAACGAGCCCAGCAATCCCAGCCTGTGTGGGAAGTGTTGCTTTTGTTCCTTAATAAATGGAAATCTGGGATTGCCCTGACGTGTGGAAGCTGCAGGGCTGGGATGATCCAGTTGGATTTATCCCATTTAGGAGGGCTCAGGTCTGGGTTATTTCCTGGTCTGCTCCAGGAGGGGTTTGTTGTCCCTGTCTGTGTTTTCCAGAGGGATGGGGGTTTGTCGATGGATCAGATGAAGTCTTCTGCCCTCAGTCAATGTCTGGCTTTACTTACTTTAGGCTGGACCTAAAGCTGGGCTGTTGGGATGGTTATCCAAGAATCCTGGAATGGTTTGGTTTGGGAGGGACCTTAAAGCCCAGTTCCATGGGCAGGGACACCTCCTGCTATCCCAGGGGACTCCAAGCCCCTCCAGCTGGGCCTTGGACACTTCCAGGGGCAAAACCGCCCAGAAATGCTTGGAGCTGGATAAATCCAACCTTCCCAATGCCCACGTGCTGATTCCAAGGGAAGGAACCACCCAGCAGCTCCTGTCCTTCAAAACTTCTCCCAAATTCCAAATCCACGTGCCAGAACTGGGCAGTTCTGTGATTCAGGATCTGCTTTCCCTGGAATGGCCCCGTCTGGGAGGAGCTGAGGCTCGGGATTAAGTGGATGTTGCTCTGCTCTGCCTTCCCTGGATTTGGAGTTGATTTATTCCTCTGAGCCCTGGAATATTTATCTTGGTTGCCCTTCCTGTGCTCATTGATTTCCTCCTTCCTATGATTTTTCATCCTGAGAAATTCAGGAATGGATCCAACATCCCAGGGGCTGCTCGTGGGGTGGGGTTTAGGGTTAACGAGCTCCTGATTTAACAACTCCCCAAACAAATCATCACCCGTGGCTCTGCCCGGGCAGCTGAGGGGACACAGGGGCTGTGCTGGGAGGGGTGGCAGGGCTTGCTGCCATCCTTGGGGAAATCCTTGGATTTCTGGGATGTCCCAAAGGCTCTGCAGCCAATACTCGCCCGTGGTTTGATTTGCTCCGTTATTTTTGGTTAAACCGCTTTATTTATCCCCAGAGCAGGGACTTTATGGGGTGGCAGCTGCACAGAGACCTCAGTGCTGCTTCTAAAAATATTCCTGAATATTTGCCTGAAAATCTGAGGAATGTTCCTGAAACAGCCCTCAGGTGGGGGCTGTAATGGTGCTGTTTCCTCAGTAGGAATTCCCCGTGTCCAGGGTGAGGCTGAGCCTTATCCCACTAAATTAATGGGATGTTTCAGCGGTGGGTTTGGTGTGAGGGCAGACAGGAATTCTGTGCCACCAGCTTGGAAAGCCCAAAGCTTGGAATAGCTGCCAGTACCTTAATTAGCACCACCACAATTAACTGCACAGGAATTTCGGGATGTGGGGTTGTTTCTTTGGGGATTTTCCTCACTCACCCACACCCTGTTTTACCCAATTCCCTTTTCCACCTTTATTCTCTCATATTTTTATTTTACTTCTTTGTTTTTGGCTTCCCTTCCAAACAAAGCCTTGCCTTGAGGGTGGGGCCTCAAATGTGCCCCCAGATTGTCCCAGTGCCACTTCAGGGAACTGCCTGGAGCCAGCTGGATTCACTGGGATCGCTGCGGAGCCAAGGCTGTGTTCTCCCAGGGAATCCTGCTCGGTTTGGGTTCCTGGTGGCAGAATCCCAGGAGGAATCAGGGCTGGGCTGTGCCAGGTGCTGCCCCGAGCACTGCTCGCTGGGAGAGCTGGGCTGAAGGGTTTGGGGTGATTTCTGTGGGTTTGGGGTCAGCTGGGCCCTGCAGTGAGGGTGGAGATTCCTGATCTCCTTCAGAGTTGGGCGTTGAGGGGATTTGGAATTTGCTTGGGCTGGGGAATGAGAACAGGGCTGAGTTTGGCACTGAACTGCTGGATCCTGAGAGGGGCCAGAAGCTGTGGGAGAAGAAGGACAAAGCCCAGGGATTGCAGAGCTGCCCTTCCCTGCCAGAGCTGCTCGGCTCTGGAGAGCTGGAGGGATCCCAGAGGAATCCATGGAGCAAGGGAAGCTGGGCAGCAGCAGGGCCTGAGGTGCTTCTGTGCCCCCAGTGCCACCCCTGCCCTGGCAGGGACACCTCCCACTGTCCTGGGCTGCTCCCAGCCCTGTCCATCCCTGAACAATTCCAGGGATCCAGGGACAGCCACAGCTGCTCTGGGCACCCTGTGCCAGGGCCTCCCCACCCTCCCAGGGAACAATTCCTTCCCAATATCCCATCCATCCCTGCCCTCTGGCACTGGGAAGCCATTCCCTGTGCCCTGTCCCTCCATGCCTTGTCCCCAGTCCCTCTCCAGCTCTCCTGGAGCCTCTTTGGAAGGGGCTCTGAGCTCTCCCTGGAGCTTCTCTTCTCCAGGTGAGCACCCCCAGCTCTCCCAGCCTGGCTCCAGCAGCTCCGTGTCCGTGGGACACTCAGTGACTTCCTGGGAGGCTCCATTCGGCCACTTCCCCCAGGAGCTGCTCCTGGTTTTGGCTTGGGTTGGAGCCTGGACCAAACCCCTTTCCTTGTGCAGGGATTTTTGTGGAGAGGAGGGATGGGAATGCTTGGAAGAGAGGGATGGGAGTGTTTGGGAACTGAGGAATGGGAATGTTTGGGAACTGAGGGATGGGAGTGTTTGGGAGAGGAGCCTCCAGCTGCAGGAAGAGGAGGGATTTTTAGCAGGACTTTCCTGTGTTTTTTTCCCTGCCTGCTGTTTTCCCTTTTCCATCGATTCCATCAGGAAAGGGGATTCCAGGTGCAGAAGGTGCAGTCGTCACCATGGGTTTGTTTGAGTTATGGGATAGATTCCCGATAATTACTGCCCCCCCGAGCAGAATTCATGGAATTAAATCCATAATCCCAGGCCCCGCCCACTCCGGGGTTCTGCCAGGCCTTAATTAACGTTTGCAAATTGCTCCAGGATCTGCCTGGGACCAGCTCCCAGCAGTGCACAAAGAGTGGGAATTCCCGGAATGGAGGTGCCAGGGGCCACTGGTGTGGTAGGGGAAGGAAATCCAGGGATGCAGGGTGGGAATCAGTGGGAATTGGGCTCCCAGTGCCCCCGAGTTTGTTCCCTTGGGAGCCTCAGTCTGCTGGGTTTGCCCTTCCCTCTGTTCCAGGTCAGGGTAATCCCATTTCTCCTCAAACCCTTGGAGCTTGTTCCCACTGGGAGCGTTGATGGTGCCGTGAGGGCCTTGCCACATCCCAGGCTGGCTCCAGAATCCGTCACTTTTCCCACTGGGATGGCTGAAATTGGAGCTGGGATGAGCCTTTTCTTTTGGGCATGTTTTTCCCATCCTGTCATTTATCCTGAAATCCCTGGGCCATTGGAGCTTGTTTCCTCTGGGAGCATTGATGGTGCCATGAGCAATCCAGGCTGGCTCCAGGAGCAGCTTTTCACAGTGGGATGGGAAAAATTGGAGCTGGGATGCACTTTTTTCTTTTGGCCATGTTGTTCCCATCCTGTCATTTATCCTGAAATCCCTGGGCCATTGGAGCTTGTTTCCTCTGGGAGCATTGATGGTGCCATGAGCAATCCAGGCTGGCTCCAGGAGCAGCTTTTCACAGTGGGATGGGAAAAATTGGAGCTGGGATGCACTTTTTTCTTTTGGCCATGTTGTTCCCATCCTGTCATTTATCCTGAAATCCCTGGGCCTCTGGAGTCTGTTCCCAGTGGGAGCACTGATGGTGCCAGGAGGGCATTGCAGCATCCCAGGCTGGCTCCAGAATCCATCACGTTTCCCATTGGGATGGATAAAACTGAAACTGGGATGAGCTTTTACTTCTGTGTTTGCTTTTCCCATCCTGGCCGTGGGTTTTCCATGAGCTGGGATGGAGGGAAGCTGCTGGGTTACCCTCTGGAGCAGCAGCTCTCCATCCCAGGGCAGGGACAGGCTGCTCTGCTGCAGGGATCCCTCTGGATCGTTCATCTCTGGAAAGGCCTTGGCCTGCCTGGGGCACTGCTGCTTGTCCAGATGTTTTGCAGCTGGATCATCCAAGGGCTGATTCCCATTCCTTGGCCATGCAGGAGGCCAGGCTGGAACTGGCCTGGATGCAGGGATGGGGGGATGTCCCTTGGGATGCAGGGATGCCCTTTGGGATGCAGGGATGTCCTTTGGGATGCAGGGATGCCCTTTGGGATGATGGGATGTCCCTTGGGATGCAGGGATACCCTTTGGGATGCAGGGATGTCCTTTGGGATGCAGGGATGTCCCTTGGGATGAAGGGATGTTCTTTGGGATGCAGGGATGTCCTTTGGGATGCAGGGATGTCCTTTGGGATGCAGGGATGCCCATGGGATGCCCTTTGGGATGCCCTTTGGGATGCCCTTTGGGATGGTGGGATCCCTCCTGTCCAGTTGCAGGGATTCCTGTGGGGCAGGAACTGGTTGGGAAAATCCTGCCTAAATCAATTATTAAAATTTAATTTAAAAACAAAACCTGAGCTCCAAAGGGGGGAATTGTCTCCAAAACCTGCCCAGCCCAGCCCATGCGAGCTCAGGGCTTCTCCCAGGGCTGCTTGATGTTGGAATTCCCATTTTTCCTGCATTTCTGCTCCATGTGCCCTTCCTGGCCCTTCCTGCGTTCCCTCTCCCAGTGCCTCTCTCTGGGCAGTCACCCATCCATCCTGAGCTGCTTTGGAATGAGGGCTCTGCACTTCTCCCCTGCTGAAACCCGGCAGCCCCGATACTCCAGATCCCTGGGATAACACAGCTCGTCCACTTCCCTCTCCAGCACTTCTGGGAATTCTCATCCTTATTATTTCCCTTTCCCCCCCTGTAATTTCAGGCAGTGGGAGCAGGAATTTTTAATTTTTTCATGGATTGCTCCACTCCTCTCTTCGCAATTTTATAATTTTCCTCCCGGAATGAAACAGATTCGAGGCAAACTTCCTCCCCAAACCCCTGGAGCCTGAAAGTTTTTCAGGTAATAAAATGGGAACATAAATTAGGAACTGGAGCTGTTCCCAATCCTAGGAGCACACTGCTGCCATCCCGGTGTTCCTCGGCTTTATTAAATCAGGAGGAATGGCCCATTATAATCCAATTAACTGCAATTCCCAGGCAGGAATTCCTGGCTCTGGGGTGGGGGAAAAGTGGATAAAATGATTGGAAAAGGCTTCAGACTTCTGTGGTTTGAGATTTTTCCCTTTTTCCCTTTAAAAACCCTTCAGTAGCTGGAACCAGGGGAAGCTGTGGGGGGGAATTGGCTCCTGGGTTTGTAATAAATCTATGGAATGATCCCAAGTGGTTCCCTGTGGGCACTGTGAGCCCTGCTGGGCTCCCAGCACATGTTCCTGCCAGGAATAATCCCATCTTTTCCTTGGGATTCACAGCTCAGTGCTCCCAGCACTCGGGTGGAGGGGAGGGCCCCGGTCTGGGCAGGGACAGAAGGATCAGCAGCTTGTCCATGGAGTTCTGTTCCTGCAGCTCCCAACAAACCTGGCCCAGCTTGGAGGGATCTGGGGGTGTTGCAGGCAGATGGAGAAATGGGATCATGGAATGGTTGGGGTTGGAAGGGCCCTTAAAGGCCCCTAAAGCCCACCCAGTGCCCCCCCTGCCATGGGCAGGGACACCTCCCACTGTCCGAGGCTGCTCCAAGCCCTGTCCAGCCTGGCCTTGGACACTGCCAGGGATCCAGGGGCAGCCACAGCTGCTCTGGGAATTCCATCCTGGCCCCTCCTCACCCTTCCAGGGAAAATTCCATCTCTCTCAGACCTTGCTTTGCTAAATTTTGCAGCAGTTCCCAAATACCTCCAAAACTGTGGGAAATGGGGGGCGCAGCAGGAAAACAGCCGCGGAGATTCCCTGGAATACAGCAACCTGACATTCCCACAGGTGGATATGACTTCATAACAAATCCTTTGGAATAGCAATGGATTCTCTGAGGGGGGGAATGGTCCTCCCCCTCGTTTCCTTCCTCCATGCCTGGGATAAGGATGGGAAGGTTGGGATCAGCTCCCTGTGCTGGAACAGCTGCTCCCAGCATTCCAGTTCAGCTTTCCCTGCTCGTTCCCTGCTCCATCAGCAGCTCCCGCTCTCCAGACCCTGCTGAAGGCCGGAATCTCTTCCTTCAGGAGTGTTGGAGCAGAAGGCCCCACCCTGCCCGAGTCATTCCTGGGAAACAGTCCTGAAATTCCTCTGATTGAAGGAGGCAGATCCCAGTGCTATTCCCACAATCCCAGCTTCTCACACCATCCTAAACCCTTTGGGATATCAGAGCCGTCCATCCCTGTGTTCCTGGTGATGCCTGCAGCCGGATCTTCCCCCTCTGGAGGCCTCCTCCAGGTCCTGGATGGTTTGTGACACCTGGGCCTCTGGCTGGATCCTGCTCCCGGTGTTTTATGGACACCACCACCACATTCCAGTGAGGATCCAGCCGGGGATCCCCCCGAGCTCCCTGTTTTCCTCTGCAAAGTCCATTTTCCTTTCACCCTCACAAACTTTGCCCCCTTTTCTTTATCCCTGCATCGAACAAAGCTTTCATTCTGCTCAGCCCTTCCCTCCCCTGGGTTTCTCCCAGAGGTTGGGATCATCCATCCCTGCTCCCTGTGCCCTCCGTGCCGGGTCTGGGGACACAGCTGTCCCCTCCTTGTGCCGGGTGGAGGCTGCAGTGCCGGGGGGAGCTGTGGTTGCAGGGGCTGTGGCAGGGTTGTGCTCTCTGCTCTCTCCTCAAACAGTAAAATCCAATTCCCAGGCAGTAAAAGTGGGATCTTCCTGACCCCAACCCCGTTTTCCTGACCCTGCAGGGCAGAGGCTTGTGTGTGGCTTCTGTGCCACAGGAGCGAGGGGAGGGATGGGGCCGATGGATGCTGCTGGCTGGGATGGGATTTCCTGGTGCTTGGGAGCTCCCAGCTGCTCCCAGCTCCAGGTGTCCTTTGGGTTTGATGGTTCTTGTGTGTCCCTTCCACCTGAAACTCCTTTTCCTTCCCCTTCCCCTTTCCCTTTTCTGTTTCCCCTTTTCTTTTCCTTTTTCTTTTCCCTTTCCCCTTCCCCGGAATCTGCTCTGCCTCGGATTTTTCCAAGCTCTGGACACTTCCCATCCCTTTCCTGCTCGTGCCCATTAATCCGGCTTTGCTTTTTCTGTGCTGAATTCATTGTGTTGAAATCATTCCAATGGATCCAAGGCCCTTGGAGAGGGGAGCCTTTGGGGCAGGTGGAAACAAAGCTCCTGGCTGGGCAGGGAGATTCCCAAATTCCTCAGTGTCCTGTGGCAGCTGCTGGGACAGGATCCATCTCAGCTCCTGGTGTGTCCCTGTTTTGGGGGATTTCTGGCTGTGGGATGAGCAGGGGGTGGAATCCTCGTGTTTCCATACTGACATCAATATTCCTGCTTTTCCAAAGGCCTTTCCCTCATGGAGTCAGCGTTCAGCTTTCACTTGGCACAGGAGGGAATTTCTGCTCGCCAGAATCTGATCCCCTGCAAATGAAACCATCATTAGCAGTTAATTGGTGACTGGGGAAATTCCAGCTCCCTTTTCCCTTCCCCATCTCCCCTTCCCAAGGCTGGGGAGGTTTGATTTTATGACTCCTGGAGTTGGGATCTGCCACATCCTGTGGAGGATAATCCAGTGTGGGAAGGAGATGCCTCGACATCGGTGGCAGCTTTTGGGGCTTTCCACAGGCTGGGATTTGGTGTGGGATCAGCTCCGTGTGGGATCACCTCCCTGTAGGATCAGCTCCCTGTGGGATCACCTGCATGCCTCGGGAGAGGGGGGTGTTACACCGAGGGGTTCAGCAGCCCCAGATCCCGAGGACTGGCTGGAGTTTGATAAAAACCATCATTTTAATGTGGTTGAAGATTTTTTTTGCTGTTTGTGTTTTGCCTCCAGCCTGGGCACTGCTTCAGGTGAAGTTTCCGAGCTGTCCTTGATGGTTTTAAGGATTAAGGATTAAAAGGAGATCAGAGATTTTCACACATCCTTAGTGCTGGCTTTAAACATCCAGCACTGGGGGATCCCAGAGCCCAGGGGCAGTGGAATGAAATCCTGGGATAATCTGGTGATGGCCCCACCTCGAATCCTGGTTCAGTTTTGGGCTCTTCTAAACCAGGACCTGGAGGGGCTGGAGCAT
>VZTH01011568.1:0-12276 GCA_013397815.1 Aleadryas rufinucha
TGAAAAGGGATTTTGGAAAAGGACGTGGAGTGACAGGAAAAGGGGGAATGGGTTCAAAATGAAAGAGGGGAAATTTATGTTGGATATTGGGAAGGAATTTCTCCTTGTGAGGGTGGGGAGGGGCTGGGCTGGAATTCCCAGAGCAGCTGTGGCTGCCCCTGGATCCATGGAAGTGTCCAAGGCCAGGTTGGACAGGGCTTGGAGCACCCTGGGAGAGGGCGNNGCTTGGAGCACCCTGGGACAGTGGGAGGTGTCCCTGCCCATGGCAGGGGTGGGACTGGATGGGGCGAGATGATTTTTAAGCTTCCTTCCAACCCAAACCATCCTGGAATTCCGGGATTTTATAATTTTAGGACCTTCTGGTGCAAGAGCAGCATGAAAAGGATGCAAACCCCAAGGAAAAATTTCCTCCTGACCCCAAACCCAGACATCAGCAATTTCCAAAGTGATTTCCATAAAAACACCACAAGTCAGGCACTGTAGCAAGGAA
This sequence comes from Aleadryas rufinucha, assembly GCA_013397815.1. NCBI lineage: Eukaryota > Metazoa > Chordata > Aves > Passeriformes > Aleadryas > Aleadryas rufinucha. The sequence continues at coordinate 491 of VZTH01011568.1, forward strand.
AAGCAATTACAGAGGGGCCCGGGGCCCAGGAATTCCTGGCATTCCTGTGGGAGAATGAGGTGTGATCAAACATGAGGCTGCAGGAGGTGAGGACGCACCTCACTCCCTCCTCACTCTCTGAAATCACGGATAACCTCAGGAGGATCGGCTTGGGCACCTCAAAGACCCATCTTAAAATACAGCAAATACACAAAATCCTGCTTGGAGCAGCCTGGGACAGTGGGAGGTGTCCCTGCCCATGGCAGGGGGGAGGCTGGGTGGGATTTAATGTCCTTTCCACCCAAAGCATTCCAGAATTCTATGATTAGGACAGTCTCCTGTGGTAGCACAGATTCTTTCCCATGGGAATTTTTCTCTTCTTCTCCCTGTGTTCTATAAATAAAGATAAGGTTTGGATGTTATTGAAACTGTCTCTGGAAAGATGGACAGTTCTACCTGGCCTATGGGCCTAGGGGGAGGTTTGGAATTGACCCAATCCGGAGAAACTTTTAAAAGTCTATATAAGTTTCTGAATTAAATAATAAAATCAGAATTCCGCCTCACCCGATCCAGTTTGGTTCTTGCACTCGGCTAGCGCTCAACAGCGACAGTCTCCCACCCTTTGAGCCCTTCATCCAGAGGAATGGCGTCCATGGGCACGTTTGGATCTCCGGTGTCCCGATCAGCAGCAGAATGAAATGATCGTGGATTTTGTTGCTTTGTCATGGGATCATGGAATGGTTTGGGATGGAAGGATCTCAGATCCCATCCCATTCCATTCCTTGCCATGGCAGGGACACATTCCATTGTCCCAGGATGCTCCAAGCCCCTTCCAGCCTGGCCTTGGACACTTCCAGGCATCCAGCGTAAGGACATTCCCACCTTTCTCTCTCCTTTAAACGAGTAACAAGCATGGACTGAGTGCCAAATTTGCTGCATTTCGCTCTTCATCATCCCAGAATAAAAATACGCAAGCCCAGAGCCAGAAGGAATAAACTCATCCCTCAGATTTATCCATTATTTCTCCGGTCCCCATCTCCGAGCAGTCATTGTCAGGGGCTGCCACTATCCGTAAAACCGAGCTGGAATCCGTAATATCCAATGTATTCCCTCTTCCATTGTAAATGTGGAGATTGGGATTCACACCTTATCCCTGGCAGGATTCCTGGCTGCCTGTGAATCCTGGAATCCTGGATTTGTCACCTCTCAGCTGGTGACGCTGCACTGCTCAACACGGAGGATTTTGGTCCCGAGCCTTGGACCTTCCCTTTCCTGCAGCCACTATTTTGGGAAGGTAAATATTTAGGATTCATTCCGTGCAGGAGAGGCTCTATTTATATCCCCGGACAAGGAGGAGGTCGCTGCTCCTGCAGAATTGCCAAGCACGCTCTGGTATGAGCAGGAGCTTTGCAGGAATCTTCTTATAGAGCTTGTGGCCTGTTTGCAGTCGGGTTCTTGAGGGAAAAAAAAATCTGGATTTAAATTCTGGAGCAGCTTTTTCCAGTGGGATTTAGGTTTTAGAGTAAATTAAGTTGGCTCTGGAGCCAACACAGCTCCTAGAACAGCCACCTTTGGGGATGTGAGAAGAATCCTGGAATGGTTTGGGTTGGAAGGGCCTTAAATCCCATCCAGTTCCATCCAGGGACACCTTCCACTATCCCAGGGTGCTCCAAGCCCCGTCCAACCTGGCCTTGGGCACTTCCAGGGATCCAGGGGCAGCCACAGCTGCTCTGGGAATTCTATTGGATGTTCTTTGTGATATCCACAACGAACAAGAATCCAAAAATTTCTATCAAGGCCCTCAGGGCACATTCCCGACTGGAATGTCCTGGCCCAACTCTCTGGGTGTCCAATTGCAGCAAGGAGCACTTCCAGAACCTCATTCCTGATCTGACATTGGAAAACACCTTCTCTTGTTCCATCATGGACATTATCAGACCTGTGGATGCCTCTTCCCTGGGGAATGACATTAAAAATGTCCAAGGATGTGACTCTGTGGCATCCCATGACAAGAAACACGGAGGGGCTGGAGCGTGTCCAGGGAAGGGAACGGAGCTGGGAAGGGTCTGGAGCCCCAGGAGCAGCTGAGGGAGCTGGGAAAGGGGCTCAGCCTGGAGAAAAGGCGGTCCAGGGGGGACCAATTAATTAATTAACCTGCTTGATGCGTTCCTTTTGATGGAATTTCAGCTCCCTTTAAAGGAAGGCACAGAAAGGGGGAAAAAAAAAAGAGAATTTCGGGAATTCATTTGTGAGGTTCACCTGGAAGCAAGGAAAATGGGGGTTTGTTTTCAATTATATTCCATTTCTCTCTGGCAGTTACTTCCAAGCCAGGAAAGGCAATTTTGAAAGCACTTTTGAATTTGACAGTAAAATCCCTAATGAAAAAAAATGTAAAAGAACCCAACTAAAATGTCCATGCTTATGAAAGTCTCATAATTTTCTGCTTTATGCTTTGGTTTTCCAAATGTTCTTTCCAAACAAAATGCTTTTATCAATAAAGTTTCATTTCTCATTGAAGAGCTGGAAAATTTCAGTCCAAGTGGGATTTTCAGTCTGTTTCAATGAGTTATTTGCGACATTAAAAAAAAAATCACTGAGGTGAAAAATAATTTTAGATGTGAATAAAATTTGGAGAGTCTGCTCCAGAATAAAATAAAGGAAAAATCATCAGAGGGTTGTTCAATAATGACCATTAGATAGGATAAATTAATTTAGGGGAAAATAAAAGTTTAATTTGGTGGGTTTTTACAATCTTTTGTGCATTTCTAAGGAACAGAGACTTCCTGATTTCCAAATATTTCACTGTTTCCCCTCATTCTTGTTCCCTGGGAGCAGAGCCTGATCCCACCCGGCTGCACCCTCCTGTCAGGGAATGTGGAGAGGGAGAAGGTCCCCTCTGAGCCTCCTTTTCTCCTCCTTTTCTCCTCCTTTTCTCCTCCTTTTCTCCTCCTTTTCCCTTCCTTCCTTCCTTCCTTCCTTCCTTCCTTCCTTCCTTCCTTCTTTCCTCCCTCCCTCCCTCCCTCCTTCCCTCCCTCCTTCCCATAAACCCCATGGCAGAATCAGAGCAGTGTTTGTTTCCATGAAGCACCAAATGTTCCTGGTTCTCCATGAAATATGAAAAAACCAATTTATTCCACCTGGCTCTTCCCCTGGAAAAGTCGGCATCATCTCCCAGGTTACACCAAGGATTTATTCCCAAACCCTTCGTTTATTCCCACCCCTCAGGACACAGCCGTGACCTCTCCCAGTTCCACGCTCAGTGTGTGAGGTGGGAACACAAAACCACTTCCAGGGCTCTCAAACCAAAACTGCCTTTTTTTTTTTTTCCTGGACAAATTATTTCCCGGAATGCTTCGACGGGATTTGCATTCCGACCGCGTTCCCGCTGCCTCCTGCAAGCCCTTCCCTGCCATCTGTGCTTCTCCCTCCGTGCTCCGTGTGGGCTGCTCCATCTTGTCATTTAGCAACTGTTGTTGTGCCTTTGGTGCCAGCTTTTGTTACCTTGGCGGGGCGGGAGCTGGGAATAAATTATGGAAGCTCGAGTTTTGCAAGCTCTTCTCCAGGAATGCCTGCTCCGGAGTGCTCCGGGACAAACGGTTCTGGGAAGGCAGCGGGAATGAGTTTCTGCACAATCTGGGCAGGCTCAGGTTTTGAAAGGGTTTGTGCTGCCAGGAAAAGGTTCCATCAGAAGCTTCAGGGTCGCTCAGCAGGGGAAGGGAAAGGCTGGAAATTATTCCCGGGGAAAATGAGTTGTTCCTTGTCTTTGCACCAGTGCAAGGAGCAGCCAACGGCACTTCCATGTGGACATGGATGCACCGGTCGGAGTTAACGAACCCACCCCAGCTCAGACTGTGACAGCTCCAATAATTAGGGAGGTTTTACAGCCCTGTCCATCCTGCAGATTCCCAGGCTGTTATCCCAGAGTTATTGAGGTTGGAAAAGAGCTCCACGGCCATCGAGTCCAAGCTGTGACCCCTCCCCGCCTTGTCCCCAGCCCAGAGCTCTGAGTGCCACGTCCAGGCCTTCCTCGGACACCTCCAGGGATGGAGACTCCAACACCTCCCTGGGCAGCCCATTCCAATGGTTAAAATCCCTTGTGATTATAAAGGAGGATTTTTCCCTTTTGTGCCGTGATCCAAGGTGGGAGATGCGCTTTTTGCACAATTCTCCTCTCACCCCGGAGCCACCATTTATCATCCACGAGGAGTTCTGGAATATCTGCATCCAGCTTGCTCTTCCTGCGCCGCACAACCCAGGTGCTTTTCCAGCTGTCCAGCAATCCTCAGCTGCCAAATGCCTGGAAAAATGACAAGGGAGGACATAATGACACTTCATGTAGTCGCTGCGGATCCAAACCTGAATCCATCTGCCTGCTGCATCCCTGGAACCGCAGGCTTCCCGCTTCCCGTTCAGTGCGCGCATCCATTCGTCTTTCTGGGACCGTCACCAGCTCCAGCATTCCCCATCTGGCAGCCCAGCAGGACCCATTGTCCCAACACAATGTCAAGTCCACGAAGCACAATGGACCTCCAGCTCCCCTCTGGTGGATCCTGCCAGGAATGTGGAGCATCCATGGAGCGGGAAAGCACAGGATGGATCCCAAGGCTGAGTGGGGCTGGGAGAAGTGAAAGTTCTCCTTTGGAATTTGCTCTTTATGTTCCCATCCTGCTCTCACCCATGGGGTATCCATGTTCCAGACTGGATGCTTCATCCCAGGCTTCCCTCTGTGTCCCCCTCATGATCTAAACCCTTCACTGCTGGAGGTGCTGGAGGACCTGGAGCATCTCCGTGCCCAGGAAAGGCTGAGGGAGCTGGGGCTGCTCAGACTCGAGAGGAGCCCCAGCTGAGAGGGGCCCTCAGCCCTGGGTGTCCCTGTGTGTCCCTGTGTGTCCCTGGATGTCCCTGTCTGTCTCTGGCTGTCCCTGGCTGTCCCTGGCTGTCCCTGTGTGCAGAGAGGGCTCCGAGCAGGGCCCAGGCTCTGCTCCAGGGCCCAGCAATGGCCCCAGAGCAACGGGCAGGGCCTGAGCCCAGGGAGCTCCCCTGCACAGGAGGCACAACTTCTGCCCTGGGCAGTGCCTGAGCTGGGACAGAGCCCAGAGAGGGGCTGGGGTCTCCTCCCTGGGGATATTCCAGAGCCCAGAGAGGGGCTGGNTTCCAGGACTGCCCTCTCCAAACCTTCCCAGCTTTCCTTCAGAAAACATCCCAAACCACCTTCTGTTGTCCGTTTTCAATCCCCAACCTTCTCAGCTTCCCATTTCCAGGACTGCCCTCTCCAAGGCATCCCGATTTTCCTTCAGACAACACCCCAGACCCATCTTCAGACCCTTCCACTGGTCCTTTCCTACCCCAAACCTTCTCACACTTCCTATTTCCAGGACTGGCTTCTTCAGAGCATCCCAAGTTTCCTTCAGACCACACCCTGACCCACCTTCAGACCCTTCCATCGGTCCTCTTCTCTCCCCAGCCTTCTTAACCTTCCTATTTCCAGGACTGCCCTCTCCAAACCTTCCCAGCTTTCCTTCAGAAAACATCCCAAACCACCTCCCTTTGGCCCTTCCCAATCCCCAACCTGCTTAACCTTCCTGTTCCCAAGCTTGCCCTCTCCAATCCTTCCCAGCTTTCCTGCAGACAACATCCCAAAACACCTACAGCCCCTTCTATTGTCCCTTCCCAATCCCCCACCTTCTTCACCTTCCTATTTCCAGGACTGCCCTCTCCAAACCTTCCCAATTTTCCTTCAGACAACATCTCAGGCCCACCTTCAGACCCTTCCATCAATCCTTCCCAATCCCAATCTTCTCAACCTTCCTGTTTCCAGGACTGCCCTCTCCAATCCTTCCCAGCTTTCCTTCAGACAACATCCCAAACCACCTACAGATCTTTTCTGTTGTTCCTTCCCAATCCCCAACCTGCTTAACCTTCTTGTTTCCAAGCTTGCCCTCTCCAAACCTTCCCAGTTTTCCTTCAGACAATACCTCAGGCCCACCTTCAGACCCTTCCATCAATCCTTCCCAATCCCAATCTTCTCAACTTTCCTGTTTCCAGGACTGCCCTCTCCAAACCTTCCCAGTTTTCCTTCAGACAATACCTCAGGCCCACCTTCAGACCCTTCCATCAATCCTTCCCAATCCCAATCTTCTCAACTTTCCTGTTTCCAGGACTGCCCTCTCCAAACCTTCCCAGTTTTCCTTCAGACAATACCTCAGGCCCACCTTCAGACCCTTCCATCAATCCTTCCCAATCCCAATCTTCTTAACCTTCCTGTTTCCAAGATTGCCCTCTCCAAACCTTCCCAGCCTTCCTTCAAACCCCATCCCAACCACTTCAGCCCCTTCCATCAGCCGTTCCCAATCCCCACCCCTCAGCTAAGCGCAGTCAATCCCAGGCATAGCTAAGCCAGGATCTAAACAAGAATTGCTGGATCAATTTTCTTTCCACTGTAATAAAAATTCCGTGAGAGCCACAGATCCAGCAGAACATTCCCTACCACGGCGGTTGCGTTCTCCCCGTTTAAATCCCTCTCCTCTTCCCTGCACGGTCTCAAAAAATTCCCTTTTCCCTTTCTAGTCAGGTCTGTGATCCCTGTTCCTCCTTCCCGCGGCACATGTTAATTGAGAGAGTAGCAATTATGTGATAGAGCAGCTGATAGCTGATAAGAGAAGAAAGGTTATCTCTGTTTGCACGGGCAGAGAAATTAGCGGAGGTGCAAAATCCGCTCCTTATCTTGCTCTGCCATAATAGGGGGAGAATTGAGGGATCCACACACGGCAGCTAATCCCTAAATACACAACCCACAATCAGCCTGGATCTTATCTCTGCCGATGTTTGGGAAACGGAGTCGGGTGTATCTTGCTGGAACGAGACTTTGCTAAAACGCTGAAAGTCCTTGAGATGCTGAACTCGGATGTGGAGGCTGGAAGGGAGAAGTTGAAGGGTGGAGTAACTCCGAGGGGTCCAGGAGAGCTGGAGAGGGACTTGGGACAAGGGGTGGAGGGACAGGACACAGGGAATGGCTTTAGGATGAAGGAGGGTGGATTTAGGTTGGATTTTGGGAAGGAATTCCTGGCTGGGAGGGAGAGGAGGGGCTGGGATGGAATTCCCAGAGAAGCTGTGGCTGCCCCTGGGGTCCTGGAAGTGTCCAAGGCCAGGTTGGACAGGGCTTGGAGCAGCCTGGGACAGTGGGAGGTGTCCCTGCCCACAGCAGGGATGAAACTGGATGATCCTCAAGGTCTTTCCAACCCAAACCTGTCAGGATTCTGTGATTTTCTGTCACAGAAGGAGTGAGTTTGTGGGGAAGAAAGGAATTGGGAGTTTTATAAATGCTGAGGGATTTGCCCTGGGAAATCCCAGTAAATACCAACTGTAAACTGGTGAATCCCAGTAAATCCCAGCTGTGTGCTGGTAAATTCCAGCTGTTCTCGTGTTTTGAACAGTTTAGGCTAAAGATTTGCATTATTATTATTGTTGTTTATTATTATTATTATTATTATTAGTGTTGTACCAAACCCCAGACAAGGGGACTCTGCTCTGTGNACCAAACCCCAGACAAGGGGACTCTGCTCTGTGATTATCGATAACATCACAGGGTTTTGTCTTGAGTGGACTGCGGAGTCACCAAACTTCCCTCTCAAATCTGGTACCACATCTCAGACCTGGTTATGTTTTATCTCCCACGTGGTTCTGCTTCCAATTCCAAAGTCCCTTTTTCTTTTCCAACCCTTCACGTGTTTAAACATCCTCACCCTAAAGCAGCGCCCCAGAACCTGCACAGGTGTGAAATCCTCCCAATATTCCCTGGTTTTCAGCTTTGTCCCCAAACACAAACTTCTCCCTCTGTCCTACAAAGGACAGTCTAAAACTGATCCCAGATAAATAATCAGGAAGAAAGATCTATAGCAGAGGAGAACAACCCTGCCAGGCCCTCTGTATCTTGTAAGAGCTTCTCAAATGATGTTGACCTTATGTTTTTCCCATTTTTCTTCCAATTTGTCCAGAAAGGTCACGGCAGGATGGAGAATCAAACCAAGGGAATGAGGCTGATTCGGTCTGTGAATTAAATGAAAATTTAACACTGGTTTGTCATAGAATTACAGAATGGTTTGGGTTAAAAGCGATCTTAAATTTCATCTCATCCCACCCCCTGCCATGGCAGGGACACCTTCCACTATCCCAGAGTGCTCCAAGCCCCGTCCAACCCAGCCTTGGACACTTCCAGGGATCCAGGGGCATTCCTGGGATATTCAGATTCAGTCTAGAACTCAGATTCAAATCCCATCCACACCTGGGGCAATCCCAATCCACAAACAACAAACTTTGAAACCTCGACCGAGGGATTTAAGGATGGATTGATTGTGCAAATTAAATCCTTTAGATATCAACCATTGACCAAGTCTGAGGGTGAGTCTGGATCCAGCCACACCTGAACTCCCCTCAGGAAGGGCTTTGGAAGGCCAGGGGGTCCTTTCTGGGGTCTCCCTGGCAGATTTGTCTGCCCTTGAAATCTATTCAATAACCAAATTAACCTCACCATGGAATCTTCTGGAATCATTATTCCATCTCCAATCAAACCCTGTTAAATCCCAGTTTTATAACCATAAACGTTTTGTTACTTCTCTACAAGTGAAGTGGTCACTCCATCCTTATATAAAGCAGCCTAAAATAAAGGTTCTGACCCAAGAAATAGAGACCTGGTTTAATGTCTCTGTCAGCTTTCCTTCCCCTCCCCATCACTCCTCCACATTCCAGGAGTGAGTTGCTCCCTAAAGTTCAGCTGAATTTGGATGGAAAACCTTCCCTGTCCCCTGCTGTGCAGTCCTTGTTCCTACCCCTCCTTCATTCCCACATTTTCCATCCCATAATCCTTGTACAAAATCCAGAACCGCTGAAGGAGTGTCCCTGTCCTTGGACCTCCACCTGCAGCATCACCTCAGCTGCTCTCTGGCTTCTCCTCTTCCTCCTCTCCCATGGATCCTGCTTTTTTTTCCTGGCTCTATTCCAAGATGTTGGATTTGGGCCATTCCGGTGTGATTGTGGTTCTTTTCTGGGCCTCACACCAGCAGATTCGCTGGAGCTGCAGAGTTTTCCAAAACAAACAGGATTCCAGGGGAATTTAAGACTCTCAGGGCTCCCCTGGGCTTGAGTTGGGAAGCCAAAATCAATTTAAGTAGTTTTTTAGGGAACTGCGACCCTCGGCCTGGTCTCCAGCCGTGATCCATGAGGGTCCCTCTGGAAGCAGCCCCTGGACAAGGACAGGGATGCAGAGTCCTCCATCCTCACAAGAGGGGACGTGAGGGACCAAAAAACCCTAAAATGCACATCCCAAACCCAGTTTTGGGTATGAGCTTGCCACACTCCCTAAACAAAAGGTTTTATTGGATTTTGGATATTTGATTTGACTGGGGGTTCTCCACACCCTTTATTTTCCACACACATTTTAGGCCCAGGCCAGAACCTTCTCAATGAATCTTTTAACCCACAAAATTTAACGAGGAGAGCTGATCATCGGGGATTCCTGGGAGATTTGGACTCCTCAAAATGGGAATCCTGCTTTAAATGCTTTGGTCATGAGGGAGAACTCCTCGTTTCCCAGGTGAAAGGATTTGGCCTGAAGTTTTCCTTCGGTTTTCCTTCAGTTTTCCAGCTTTTCCTGCGGTGTTTCTCAGCAGGACAACTGGGGCTGATGGAACGATGCAGAGAAGGTGCTCTTGGATGGACAGGACCCAAAATAGCCCTGCCTGAGCGTTCCAACACCTCCTGCAGTTCCCAGTTGGAAAAACACGGAATTAATTTCCAATTTAAGACCGGGAGAGGTGCTAAAAGCCACATTCCCCGTCAATGCCAGCTCAGACTGTGAGGCCTGAAGGGAGTGGCCACGTGATTCCTTGAGGTCCTTCCCAATCTTTTGCTCTATCATTGCTCAATATTCCTAAAAAAAGGAATTTTTCATCCCTGGAAGTGTCCAAGGCCAGGTTGGACGGGGCTTGGAGCAGCCTGGGATAGTGGGAGGTGTCCCTGCCCATGGCAGGGGTGGGGCTGGATGAGTTTTAAGATCCCTTTCCAACCCAAACCATCCTGGAATTCTGTGATTCCATGATTTATCCTCTTACAGACGTGACAGCCTGACTGACTGAGCAACCTTTGATTTCTTCTTGTCACGTAGAGGGAGAAAAGCCTAAAATTAAATAAATTCTGGGGCATTGTGCAGCCATCTTCCATCATGAGGTGTCTGATCCCGTTCCTTGGGAATAGGAGTTGTTACAGGAGCCTCAAATGGGGGGGGGAAAACACAGGAATTCTGTGGCTGGTCCAAGAATTTTGAGCACAAGAGGATTTTTCCTTTGGCAGGAGAAGGGGGAAGAAGAGGCTCTGCTGAATAAAGTCACTGGGACAAACAGGGGGGTGTGAGATGTCACCAACCTCAGATTCAGCTTCCCACAGGAAGCAGATCCAACGGGACCATCGGGACTGCAGAGCCTGGGATTTTGTGGAACACCACCTGCAGGACTTCCCTGAAACCATTCCATCTCGACTTAAATCAAATTATTTTGAATTTACGACAGAATTCCCCAGCCCTGATTTCAAATTGCTGAGGGCAGAGGGATCACAGCATCCTCTGAGCTGCTTAATTACCTTCATTATTAACAACATTCCCCCTTTTCCAGCCCGAAATTTTTCCCTAACTCCCTCTGGAATGCCTCACACCCTCAGGAATTTCATGGAGGAGCCCATTAGCCCCTTTTGTTCACGTGGAGGACCCGTTTCTCTCCCTATTTTTCCCTGGAACAGCTTTAACACCGGGAATTTCCAGGCACAGAAACAAATTCCAGCCTTCCACGGGGCTCTTTCCCATTTATCCGTGCCGTGGATTTGCAGGCAGGAGACGCAGCAATCTGGAAAAGCCTCTCCTGCTGCAACCCGGTTTTTCCAAGGAGATTCTGCTGACAGTGGGATTCGATTTTGCTTCATCTGCTTTTTCTTTGCAGTTTTCCCCTCAGTTTCTTCGGGATGAAATGCTGGCTTGGCTGAGGGAATGCGGTTTCCTCGTTTTCCACACATTTCACCTGGTGGAGACGAGGATTGGAGTGATTCTGGTCCTTACCCGGAATAATTCCCTTTTCCTACTGAAAAAAATCCCCTTTTTACTGTGTAAAAAACCTTCCAGGCATCCATTCCTTCCACAGGTTAATCTCCATGGCATCCATTATTATGGATCATTGGAAAAACACCTTGATTTTTTACATCTGATGGATTAAACTCGCAGCAGGAAGATTAAAATATTATTTGCCAAATTTTGGACATCCAAAACATTTTTAAATCTTTTTTTTTTTGAGCATCTGAGCATCTTTTAACAGCCCTGCAATGCGAATTTTCGCTTTATTTAAAACTTCTCCCCTCAGAGAATTAAGAAATAATGGATATTTGATCCCTGTGTCCCTTGACATGAGGAGCAGGAAGGACTTGTCACAACTCTGGCACTTCCCAAGTGACAAAATCCCTTTTCCTGCCTGAAAATGTGGGAGAAATGCCTGAAAAGGTAGGAGAAACACCTGAAAATGTTAAATATTTGATGTCCTCTTGCTGCAGTGCGGTGCAGAGCACTCCAACATTCCAATTCAGAAAGTGGGGAAGGAGGAGAGGGAATATAAAAGGAGTAATCAGCCAAAAAGTGGCTCTTAATTACAAAATTCCACACCCACAACAAAATAATAAAGCCCTAAATAATAAATGAGGGAATAAAAAGAAATCCCGCATTCCCTGGGCCACAGGTGCGGGGTTGGCAGCACACATCCCATTCCTATCCCATTCCC
>VZTH01011575.1:1373-21854 GCA_013397815.1 Aleadryas rufinucha
GGCATGTTCCGTCCTTGGACCTGTCCCGTTGGACCTACCCCGGCCATTGGCTCCTACCCCGTGACCCCGCCCCTAGCTCCTACCTGGGCCCCGCCCCCTGCCCACGCCTGGAAGAACACTCTGTACTTAAGGGGCAACACGTGGGGGGGTCGGAGTTCCGCCATCTTGCTCCCGTTCTGCACGTTTCTGTTACGCGTCCCGCGTCGGAATAAAGACGAGCAGGACATGCTAAGGGGTGGTTCCTCCTGCCTCCTTCATCGTTTGCCGCTGCTGGCTGCGTGAGTGTGCCCGTGTGCCTACAGCACCGGGCTGGGTGAGTGGCCACTCTCTCGTCTGGCCCCCTGAGCTGAAGTAACTTCCCCCTGGCGGGAGACTTCTGTGAGAGTGGTGGCTATCTTGTCATAGCTACGCATCAGCAGCGTTAATACTGTATATGATGATCAAAAGCAGCTGCTAGATCCAAAACAGAAAAAAAAGAAAGTATCATGAAATATTTTACTTATAAGAACAGTTCCTGCCATTAAAAGAAAGAGAGGCTGTGAAATTACTTTAGAGTTGGAGTTCAAATCATTCAGTAGTCATTGCTTTTACAAACTGTATTTGCAATTGCAAAATAATTGCATCGTATTGTAGGCAATGAGGTGAAAATTAACATTAATATGCATTGGAACATGTCAGATTCTGAACTCATGGCATTTATCAGGATTGAGAGAAGACTAATTATGTTAATTACAGATTAGGCAAAATTTTCTGTTACAACTGAGATGGACATGAAACAAGTCCTATAATGGTCTAGATAAGTGAAATTTAAAATTAATGTGTTTTGTTTATTTGTTTTCCTTTTTTGTATTAAGACAGCAATTGCTATGAATTAATGAGCACATGAGTAAAGTCAGCATCTGAAGAATCAAATAAGATGTATTTCCCTACAGAATGCAGGTATTGAAAGATTATGTAGCCCTCCCCCTCCTGATCATCTTTTCTGGGTACCTTCACTTCATACAGAGATTCCACAAAGTTTCTTCAAACACAAGTTGGAAGTATATGGTAGGTACCAAAGAACAACACACATGATAGATACTTAAGTCAAAGGAGTTACTCAGATAACCAAGAATATGTTCACCACCTCCAATAAAGTAGTTGGAGGGTCTTTACAGGCTTCTCACTCATCAGGGAGGTCAGGCAGGTCAGCCTCCATTGCACCTTTGGATGGACTGATACTCATTGCTGCTGAGCTTCCGTCTCTGACTCACTGTTTATTTTTTGGGGGGATTTTATATATTTTCTTATCAGTGTTTTTCCNGAATATTGATATAAACATGAAATGAGACTTCTCAGAAAAAGCTATCTGCTATATTTCTAGAAGAATTCTGTAATACTGTGTTGTATCCAGCACCCGCCTAGCTCTGGCTGGCCAATGGACNTGCTTTTACAAACTGTATTTGCAATTGCAAAATAATTGCATCGTATTGTAGGCAATGAGGTGAAAATTAACATTAATATGCATTGGAACATGTCAGATTCTGAACTCATGGCATTTATCAGGATTGAGAGAAGACTAATTATGTTAATTACAGATTAGGCAAAATTTTCTGTTACAACTGAGATGGACATGAAACAAGTCATATAATGGTCTAGATAAGTGAAATTTAAAATTAATGTGTTTTGTTTATTTGTTTTCCTTTTTTGTATTAAGACAGCAATTGCTATGAATTAATGAGCACATGAATAAAGTCAGCATCTGAAGGATCAAATAAGATGTATTTCCCTACAGAATGCAGGTATTGAAAGATTATGTAGCCCTCCCCCTCCTGATCATCTTTTCTGGGTACCTTCACTTCATACAGAGATTCCACAAAGTTTCTTCAAACACAAGTTGGAAGTATATGGTAGGTACCAAAGAACAACACACATGATAGATACTTAAGTCAAAGGAGTTACTCAGATAAACAAGAATATGATCACCACCTCCAATAAAGTAGTTGGAGGGTCTTTACAGGCTTCTCACTCATCAGGGAGGTCAGGCAGGTCAGCCTCCATTGCACCTTTGGATGGACTGATACTCATTGCTGCTGAGCTGCTGTCTCTGACTCACTGTTTATTTTTTGGGGGGATTTTATATATTTTCTTATCAGTGTTTTTCCTATACTACCCTTGAACTAACTGCCCCTATATCAGCAATCTTAGCTCTCTCATCTTACATTGCTCTGTGCTATGTACTTTTTCACAGTTCTTTTTCGCTACTTGGCAATTTTCGTGTTTGAGTCAAGGATATGCAGTTGGGCCATATCAAAATTCTATCAAAATACCAAAAACCTTGACTCACATACGACTGGATACCTAGGTCCTGTAGTTTCCTGTAAGTTTGATAAGTATTTTTGACTTTGCCACCTAATAATGTATTCAATTTCTCCTTGAGTTTATAAAATAATTTAGGCATCTAAGGCATCCTCTGGTAAGGAGTTTTGCAGTTTGACTGTGTTTAAGTAAGTAAAGGAAAGTAATTCCATTAAGTTTTGTCACCTTTTCTCTGAATCGTTTTGATTCTACAATATCATTTTTGAGGTGAAGCAATTTGAACGATATTTTGTTTGTGAAATGATGATACTCTGTCTTGTGTGTGAGATGATGATGCAACAGATTTACTTTTGTGGGAGTAGGTAAATGCTGCTGCTTATGCACCTGAGAGGCCTTTTCAAGACTTTAACTCTTGGCCTGGAAGATGGAGCATTGAAATCAATAATAGTTAGGCCTATGTAGAAAGGAATAATCATAATCAAACCCACCAGATAATCATGACTGACCTTGATCATCCAGAACTAATTCACAATGGTTTAAGGTAATCCTTTCCTATATTTTATCTTTAACTCCCAGAAAAGTGCTGATCTCTGTTTATCCAGTACAAAGCATGCTCTGTCTTAAACAAGAAAGTTATTCCTTTACAGCTGCTCTATTTGCCATTCTTAATACCATCCTTAATCATAAGACAGAACACAAATCTTGTTCAGCTCAAACTGCAGATCAAATTATAATCTTCCTTTAGAAGTCTAAGTCATAATTTAAAGGGCTCTCTTTCAAAATAATAAGACTATATCTTGTATAAAACTAGAAAAGTTTGCCCAGATATCTCTTTTGTCATTCAAATATCTTCCTTACTGTTTTCATGCTCCCAGGCTCCTGGATTAGAACCAATTAGAAATATGAGAAAAATAATTTGAACTTAAAAATTAATTTAGTCACATCCCAGTAAGAAGGTAGATGTTAATAAAAGAAATTTTAATGAAAGCAAATCCTCTACAGGAATTCAACCCATACCCTTTCATAACACTGTCAGTAACGCTATTCACAAGGCAACAGTAAGTGAGAAGCACAACAGAATCAAGTGTTGTATTAGCCAACAGAGGATGCTCTTTGATCCTTATGAAAATAATAAAAATATATTAAGGGAAGCAAAGTAATTAAAATTTTACATGCCTATAGAATGTAGATGAAGTATATTCCCTAGGTCATTCCAAGGACTATGTGTGTGTAATTTAATGACATTCAGAGGAAATACAACATATATCTGCTCCTCAGTGGCAAAAAACACCTGAAAAGAAAGAAGACTTCTTTTTTCCAGCTTCAGTTCTGTAAATTCTGTCTAGGATAATGATAGGATATGATTAGCAGAGAAGATCTTCCCAAAATACCAATAACATTCCAATGTTTGGATTATTCATTGCTGTAATGTCTGCATAAGATATTTAAAACTACACATGGTTCCAACCACTGGGAGCATTATTTAACTGAGAAAAGAATATCTAAATGACATAAGTCTCTTCCATTATTAATGCCTCTTTTTTTGCATATCTTACAGGGTTTATTCCCAAAGTCAGAGCTCTTTTTACATTATCAAAAAATTGCATTATTGCTTAACCCACATTACTTTGAGTGAACGATTTCTACAATGAACAACCTTTATTTTAGAGCTTGAACTACATTAGCACATATAGAAAACGAAGTGACAGGTCCAGATATGAGTATCTGTACTTATAAACATCAAATAAACATCCATGTAGAAGACTGAGTGACAGCATCGAAGTGAAGTATTCCCTCAGCCAACAGTTATTACGTGAATAAAATGTATAATTTAAATGTAATCATCTAAGATGCTTACATTATTACACTTTTCATTTTGGACTTCCTGAACAAACTTTGAAGATAAACAGATGCTTCCTAAGGCTGGTGCAGATCTTACGCTACTCTTACCATTCTAGAGAATCTGCAGAATGATTAGCCTTATGGCCAAAGTTAATTGAGATTAATTACTTTGTCCACAGACCCCGTTCCTGAGTGTGTAAATAAGCTTTTTAGAATACTTTTTTTTTCATTTACAATGAGATCTAACTTATTTATCCATAAATCCAAAGTGAATCATACATGTCAAAAATGTCGTCAAAGTCAAATATTTACTCCAGTTGAACACCTAGCTGATGAAATCAGGCTAAATGTTCTTCAGCTTTTACTAAGAAATCACCCACTGAATGAAGAATTTCTTGTACAAAATTAGAAAAATAAGGCTTGAGTTTAGGTTATCACAGTCACATTTGTGTTGATACTTTCACTTAAAAAACTGCTACTATGAGAAAAACCTTGTTAGTGCATCACCTATATACTGGAATTAAAGCATGTACATACTTCACTTTTTCAGTTATAAGTAAACAGAAAACCTGAAATATTCTATGTATATGCAGTTTTTGTTATATATATTAATTTCCTAATCTTTGAGAATAACATTTTTCAAAGAGGTCTACTGTCATCAGCTAAAGTTTTTGTGGGACTTTTACCTGCTTTTTCAACAGTCTAACAAAAGAGAACATCTTCTGTTTGCAAAACATCTTGGACGCATGACATATTTTACTAGAAAATACTCATAATTTTTTTTTTTTCTATTGCTTTCTTGTTCTGTGCTTTTGGCTAATTGGATAACTATTGTTCACTACAATAATTTAAAAACAAATTTCTGCCCTTGGGACAGAGCTTTAAAAGATATCTTATAGCTGTTCAGGAACCCAGTTTACTAAGTGTACAGATATCAAGTATATCAGTCATGGAGTCTGTAAAGGCAGATAAGGAGAGTACTCCCTACATCTTCATGATGAAAAATATAGATATATGTTTGACTAATATTTCTCCTCCAGCCAGATTATAAATTATTGTTGGAGTGAGACCAATAAGAGTGTGGACAGAATGAGTAGCTAATTCTTTGTCTTTAATACTGTTGAATGTTTTTCAAAAAAAATATGACATTTGTATTCTCCTTTTTTTATGTAAACCTCTTGGGATAAGTAATGAGCTTTTGTGACCTACAGAAATGTATTGTTTGAATTGTATTTCTGAGCTGATATGAGTCTGACTAATTACTAGGGTGTTGACTGTAGAGAAGGAGTAAAAGCTTTCTTTTAGCTTTTACTAAAAGTAGGGCTTTCTTCTACAAGGTGATAGCCTGTTTCCAAGGACAGTAGCAGACAATGCTAGCAGACAATGATGTCATTTTTATCCTTTCTTGTCCTAAGATCCACTTTGTAGAAGCAGTCCAGAAGTCCACTTGTCAGTTAATAATGTAGAAAGAAAGGAGCTTAAAGGTCATGCTTTTCTGTGTGGCATGTACAATAAAATCATATCTCAACATGCAGTGAACAACAAAGGTCAGTGACTCAAAAGGACTATCATGAGTAAGAGTTTACACTATTCAAAACATTTCAAATCTCCAGTTAAGGCTGATTTCACTTTTCCTAGCAAGTATTCTTAAATGTTTCGGGTTTGATCTTTCTTTGCTTTTCAAGAAGAGCAACATAATCTTGGGGAAATCGGATGAAGGACTGGAAAGTGTTAGCACTCAGAAGAGTGTAATGTTGCAGCAATAACATCAAGCAGACTCAGGGCCTAGACAACAGGAGGAAAAGTAAACTCTTGGGACACATAATCCCTCAAATCCTGGGAATGTAGAATAAAGACAAAGACAACTGAGGAAATTTCTAATATTTTATAACATTATTTTTTAGAAGTTGTTAATAAACTGAAAGTGATAAAGAAAACCTACTCCCAAAACATAATGAGACAAAGTGACTCTGCCTGGTGATTCAATATCTCTTTGGGAGAGTGTGTATGTAATTTATTTCTAGGCCCACCTACAGTTAGGCTTGTTTCATTGTGCTTGAATTATCAATATTTAGGAGAAGATAAACATGAAAAGCAACAATTTATTAACACGAATATGCCTCTGTCACTGCACAGATGCATATATTGATGAAGAGCACTTCATCCTTCCAGTAGCTTACACAATACCCACACTGCATTGATAGATATTTTTGGCCACAGCTCTACAGCTTACCTCTCAGACCTGACAGAGGGCAGACCTGGAGTATTAGATCCAGGAGCTTTCCACTTCCCTGGAGTGAAGACTACTGAATATTCATTTTACTTCTACTCCATTGTCTCCAGGCCTGGGCCCAATGTATCCATCACACCATACAGGAGCAATAGCTCAGTAGTATCGTGGTGACCGGATCTCATCCCATCAACAGCTGCTGTTGCATTTAACTAAACATATCAGTGAATAAATTACAGCAAACAGAACACGTCATGCAATGTAGAGATTAATTTTTGTTTGTCTGTCACCACCCATAGGGCAAGAAAAGCTGCTCTGGAAGTATTTGTATTTTAGCATGCTTAGATTCTGCCAGAAGTATACTTTTATGGAAAATGATTTCTAAGTATACTGAAAGCAATGTGCAGACTTTGGGCAACTGGTTCTCTGTTCAAAAGTGTTAACATGTTGATCATTGAGCTCATGTCTTTCTTATTTATTTGTTATTTGATTTTGTTTTTTTGGTTTTTTTTTGTTTTTTTTGTTTTGGTTTTTTTTTTTTAAAAAAAAGAAGAAACAGATCTCCTTTATCTGAAAATTAATTTTGTTTTCTTATGTCAGGAAATGAGAATTCACTGATGCTGCATTTTTTTTCAATATTTAGACAGAGATACTCATACTAGGTTTTGGAAAGAGGGGATGGAGGGAAAGGACACAAGACAATATATTTCTTTTTCTTACTTGATGGTTTATCATGTTGCAGATGCATGGAGCTCTTAAATATTTAAATTCATAAATATTTATCTATTTCAATGGGTTGTTTATCTTGAAGAATAATTTTAGAACCCTACCAACTTTGAACTCCTAATCATAGAATAAGTTTTTTCTTCAGTATATATATTTTTTTTTTTCCTTCAGTATGAACCAAGAGGATAATTTCACATAAATATCTTTATTCCTATATGGTTAGATGGTCTTTTTTAGATAAATAAAGAAGATTAAATAAACAGAGCAAATGTAAAAAATATTATGGGTAAAAATTAAATTTATCTGACAATAGCAATTGTTATACATTTAATTTGCTGTCTGGAAAGTGTTGAAATTATACATTTAAATTTTGTTTGTGATATAATTGTGTTCACCAATGACTTGAAACAGTTTATATATTTTTTAAAACATCAATGATTTTAACTCAACAAATGGCTGGAAGTTTTAGCACTGGACAAATGAAAGAATAAACAAGAGTATTTTACAAGTCACGTATTACTCTGGGGTGTGAGATCAGTTGTTTGCCATATGGAAACAAAGGACACATCCCCTGCTTCTTTTCTAGCTCATTTTCTACAGCTTCTGTTTAGGTTTCCTACTTTTGAGGAATCAAATGTCCTGTTGGCATTTTATCTTGTTAGTATTCCACAACACCATAGTTGCTGTCCCACGTAAACCTAATAGCTCAGACTTCAGGGGATTCATCTTTCTGCGCAGTGTGTAGGGGTATTATCTCCCATTGACACAGCATGGGCTTCTTGCACACCATAGCTACCATATAAATAAATGTAAAGTGTACACTTTAGATCTTGTTATATTTTGTGGGTCTGATTTACAGAAAAACTAAATAACTGCAATGATAAATCTATCTAATGCAAAAACATGTTTGAAACCACAGTATGTGGTTTGTAATAGAGTAAACTTTACCAAAAAAAAAAAAAGAGCTTTCTAAATTTCAGTATTTGTTGAAATACAGTGAAAAAAACCCTTGGGAACCACAAATTGTGTTGTATTTTTCAAAAACATGCAGGAATGTGCTTATAAATAGTTTTTAAATTATGATGACTGTCAAACTGAAAGCATGCTTGCAGCTCCCTTGAAAATTGTGTTTTGGACAGTTGGTGCTCTGTAACTGTATCAGAGATTTATTTGAAACTTCTCTCTATATGGAAAATTCTTTGTTACTTCCAGGTTTTATATTGCTTGATTGTTTGGTTTTTTGGTAGTAGTGGAATTTTTTTCAGTTTAAAGAACATTTTAAAGATCTAATATTTTTGAGATTAAGAGAAATGTTTGATTTGGAGACAATGCACTAATCATTTTTTTGCAGAGAGTTTTTGGTCTCCTGTTATTAGAGTTTCATTAGAGACTGTCTGCTTTTCATCCTACACCATCAATAAGAAGGCATGACAGAAGCCTTCAACAGAGTCTGTCCTTTTATCAGAGTTGAGAGTGGGCGTTGCAGCACGGTGAGCTTGCACTCCCTTCAACACACAGCCCCTAGATATACACCAGCATTCACTTCCGAATCTGTAACATTGTCTGCTTAGGGGATTCCTCCTTTCAGCCTCTATGAAGTTGAGGTGGTGTCATGTCCATACAGGTATATGGTTACCCTGGTTTCAGCTGGAATAGAGTTCATTTTCTTCTTAGTAGTTGGTACAGTGCTGTGTTTTGGATTTGGTATGAGAATAATGATGATAACATGCTGATGCTTTGCTTGTTGCTGAGTAGCGCTTACCCTAAGTCAAGGATTTTTCAGTATCACATGCTCTGCCAGTGAGCAAGTGCAAAATAAGCCAAGAGAGCTCATTGCCAGGAAAGGTGACCAAAAAAAAACTGGCCAAAGGGATACTCCATACCATAGCATGTCATGCCCAGTATATAAACTGGGAGAGTTGGCCAGGAAGAGCTGCTGATCTGGGACATCAAGGATGGGCTGGCATCAGTCAGTGGATGGTGAGCAGTTTTACCATAGATCACGTCTTTTTTTCTTGGGGTTTATTCCTCTCTGTCTATTTTTTTCATTATTATTAATAATATTATTATTAATATTTTTTGTGTTTCATTTATTAAACTGTTCTCATCTCAATCCAAGAGTTGTTTTTGTTTTTTTTTTTTTTCTGATTGTCCTCCCTACTGGTCAGGGAGTGAATGAGAGAGCATCTGTGCAGTACCTAGTTGCTGTGTGGGGTTGAAACACAACCATGATGTACACCAAGTAAATAAATGCAAGATTAAGTAGACCTTCTGGAATGTCAACCCACCCAGCCTCAAGGATTGTTGTTGGGAGCAATTCATCAAGGAACTGATTTCAGTAAGGACCATGATCCAAGAGGAATAGTTTGGAAGAGCTCATCATCCTTGTAACATGGGAGTGCCCAAAATTTTTGACTTTGTTTAGTTACTTCCTGTTTATGCTTAAGCTTTAATTATTTTTCCCATTAACTTTTACTTCAGAATGTTTTGTACATGCACCTTTATGGATCCATATAATTAACTTTTTTATCTATATATAAATATATACAAATGTAAAGTCATATACAAATATATATCTAAAGCTTATCTATATGTAAGGTTTTTTTTAAATAAATATTTGTGTACTCATTTACATATATGTGTGTATGGAAAATTCCTTATCTTTTCAAATATGAGCACTTCCTGGTCTGAAGGCAAATATGCGAACCATCAGAGGCTGCTCAGGGAGCAAATAGACATGACAGTTTCAACTAATGGAAACTTGCCAATGAAAAAATCATATGAAAACATGTGGAGTATGATACTGACAAAAGTGGCAGCTGCTGTTTATGCATTCCTTTTCTGTCATTCTTGAT
Organism: Aleadryas rufinucha; assembly: GCA_013397815.1. Classification (NCBI taxonomy): domain Eukaryota; kingdom Metazoa; phylum Chordata; class Aves; order Passeriformes; genus Aleadryas; species Aleadryas rufinucha. The sequence continues at coordinate 11,325 of VZTH01011575.1, forward strand.
AAAGTGGAAATTGTGGCTGGTCACAGCACACTGTGCAAGCACAGGGTTGTATGAAAATATTTGGGGTTGTGACTTTGTCAAAAATCATGGCTCCCTGTCAAATGCTAAGCAACGTTGAAAAAACCAACTGGACAGGCACAATCTGTGGGACCCGATGTGATACAACCATGCCTGCTGAGGGAGCTGGCACTGTAAAGCCACCCTCAGCTATTTGTTGAAAGTCCCGGCAAGTGGAGGAGGCTCTTGAGGCTTAGAGGAAGGTAATGATCATTGTCATCTTCAAGAAGGGTAAGAAGGAGTATCTGGTGATCCTCCACTGAACTGATGAGTCTCACCTCATTCCCCAGGAAGGTGGTGAAACAAATAATCCTGTAAACCTTTACTAAGAATATGAAGGAGACAGTGGCTCTTGGGTGTTGTCAGGATGGATTTATGAAGGGGAAAGCATGCCTAATCAACCTCATAATCACCTTCTATGATGAAATGGCTGGCAAGGTGGATGAGGGCAGAGTGGTAGTTTTTGTATTACTTGACTTTAGCAAGGTTTTCCACAATGTCATAATATTTCATTGACAAACTGTTGAATTCCACACTGGTTAAATTGACAGTTAAATGATTTGTAAGCTGGCTGAACTGCCAGGATCAAAAGGTTACCATTAGTGGAGCAAAGTTCAGCTGGAGGGCAGTCACTAATGGTGTGCCCTAGGGGTCAAGACTGGACCAATACTTTTTCATTTAATTAATAATGTGAATGATGGGATATACTGCACCCAAAATGAGTTTCCAGAAGATACAAAAGTGGGAATGTTGGTTAGATCAGATCATTGTGCTGCCATTCAAAGGGACCTCAACAGGCAGAGAAGAATCTCATGAACTTCAACAAAAGGAAATATCAAGTATAGCTCAAGGTAGCAGCATCTGGTGAGGGCTTTGCAGAAAAAAACCTGGTGATCCTGGTGGGCACCAAGTTGAATTTGTGGCCAACAGCCTCCTGGGCTGCATAAAGAAAAGTGTTTCTTGCAGGCTGAGGAAGGTGAACCTTCCCCTCTGTTCAGGACTTCTGAAATACTTTTGGAGTACAGTTCTCAGTCCTGGTTTTGACAGTTCAAGACATGGATTGGAGACAGTCCAATGAAGGACCACAAAGATAATAATCTTTGCTGAGCACTATCAAGAGACTGGGGCACCTGTATTATGAGGAGAGGCTGAAACAACTGGATCTGTTTAGCCTGGAGACAAAAAGTCTCAAGAGGTATCTTACTCATGTGTATAAATATCTGCTGGATGAATCGACAGTTTTGATACGTGAGGATGATCATCACATATGTGATGCTGTGAACACAGAGACAAAAATAAAGAAAAAAAAAGGAAATTTATGCAACACTACCTTGGGGTTGGGGGATATTTGTTGCAAGAAAGAGGACAGCACTCTCAGACAGGCTAACTTCTCTCAGCATGAAGAGATTCAGAAAAACATGCAAGGTAAGTTAATTTGGCTTCTTCTTATTGCTATTTTGCTTTGCCTGCTCTGTTTCTTCAATCTATCTCTCCCAACAGAATTGAAGGTATCCTGCTCTGGATCTGGGATCAGCTTTCTGTATCATGCACCTCTCCTTCACCAATGACAGCAACTGGTTTTATTGCAAAACTTAGACACACATTTCATTTCACATCTTTCCCTCCGTTGTCCCTACTTGTTGGCTACATATTCTTTTTTCTCCTCACATTCATAAGTTTTTCATCTATTCCACAACTCTCATTGTTTTCTTTATTGTATTATTGCTCCATGAAAGATAAAAATCTGTAGGATACCCTGCCCCCCCTTTCCCTGTGTTCTTGGGCCCTGCCTAGGTCCCATCCCCCTGCCCAGAATTCTCTGCTGTAGCCTGGGAAAAGTTCAAACCCTCCCGGGCACAGCTCTCTCTTTCGCCTCAGCCTCTCGGAAGGAATAAAGCTCTCCTGGAGCCTATACGGACTGCTCTCCATTCACACCGCTGGGCATGTCGGGTCAGCCTGGCAGGTGTCAGGGACACCGGCTAGGACCCTGACAAAAATCTATCTAAATAGAAAGCTATCCAAAGCACCACTAAAACTGAGGATTTCATAACTGATGTCCTTCCTTCTCTCCCCTTGTTCCCTCCTAATTCTTTCTTTTGTTTTACCTTCTCTCATATGATTGTACTTATGTGTAACGAGACTTTTCAGGGGCAAGGATTATAGCTAATTTATCTGCTTGTATATCTTAGAGTACTGACAGATTAAACAACAATACCCCAGGGTAGACAAGGCAGTTTAAGATAGGAAAAGAAATTTTGCAAAATATTGCTGTTTTTGTAGAATGTTTGGTCAGAAAGAGAACTGCTGTTTTGTCATCACAATGTAATAACAGATCTCCTACTATCTTTAATATTTGAAGGTCACAGAGTAGAATTTATTTTGAAGTTCTTGAGATATGTTCTCCCTAACCCTTTCTATAAATATCCACTTTTCCATATTGAAGACCTGCAATAGATTTTAATTTTAACCATGATAGAAGTATATTTTTGCAGAGACTTCAAAAAAAGAAGACTTTTTAAAGCCTTGATATAATAATCTGAATGTCACTCTGCCCTAAGCTTTGTTCTTCATGTGTTAAAAAATACTAGGAGAGATATAACTTGTTTATAACAGTCCCTTAAAATGATAGTTTATGTCTTCCAATAATTGCTGTGAATTCAGACAAAAGAAAATTAGGAAGAATCATTTTCTTACCTTCCAAAAAATCAAAGTGACTCCAATGACATCAACGGTGTTACAAAAAATTCTGATGTTTTAGAATACTTAAAGTAAACTGCAGCTCAGATGGAATAAATCAGTAGCAAATTCACAAATCCATCCTACAGATAAATTTATTTTTAATAGTATTTGAGTCAAAAGGCAGACTTTTCCAAAAAATGTATTATTTATAAAGAAAATTTTGATATAAACTTATATTTTCTCATCATCGCAAATTATGAACCAGAATTTGTCAATAAAAGCATTTGGAGATGTCATAGAAAGCATATGAAAACATAATTTATTTCTAGTTAGGTCACAAAAACCACAGAAGGATGTCTTTGCTTAAGTTGGAAGCTATTCTGTTTTCTACTGTCCTCATAAACACCATATTCATTGACTACACTCAATCTAACAATTGCATTAAACATTAAAGAGCAGATAAATCTAAAAAACTTTACTTCATTTATCATCTAGAGTGAGCTCTTTGCAATTTCCATGGTTAGAAGTGAAGATTCTTAGTGAGTCTTTAAATAAGAGATTAAAATAACCCACAACGATCCACAGAAGCAAAACCAGAAAAAATAGACTGTGGGTTAAGATGAGAAACTGTGGGCCTAGAATACATTTAAATGGCAAGACGTGTCAGTGAGGACTTTGCTTTAAGTATCTTTGATAAAAGGAAAAAGAAAAACAAAAGCATAAAGGGGAAATTTAATCGAATAATGACAGTACAGAAGCTGTTATTATTTTGTACGTAAACAAAGTAAACCAAGTCAGATTTCATAGCACTCTTTCACAGCTGGCTTCACCTTAGGCAGGACTTTTTATCAACTATAAAAATAGGGTAATACAAAAGGAGTTTCCTTAAACATGTCAGATGTGCAGAAGTGCTTTTCAACCATTACACTGATAATTAGTGCACTACCTTTGGCCATTTGCAGTACTGCCAGCCTTGGAATGTGTATTCATACACTCATGTAATTGATATTGCTCACAAGTATATTTTCAGAATCAGGTCCCCCCTTTTTTTTTTTTTTTTTTGATTTATTTGAGATTTTAAGAACAAATGGAAGCTTTGCTATCAAAGAAAGTGCTATCAGGGGAAAACTCAACCCCATTCTTACCTGTTACTCTATTTAATCTACAGTAATATTTTTTCTGATTTAAGCTCACATTGTCTTTCTTCCCTCCCCTGTTCCTGCACCCTTTACTGGTGCCTCCTCGTTGCCTGCTTTGGGAGCAGTAGGCAGCACCGATTGCCCTGGGCATAACTCTCAGGCCCTGCTATGGCTTATTCACCAGGGCTGTCCTCTTTGTCACATGCCTTCTGCAATGCTTGAACAGCTCACTGCTGGCACGCACTGCTGGAAACCTGGGACACAGGGTCCAGACGCTTCTAGCGCACTTCTAGTTCCAGGAGCACAGGAGCTTGCTTTGCCTGCTTTAAGCCCCTCTGACACAAATCAGCTCTCACCTGAGATTTGTGCCTGCTTCCTGCAGGGTCTTTTAACTTGGCCACCTTGACTCAAGGTGGCACTTAGCACTTAAAGCTGGATTTTAACTGACTGGTTCATTGTTAGGGCAGATGGGATTTCTCATTTGACTTATCTCTTCAAGGCACTATCCGTATTTTGAGTTTCTGACTGATGAGCCGTTTGCACCGTCCTTAAAGGACCAGTGTTAATTATTTTTTTGTCCTTTAGATGAGTGCCTGAAAGACTTTTACTTTAACCTCACAATCACATGTAACAGATGTTCAGAGATGTATGACTCCTTTTTCTTTTTTCCTCCATATTATACAATGCCTGAAGTTTCCTATTCCTTTCTTTTTCATTATTTAGTTGCACAAAATTTAAATTAAATAAAAAAAATAAATCAAGAGTAGGGACGTCTTCTTAGGGAAAGTGGGTCAGTGCTCCATAAAAAGAATAGTTAGATACACACACATGCTCATAGATACACAGATAGACACACATAAATGTATATATAGATAAAAACACAGACCATAGTTATTAGTTCTCCCTCAGATGATTTATCCCCTCAAAAAATCCACCAACAGAATAAATGCAGGGAAGAATAATTATTTAAAAAACAAACAAGCAAACAAACAATTTGATTTCTAAAACACTTATAATTTTGTTTCTAATTTTTTTCTTTCTTTGCTCCTCTCTATTTTTATTTTTCAATTTCTACCAAATATTTCACTTTTTCTTGTTTTTGAGTCTGTCTTCCACATTTTTCTGTCCCATATCACTTTTCTTCTTGTTACTGATTCTTTACTTCTATTCTATTCCACATCCCCAACAAACTGACTGTCCTGTGCCAGAATTTCGTCTGCTGATCAAAGGCTCAAGACAGCCATGCTGTATCATCTTCCAAGCAACACATTGAAAGTTCTCTGGTTTAGAATGCTAGAAGACACTGTCAAAAAGTACCATGAAAGGTGCACTGCACTATGATAGCCAGACTTTACAATTATTTCAAGGTTTAGAGTGCAATCTTCATTTAAAGTAATCTGGAAAAACTAGTCTTGACGCAGTGAATTGCAGTGTTGCATAAAACCTGGACTTGTCATATACACATCTTTGAAATAGGTAAACTTTTGTTATTCTTGCCTTTAAGCAATTTGTCAATTTTAGGAGAGTCAACTGCTCCTTTCTATGGTAGAGCAAGCCTTAGGAATGTATTTCGGGGTGATGTATGATGCATTTTCAGAATTCTAGGAATATTATAATGTAAAGAGATCAGAAAATAATATGCAATATCTAAGAGGCTGAAGAGTAATGGGAAAGATTACTTCATCTTATCACAAAAAAATCCCCATACTATGTCTCTGCTATAAGATAACTCTAATTACTTAGCTGTAGAACATTTTTGGAATGTACTTACAAAAGCCAAGGATTCATATGAAATACTTAATCAAACCAATGTCTTGCTGTCACAATTCATGTAAAACTTCACATTATATAAAAAAAGCAAAAGCAGGGTTTCCAATGCTATAAAAATGACTAGTGTATGGTAATCTAGATTCAAAGGAAGATGTACAATTTTATCCCTGTCTTTTCCTCCCATGTTTCTTCATAAATTTCTGATAATTCCTTGTCTTTTGAATTAATCTCCTGGAATTGAATTAATTTTACTTGCAGTCTTTGACTTTTTTTCATGTCCTCCTTGTATCTCCTTCTATTACTGGTGTGTTCCTACAATGTTTTCTTTTCTGGTGGTATTTCATTTTGTGAACCTACATTTTAGAGGCAGTTTCTTATTTTATATTAGAGCATTTACCATTGTTTAAATACTGTTATTGTCACTTGAGCAGTGCTTCTTCAGGGAGTTAGAGGAAGCCAGTATGTTCTTTACACTCATGTTGGTCTGATGATGTCCTCTGAAAGTGAATGGTGAAATGCCGTTGGTTTCAGTGATAATAAAATTAGAATATTGGCTTTCAGAAATAACTGAAACTGCTCATGCTAAGCTAATTCTCTTACAACGAAGAAAAAATGAACTTGATATTTCACCTGTGAAATATTTTAATGTTAGTGGCAAGTCCCTTTTCAGTCAATGTCAAATTACAAACTCATATTCAAAATGATTAAGATGTTGAAACATTTATCTGTTATTCAGCAAATAAGTTCTGCTTTTATATATCACTAATTTTTTTCTGTTGTTCCATCATGCCCTGTAAGTTCATTTTTATTTCCTCATTGAATCTTTAATTTTGTGTAATCCATACTAAAACCACAGTAATTGTGCTCCAGGCATTTTAATAAAACATACTTCAAATGTTTCCTAAAGAATCTATGTTTTAATTTGAATTAATGGCTTTTTTCAGCTACAAATTTTCATGATTATTCCAGGATTTTGTTTGCCTGAATTTGATCAAACAGTGGCATCCAGTGGGAAAAGTAAATGTGTATTCCCAAGACATGTAGCTACTGGAATATGTGTCAGCTATGCTTATTTTAGAAAGAGACGAATATTAATACCCTATGAGAAATCCAAAATATTTCTTTAATTTATAAGTAAGAGTATGGCAGACTTATTAAGCTGATTCCATCTTTGCAGCAGTAAGAACATGACTTTAACCACTGTTTGATTCCCTTAGTTTTTGCTGGAATCTTTTGAGCAAAATGAACGCACAATTTGAACCATTATCCATTTCGGACAATTGTTTCTGCTACTGCTATCTTCCCTGAAAACAAGGTACGGTATTGAGTACAACCTGTTAATGTGTTGATGAGAAATACAGATGATTAATGCCCTTGAAATCTATTTTTTTTGGGCTTTAATGCACATGCATACATTATGCCTCACTGGAGCTATATTCATGTTAGCTGTCTAGAAATTATTGAGTTAGCACTTCAATCTAAAATAAAAAATAAAATCTTGAGAAATTCTATGGCAGAAGCTAGATAATGAAAGCATGAAATGTCTGGGAAATATTAATCTCTCCAAGTTCAGGTCCTTCAAACTTGCTTTATGTACACAGAGTTCCCTCATGCTGCCCTCCACCTCTGTCCCACATTTCCACTTGTTGAAAGCTCTCTGCTAGCAATTATTGATCTAATCAGGCTATGGTCCTTTACATATATCAGGTAAGAAAAAAAGATACTTCAAAGAAATTATGCAACTGATTTTCATTGTTAGATACACAGAGTTCTGCCAGTTTCCATTTGAAATCTGGTCAGCACCAGTGTCCTGCACAACTTTCATATGGTATAATAGTGATTGCATTTATATAAACTAAGTTTATTAGCTTTGGATTACATTGTAAATAGCCAATTTCTGTTTGAGGTTAAGTTGGTAAATGCTTGCTCAGTAAAGTACACTGTTACTCTGTTTGCCCAGATGAAGGTTTGCGTGGCAGAAAAGAGAAACCATTGCCACTATAGTTATGGATGATAATAGGATTTTTAAGCAGAGTGGAGCCCAGTTTACTGCCAAGATGAGACAGACAGTAATGGCAGATGTGGCTAGAGAGGCATATATTTATTACCCAGCAGAGTTCCACTCAGAGGACAGGAACTAGAGAAAGTAGAAGATTCTATCACAGAATTCACACAGGCACTCACAGAGGAAAATCATGTGAGGATTTAATTTTAAATGGAGAATTTTAAGATTCTTATTTCTAGATCATATTGTGGTTAGTCAGGCAGAAAGAGTGCTTAGCAAGGCAGGTAAGTCACCTTAAAACTACAGGCAAGAAATACAGGCACTATAAATGGGATCTGCCCAGGGTCAGAAATTAAAAAATTAAAAACAAATGAGAAACAAAACTGACCGGTCGTGCCCTTATCAGGTGCTTGAATCGCTATTTGCTTAAAAAGTTAAAGATCATGTAGAGATTATTTACTCTTTCAGATATAAAGGTTTAGGTAGATTTTTGTGTGTGTGTTTTGTTACCTGTTTTCCAAAGATTGCAAGGGCCTTCATTCACAGGAAATAAAAAAAAAATTAAAACCCAAACCCCCAAAACAAAACAAAAAACCCCAAATCCAAAACATAGAATTTGACCAAACCTGAAAGCATCTCATAGTCACCCAGTCTTGCCACTGCTAGCAAAATTCCTAAAGTTTTGTAATAATTTTGCAAAACCACAGTACTGAGGTTTGTCAGACTTCCTTTATCTAGTTCAATTTTGACTGGGTTTGTTTTTGTATATATTTTTTTAAATTCGTTTAGCTGTAGCTGCAATTTTTTTCTAAAGGCAAGGTTTCTGCATCTACTTTGTTTTACTTTTGTTTATCTTTGTGTGATACAACAATAGATTTTCTTTGGTCTATGGTACCAGAATTTTATTTGTGTTTTTAAGTGTTAGGTGGATGGTAGATGAAGGGGATTTAAAAATAGAAAAAAAAAAAACAAATAAAATAAAATTTTTATCTGAACACATCTTAATATGCCTAATATCAGATAAAATTACTCTTTTTAATAGGAAATATTAAGAAACGAAGCTTTTCAAAGAACTCATAAGTCAATAAAATGGTCTCTGTGCAAAGTCGAACATTAAGGAAACGTAATATAATCTGAAAATAACTGATAAAATACAACTTCCAAAAGAGAAATTATTTTAGGATTCTTTACTAACAAGCCATCACACTTTAGGTATGCTGACATAACCCATATAGGACTTTGAAGAAGTTAAGATTAAAAGCACTATGATCTTTTCTTAAAAAGAATGGGACATTTGAAATTTAATCTCCCTGTTGTAACGCTTCTTTCTTGACAGTCAGAGAGATGTTCCCCCATATTTTCTGATATTGCTAATATTTTATGATACTGTAAATCTTGTTTCTCTGAGTGAAAAGAAGTTAAAAAGAAAGTGGGTTTTCATAATAGAAAATGATCAGTTATTGACACCAGCTTTGGTCCACTTTGATTTAAAGACTGAAAATACAAATGAAACAGGTGGTTTCACTTTCAACTAACCATCTTTGTTGTGCTTAGGAGGATGAGAAATAGAAGTCATGTTTCTGTTTAGTCATTGATAAAAAGGAAAAAGAAAAAGGAAGAAAAATTAGTCTGTCTTCAGATCTGACCAATGTAATCCACTGTAACTATCCACGGTGTTTCTGAGAGAAAGAGACAGATTTCAGAGAGAAAGAGAAAGAGCTGTCTGGTGCTTTAGGGGAATGCTGAAATTCTCATGTCCTACTCATCATGCTTTCTCAAAGACCACAGGAGCAACATCCTGCACTCCCAGGTACTACCCTGTCTCTTTGGGCCAGTACTGACCTCCCAACACATTTTCACTATTCTGTTTTTCTTTGTCACCCCAGCTGTAGAGGCCTTGATATTCCTGAACTCCTGCTCTTATGTGAGCACTTCTCTCCACTTCCATTCTGAGTGAGTGGTCATGATAGCTATTCTGTAACAAAATTCAAATTAACATGGGTTGAAGTGAGGGTAAGAGAGGGAAAGGATGGGGCAGACAGGAAGAAAAGGTGAATGAAAGAAATGAGTTTTCATTACATGCTTGTGCTTTTTTTCTGCCTCTTCATTTTAGTTTTGCGGTGGAAACACTGCAATCTGTATTTCCTTTTTGAAAGTTTACAGCAATTCTGTACTTTGGGGGGGAGGTTTCCTCTAATTAATTGTCTACAGTTTCTGCATGATTTATTTCTCTTATTCATCATAACCTAATTGCTTCCTACCAAGAACTAGTTGACAGAACTGTCAATTTCTTCATGTCCTTCTGTTAGCCTGCCTCACTGATTCATCATCTGCCTTCTTCAGATACACTCAGCACCATTTTTGATGGGCTGGCAAGCAGGAAGATCTGTCACATTGCCAGCATATTTTTCATTCTTCAGATCTACCCTTTCCAGCTCTGTGACTGAACAGGGTTTATAGATGTTTAGCTGACTGTCCATGATCAGCAAAAACAGCTGATACAGATAAGACGTGAATTTACAATGTGTTCTCCCTCAGCATACTCAGCATTTTCTCTTTGAAACAGTAGCCAGTGGTAAACTGGGCAGTGTTACACAACAATTACCCACTCAAGGCTTGTTGAGACAACTACTATGTCTTCCTGTAAGGCAACCTGTTTACCTGACTTAGAGAGGAATTTCAAAAAGCTTCACGAACAGGGAATAGTCCTCATACTCTGTAGGGAAGAAGAAACAGTTCTAACCTGACTCCCATAATATAGGTATATAGAAAGAAGGGTCCTTAGGATTGCAAAATTTTAGGTCTAGTGGTAAATTTTTTAAGGACCCTTCCCTTCCCTTCCCTTCCCTTCCCTTCCCTTCCCTTCCCTTCCCTTCCCTT
>VZTH01011575.1:21897-100328 GCA_013397815.1 Aleadryas rufinucha
ATCCTTAGTATTACAGAAGTTTACGTATTATTGTAAATTTTTTAATGTACCTTCCCTTCCCTTCCCTTCCCTTCCCTTCCCTTAACTGACATTTACATATTATCAACTTTACACTGTGTATTACAAGCAGTAGACATGAAGCTGGGTTTAGAGAATATGTTCAAGCAACATTCTAAAGGGCTGCACTGTGTAAGTTTTTGGAGAGGGCTCACAAATACAAAACAGCAAGCTTCCAAAACCTGAACATATTTGGGAACTGAGCCAGAAAACAAGTTTTGAAACAATGCAATTACACATGCCTGATGGAGAAGAGTAAGCCACACAGATTTATTCTGCACTTCCTCACAAACATGTTTGATTAATTTTTCTTTGCTTCTATTCCCTTTAGTTGTGTGTTCCCATAAACTCCAGTTCTCGATCATTTTTACATCTTATGCTTGTACTGCTGCTTGCATTGTAAGGCAGCCTTGTGTTATTTATTACTCAGATATAACAGAGATCAGACTCTAGTCATTTTTGCGTACTATGCAATATATCTCCTTAGACTTGAGAGCAATAATATAAAATATGCAAATAGATGAAAGTTAAAACCAAAAATATGCAAAAGTTGTTGATTTCTTTCCTGAAGCAAATCTAGGGAGAAATAAAGACAGAATGACAGTGTTGTTAATAAAATTTACTATGAAAAATATTTAGCAGACACCATCTAAGGAGCTTCTTTTTTTTTTTTTTTTTTTTTCTGTAATTATTTGGAAATCTAAGTACGCTTATCTTACCTAACTGCCATATAGATACTTAAGACTGAGGCAAAGCATCCTGTAGGCATTCAGCCAAAGCTCTAGATGTGCAATTCCCACAAGTCACTTATGGTGAACAGGCCAATCAGGAGTACCCAGAAAAGAGAACTTTTTCTCAAATTGTCTCCTGTATCTAAGTACTAAATTCGCGACCCCAATTAGGTGATTTGGAGAACTTAGTGCCTAAAATCTCCTCTGGGAGCTATGCAGTTGCATCTTAAAATAAAAGATATATTTTTATACATGTTGATATTTTTTAGAGAAGAAATTTCTTTTCTAAAAAACCTTGTGTTTGGTCTTTTTCAGCTAATAACAATTGTCAGTGAAAAGTGGTTTTCAGATAGCTTAGCTATGTATTATCACAGTTAATATAGCTTAAGAGTTCAAAACAGGCTTTTGGTATTTTCATAAATATAATTGGGTAAGAAAAATGTCCCTTCAAATTTTAAACTTAAAGTGCAGATACACAGCAAATGTTACTGACATTTCTTTAGAAGCAGAGAGCTTTGTTCAGGAAACATCAGAGTTTATTTTCTTGATTTCCCTTAATATGATTGTGTTCCAAATTTTCATGTGAGTCTTTTTTTTTTCTCAGTGAGAATGAAGTTTCATTCAAAAAGAAACAGAAAGAGAAGCAGAGGTAAGAATGCAATTATTTGCCAAGTGGCTGATTGATTTTACAGATTTCAGGAATGTAAATTCCATGGATTTTCCAAAATTTTCAAATTTCCCTTCTAAGCATATATAGCAGATCTCAGTTTATATTTGGAATTAGGTCTCATTCCTGTTTATTATTTCAAGGAAAAAAAATCAAAAGGAAATGGAAATTAATCATGTCTCTACCCCTGTCTGTGGGCAGGTCAAGATTCAACACTGCATTTAAAACATGATAAATGATGGAGATAAGAATGAAAACACAGAACCCCTCTAGAAAGAAGGCTCCAGTTAGCCATTGTTCATTTAGAGAAGTATTCAGCTACCTAGCATATGAAAACCTTAGTAAATTAATGAGACTGAAAATGTGGAAACATAACAACATGAGTCGCACTAAAAATGTTAAAGAAATTAACCTCCCCTTACTTCAAAGTTTCTCATGTTTATCATTGTATATTTCTTGTTGTGAGTTATTTCTGACCATGTGTTTGTGAATGAAATTAAATGATGACATTTAGCAGACCCTAGTTACTAAAATTTCTATTTGCAATTGTCTTTTGTCATTAATTTCTTTTTAAATTATGGTCTTATACTATAAAATAAAACAAAACACATTATCTAAATAGCAGAATGTGTTTCTTAGTTAGCTTCACTACTTGGTTTTCATTTATGCAAATAATAATGAGCTTTTACAGTTTTTATAATGATCTGTTTCTTTCCGATAAAATTAGAGACCAAAACTTGCAGCTAATTGTAAGTTTCATGCAATTGAAAAAAATATTCTTGTACTTTAGACATACAAAATTTTTAAAATAAGATAATAACACTATTTTTTTTATGGTGGTACAAATATATGTGTCATTCTAAGCATATATGACATAGTAATAAATCTCTCTGTAAATATTGACAAAACCTGTCAGTTCTACACGAAAACTTAAGCTGAAGGTTTTCAAGTAAGATCCAATTACACTTTCTTCCATCTCTCTTGCTCTGACAGACTTGCTTCATTAGCAAAAAGTGTGTGCCCCATTGCAAAAAATCTCCATACTAATATGCATTTTACTACTCCTGAAAAACTGGGGAATGGGAAAATGAGATGGTGTGTTGTTGGCTACTGCAATATGCATACCTCTTGAGTATTGCTTTAAATTGATTTATTTTTGGTATACAGAGCCCTTCTTCTGAAAAGAAATAATTTTTCATCTGTTTAACTCTTACATTATGATGGAAACTCTCTGGGTGTAATATGACTGGTGAGTTCCACTGATTCCAGTGGAAATTAGGAACAATCATGACAAACCGTTTTTGAGCATTTTATATTACTTTTCCTTTTGTTCTGAGTACTTTTTTTTTAATGCAATTCTCTTCAATGGAATTAACTATGTTTCTATAAGATCAAAAAATAAGATGAGAGTTAAAATCCAGAATAACAACTATAGTGCTCTGATGTACTGGGTTTGTGTGGCCAGGTTTTGGTAGCTGGAACATTGCAGGGGTGGCTTGTGGGGATACAAGAATGGGCTGCAGGCAGCCTCGACTTTGATAACTTACATCTATATCCCTAGGAAGAAAGAAAAACAACTTGGAATGCAGCTGTGTGTTGATTTCTGTAACAAGAAGCATGTGAGCAACATAAGAGAAAGGTATAAAAGGTTATGCAGTAGGATAATAAAGAGCTGATGCTTGCTGATGCCTGCCACCATCTTCTGTGTCAGTCTTTCTGTTCACTATCAGTGGCTTCTGTGAGGAGCTGCAGGAATCTTTCTCCATGTCCAGCAGAGCCAATGTCACCTCTGGCCAGGGCCATGCCAATCAGGAATCATAATAAGGGCTCTGGGATGGACTCACATGTGAGATGTTTGTGCAACCTATCTCCTATGGGAGGCGCCTCATGATGGAGCCGGGGAAGGACTCCTCTCTGAGCAACGGCAGGAACAACATGGGATGGACTGATTGCAATCATCCAGGTCTCCATTCCCTGTCTCCCTGCACTGCTGGAGGGGAGGAGGTAGAGCCTGGGAAGAAGGGAGGGGTGGGGGGAAGGTGTTTTTTTAAAGATGTTTTATACTTCTCATTATCCTGCTCTGACTTTTTTAGTAATAAATTCAGTTGCAATCCCCAAGTTCAGTCTATTTTGTCTGTGATGTTATTTGATGAGTGATCTCTCTCTGTCCTTATCCCAGCTCATGAACCTTTCACTATATTTTCTCTCCCCAGTCCAGCTGCAGAGGAAAGTGATAGAGCAGCTTTGGTGGGTGTCTCGTATCCAGCCAGGGTCAACCCACTACTTTGGGTAACCTTCAAATACATCTGACTATATCCAGTTTTGAAATTCATTGTTTAATATAGGAAAACTCAACAACTATTTTTTTTTTCACTTTTCTTCTTGTGGTAGGAACTACCTAAGCAGCATGCAAAAAGCTTTTAGTAGCTTGATTTTCTTTTGGGTTCAATTAATGAAAATATATTACAATGTTTTCAACGTACTGTAAATTTTTTTCACTACTTGTTGCTTTTCACTGCACTTGGATTCAAAAAACCTTAAGAAGATTTCTGAAGCTTTCTTACTGTCTTTGAATCCCCATCCCAGAATTTTTTAATTTGTACCTGACAAATGAGCTCTCTGGAGACCCAAATCCCACAAAAGAGAAAAATAAAGGAAAATGCTAAGGAAGAGTTAAAACACTGAAATAATTCCAATTATCCATATCTATTGTACAATCTTGCCTCAGCTCCAGAAAATATATGAAATGGCACATAGAAAAGATTATTTTTCTGCCAATAATCCTTATTTGAGCATCAACACTACCTGAAGTTAAGGGGCCTGGGAGTTAGGCTGCCTCCAATTCATGCATTGCAGGCCTGCATTCAGGCATCTGTGTATGCACATGAGATGCCTGAGCACAAGGTGTCTTCATTCTTGGCATGGAGATGTTCAAAAAGGGCATCACTACAGTCAGGAATCTCAGAGAGAGAGCCATTGGGTGACCTTAGATAGCAACCTAGAGTTTTATTTACCTAAGCACAAGGATAGTGTCATTTTACAAATCTTTTTACCGAGAAAAGCAGAGGTAGATCTCCAATGGTTTCTTTGCTGCAAATTCATTATTGCCAGTTCCCTATCAATTCTTAGATGCCACTGGGTTTTTGACTGACACTAATGCCTCTGTGTGAGTAGCCAAATCATGTTTTGACATTATTTTAGGTGCTTCCTTCAAGGGTGAGTTGCATTGCTTCTTTCAGAACTGTATCGTCATCTGTGGAACTACAAAAAATGTCCTCAACAGGTAATAGCTAAAGAAAGATTAAGCTGTGAGATATACTATAGGCAATATGAAGTCAACAACAGCTTTTTAGTAGATCTGCATTATTCCTCATAGTCCTGGCATATGTGCACTTATCGATATTCTGTCTTAAGTGTTTGAATATAGCTACTGTATGCTGGCAAAAGTGAGGAGTGGTTTAGGTTATGAATTGTAAGCTGGACCTCTTTCTACTCTTACTGAAGTATAGTTAGGAAATAATTTATGATGACGTGAAAACATTCTAACAATTATTTACTTAAATGATTCTCTAATATTTGACTAAAATTAGACAAGAACTTAAGTCTAGATATATTAAAATAAACAATATTTGTTGCCCTTGGGCACTGCATAGAAATAGACATGATTTATTTCACTCCCTTGTTTAACTGCTTGGTATTTTGAAGTATAGAGCAAACATGATTCTGTCATGGTTTTTTTCCTAGTAAATTTTTCTGGAGTGAGTGTGACCACTTACTCAGGTCACACTTAATAAAACAGATGACCTAGGGAAATAAATAGAAAAAAGGTACATAAAATCTGGAGACAAATTCAAATGTCTAACTGACCTTTAATATAATTCTATAAATTAAAATATCTTTGTATCAGTGTAGAAAGACACTAAGAGAAATATTTCATCATATTTGTAGTTGCTTTATTATGTTAGGTCATGTGTCACTGAACTTGTAATGACAAAACATTGAATACAGAAATTTAAAGCAGTAAATATCTATAAAAAACACCCATTATGCATTTATTTGCAGATAGAAGGAAAACAATTCAAAAAATGGTGTTCACAGCTGAAATTAAATGGTGAACTGGAAAGGTACTGTTGGGTAAGTGTCACAGTTATTCATGGTCTTGCAACTGGGTGAGAGCTTGTCTGCATTTAAATTAGTAGGTACTGTTAACTTCTAACTTATAAAATATAGAACATTTCTGCCCATATGTCATTATGCTTTTCTAAATATAACAATTTAGAACAACAACATATAAATATGGGCATTTTTATTTCTCAATTTCTAACAGACAGACTGAGTATTTTCCTTCCAGACTCAAGTTTTCAATTGCCGTATTGCTGAGGATCACTTTCAGTATCACACTAAATGACTGGATCTTATTGAGTTCAAGTTTTGCAGTTTTGAATAAACTTGCCAATATAATTAAAATATTTACCAAACAGTTGTTAAGGAAACTTCCCTGTCAGACCATTCAGGAGACTCTCTGGCAGCTGGAAGGAGGTGACCTCCTGACCCGGTATGTTATGAATATGCAGAAGGGGTTTGAAGGGTGGAGAAAGTGTGCACAATAGTACCAGCTGAAGCCCACCTGAAATACAAGTATATGACTCACAACCTGGGGTGAAGCATTAGTCAAGATATGCAGCTGGAGAACCAGATTGAGATGCAGATTGAGCTCTGCAGGGGAGACAAGAGGCCGTGAACTGACCAACTTTTGCATAACAAAGGGCGCAAGGACTGGTGGTGCCAGCCAGAACACCGGGGACGGGGACGCAGCAGGAGCCGAGGGCTTGGAGGAAGAGCAAGACTCAGCACAGCCTGTGAGGGTGTAAAAGCCATGGGGATTCTTTTGTTGGGGGTCCCTCCTCAGAAGCACCAGCTCGAGCTGTTTCTGTGTCACTGCGCTGTCAATAAATGGCTTCATGGAATGAGATATCTAAGACTCTGCGATGGGAAACCTGGGATGGAACTGGTGAGGAAACCTGGTCTGTCTGGGTGTGAGTGGGGTGTGGGGGTGTCAAGGGGGCTCCCCTCGGGTCACTGGAGCTGCTGCTGTGAAGTGGCTCTGGTCCCAGCAGTGAAAGTCGCTGACTTGGGAATGTGACGGCCAGAGATGCTCCAGAATGGTCACACTGGGAGGTTTCCTTGAAACAGTTTCACAGTAGGACATTTTAACCAGTCATGTTAGATTTCATAAGCACAAAAGAAAAAGAATCATAATTTTCACATCAGTACTTCTTGTGAAATCATAACTGACTAAAAGTTTTAAATTGATTCTTAATTCTGATGGTTTAGGGTTTTTTTTTATTTCTGTAAGTTCCTTAAATAAGACATATTTCTAGAAATATTTACCAAAATTCTAATTTAAAAAATTGTATTTCTTTTTATTTTACAGATTCAGGGTAATTCATAGTGTAAAATTTTTCATATATGCCAAATTTCAGTAATCATTTTTGATAGTTGGTGGTTGCTTTTATATGAGTGGATCCTTTTGAGTGTGCACAGGTCTTTCATTGTGCATAAGTAGACTCCAAAAAAATTTACTTTTTTTCTAGTTTTCTTCTAGAAATTAAGATGGGTTTCATTTGATTTAGTTTGTCTCATGTCTGGAGAATTTTTTATAATCTATGAAGAAAATCTGAGGCAATTGTGCTTGTTTAACCTGAAGAAGAGAAGACTCAGGGAAGCCCATATTGTAGCCTAAATGCCAAGAAGGGCTTGTAAAAAAAATGGAGGAAGATGTTTTACCTGGGCTGATAGTAACAGGAAAAAGGGCAACAGATCTAAAGTGAAAAATTTAGGTTTAGATTTCCTTCAGATAAGGAAGAAATTCTTGACAGAGCGTTGTAGCACTGGAACAGGTTGCCCAGGGAGGTTGTATATGCATTGTTAGGAAAATTAATCCATGAACACCAGAGGTTTATGTCCAAAAAGGAGGCAGAGGAGTCCCGTTACTTTATTCGAACAAAGGGAGAGGCCATGGGGCATTCCCCTGGGGTCTCTCAAATTTTTGGAGGTCGCAGCCTCCTTTTTATCCTAATTTCCCGGCTGCATTTTCCCTCTCTCTTTCCCCATTGGCTGAGGTACTTGAGAGGTACAGACTTCCCGGAACACCTAATATCTAAGGTTCCCTTCTAATGTATAACCCCCTCCTGTATTTTTAGTTGTTATTGAATTTTATGATTTTCCAATTGTTTTGTTCATTTCTCAATATCCAATTTCATTTATCACTAGACCTACAATCTGTTTGTAGAGACAAATCTCTTTCCATTCATCAATCAGTGGAATCCTTCCCATTTTTTCCTCTTATCTCTCAATGCTAATTCCATCTACCAGCAGGCCCAGAGCTTGTTTGTAAACACAAACCTCTCATTTCTTTCAGCATCATCATCAGAAGTGTTCAAGGTCAGGTAAGAGTAGGGCTTTGAACAAACTGATCTAAAACAAGAAGTCCATGGCTGTGTTAATCTATCTCAGCCTTTGGGGGTGTAGAAGAGGGATGTGGTGGTGGTGGCAGTGTATGTGGTAAGTTGGTGAACTTGATGATCTTTAAAGGTATCTTCCAACTCAAACCATTTCAGGATTCTGTGATTCTGTCTGATAAGAATTCCATCTGATAAGACAGTTCATATAGTGCAATCTCTGAATAGTTCAGTTTTTCTGCAGGAAATATGGGATTTAAAGATCATTACTATAGATTTACATGTCTCTCTGAAAGAGAAGAGGCTTAGATCCGTAATAAATATGTACGCCCAATTTAAAATGAAAAGATATAAAATTTATTAAATGTCCAAAAGATTCGAACACGCAATGCCACGATTGAATAAAAAGGACAGCACCAAGCCCAGGATTGGTACTGGGTGAACAAGGATCTGACCTCTATCGCATCAGACCTCCCTGTGTTCACCCCTCTCTGTCCTTCGGAGTCCACTTTTATACAGTTCTTGTGCATAAAGTCCGGGTATGAGCATTCTTTCACTGTTTCGCATATTCATGAAGTGTAGCTTTCACAGAGTTGGGGTGGACAAAGCATATCCTGCTTCGTGATTAATCTTCCATCACCAGGGGAAGTTATCTGATGAGCCGTTGTGGTCCATATCTGGATACTTAATCTTGATTGTTTGCTCCTGGGCTGGGTGGAGATTCTCAGAGATGGTCCATCAGCTCTGCCGAGATGGGCCATCAGCTCTGCCGGGAAACCTTCTATGCAGTATGTAGATAACGGTGATATGATCAGAATGCTTTCCTGTGAAACTTGGCCTTGTATGGGGTCTTGGTCTTGTCAAAGGCTAGTTCAGGTTTGTCCTTATTCTAACTTTATAACATAGAATATAACTTTATACACTTTAGCACGAATTCCAATATTTCATATATAACAGATCCTACCCTAATTCACAACATTCACAAGATATGATTCTCACATCTACAAAAAATGTTGCACTCTGCGTCTACTATCTGGTTCAGAATTAAGTTATAACCTAATCTCTACATGAGACTAGTCTTCTGAGTTTCAGAGGTTTTTTACAGGAATCATGTTTGTTAGTAAATTTACCTGAGCTGTGGATTCTGACAATACTTTTGAAAATCTAAGTAAATTGAAACTGTGTTAAAGCATTTTATTAATTCATTTTCCACAATTTTGACCATAATACACAAATTCATTGATACTTTTATTGGGCAATTTCACCTCATTAAAATGTATTTTAATATTTTTGTGATGTGGAACCTACTCTGTAGTCTAAATGCAAATATGATGAAAGGAGCTTTTTCTTTCCCAAAGAGACCTAATATTACGGCATGTTTTATCATGTTGTAACCTAAAAGAGTTTAAATATGTGTTTATCTGGTATTGGGAATGCATCATATGATTGCATTATTTGTCTATACAGGTCAAAATAATTCCTTTTCTACATAATTTATTTCTTTATAGTTGGAAGTAATTTTGCCAAAATAATGTTAAATAAAAGGTAAAAAAATGGCTTAGATCTGGTGTGTTTAAATCTGGTGTGTTTAATTTTCCTTTTTTAATGAGAAAGTGACCCCTTGCACTCTCCTTCACTGTCAGATAATTACTATCTGCTGTTACTAACACTTCCAGAAATAAATGATCTAGTCAGGATTAGAATTAACAAGCGTGGCTGATCAAGCCACTACGAACATACCTTCCTTAGAGTCAGTTTCAGCTGATGTTGCTCTCAGTCTCAATTAGGCACTATCTTAGAACATTTACTTACTGAATATTTACTTGCTGATCAGCAATTGCTATTGCAGTTTCACGGGCTGTGGAAAAAACACTCAACTAGAATAGGGAAATGTACCTGTCACATTCAGTAGAGGCCCTGGTGATATATATAATGGTAACTTAATAAAATGATGACACTGTACTGAACTGGAATAATACAATTTAGCAATTTTTTTCAAAGGAAAAGTAACATGACTTATTACCTTCATATTTTGATTTTAAAATGTAACAAATTGAAAATTAAGGCAAATCATTGTTTCTATTGTATTCAGTGACATTTACTGTAAGTATAGTCTAGCAGTTTAATATCTCAATTTCATAAATGCCCTCTTAAAATTGTTCTTCCATATGATACATTAATTTCAGATTGATCAATTAATGAATATTTACTGTTTTGATGAGAATTACAGCATAATACACTATTAAAAACTTGTTTGGGGAAAAAGAATAAAAAGGAAATCTTTGTTTATGACTTCACATCTTTTATCTTTGTACCATGATTTTAATTTATTCATCATAGTACTAAAAAACAAGCAGGGCATGAGGCTTAGGGACCAGTGCAGCAGAATCACAAAATCATGCCAAACCAGCTGACAAAGGTGCCTCAGTGGTTTTGAAATCACTCTGCACTATTCACATACAATCTAGTGTTGAAAATAGTTTGTTACAACGTTGGAGTACATGCAAAAGTAGATCTGAAACAGAAACTGTCTGATTTTACAAACACGTTGGTTTTTGGTCTGATGTTGTGATTTCATGAGTCTTAAAGTACTATTAGTAGTTGCTATTATATTAGAATTCTTCATCTATTTCTTTCAGTGACTCAGACAATTTTTCTAACAAGGAATAGAGTAAGAAAACTTCAGATCATTCGGATCTTATTAAATTTATCAAATACAATGTACTTTTATCAAACTAAAACAGTATAATACTACTGTCAAAAAGAAATAGGAAAAAATCTGAGAAGAATGTGTTATAAAAATTTCAGAGAGTTGCCAGAAAGATATTCAAAAGCAGGAAAAATAAACTGTTTGATGTTATAAGTAGGTTTCAAATTCTTCAGTTTGAAAAACAGAATAAATCTCTAGAAGACATGACAGAAGGCTTTTTGATCAGTATAGAGATAGCAAATATGGATCACTTTTTCCCTGCCTCTTCCAATGGAGGAACTATGGGACATCAGGGGAAACTAACAGGTAACACAAAAGGAGACCATATCAGCAGATAGTTGAACTAAACTTTCAAAATTTCCTAGGATTATATGAGATACTCAAAAATGCAAGGTAAGGAGGACCTTTTCTCAGGATGTGGAGAATATTGGAAGCATATTTGGGTTTAAGGAAAGGTGGAACAAGTCTAGTAAATAAATCTGTTAAGTTTCCAAAATTGTTGGAAAGCACTTTTGTTTAGGAAGTTGCAAATTACTGGACAATACTCAGAAAAAATATGCTTTTTTGGATGTTATTTTCTAGCCGAGGCATTACTTACGCCTACTGTTGGGAAAATAAATGTTCAGATTGCACAGACCTTTGAGTTTAGCCACTGATATAGCTACAGTGTGTTTGTTCATATGTTATTGCATGTTACCTTATTTGGGACTATTATTATGAGTATTATTGCTATTAAAGGTCCTAAGTTTGTAAGAAAGTCTACGTAGTCTGAATGGTTACTCTTTAAAAGTCTCATTTCTCACAACTTCGTCTTTTACTTTTCCTTCTTACTTCTTGTTTTTCTCTATTTTTATGTCAGCAGATATTATTGTTACGAATCACAGCAATCTCTGTACACTTTTTTCTTCTCTTCTCTCTTTAGCATTGAGTACATTTCTTCAGTGTTCATTAAGATTCCTTTCACTGGGGTTGCCTAAAATGCAAGGCATCCTATCTAAATTAGTTCCATAGCTTCTCTCCACAGACAATAGAGGCAGATAACTTCTCTGTATCAGGTGAAGGAAAAATTTTTATTTTTTTCCTGTGCAAAACTTTCTGATGGTTTCTTTCTGTTTGGTTATCCTGTGACAAAACTAATGCAGCTTTCCTCCTCAATTTCTATTATTACAGTCCTTTTATCAAGATGGCAACTAACCTTGCATTGATGATTAAACATGTCTCTTCCTTGAATCTTGTTACTGACTTCCAGTTGCCTGCTATATAAGGTCTAATAATCCATTTTCCAGGGGAGTTTTATGTTTCAAAGCACTCCCTGGAAATTAGACTATGAATAGAGATGGTATTGTGCTGCCATGGCTGCCGTGCTGCTTTTTACCTAATGGGAGACTTTCCACTTGCTGTGGTTATCGTAGATGAGCCATTTGCTTCTGGTTCCCGCTTGTGCTGGTGTGTGGTCGTGGTGGTCTCTGCTGCAGGGGAAATTTCCCTCAGTGCAGCTGAGGAAGTTGTCACTGAAGTGGGTCTTAGTAAAACTGAAGAGGCTGGAGGTCATAGCTCCCCATGTACTAGAACCTTAGTTAAAGACTTAGCCTGTACTCAAGTAGCCCCTGAAATCATCAGGCCAGTGCATTAAAAACCATTTCAAAAGTTAACAATCTCTTAGGTATGCATAAGGCTTTGCATTTATTATGGGAAAGAGCTCTGATAATGAGACAGAAAGTTATTTGAAACTGACATGTAATGAAGTGGTTTGAATACATTTTTATCAGTATATCTTATGGCAAATTAATTAAATAATAATATAGCAATAGAGAACTGTCTGTTACATATTAAGAATTGGCTTAAAATAATTAGCACATTATAGGAGCTACTTATATTCCCACTAATGATTATGACAAAACTGCCATTAACTTACCAAGAACAAAAAATTGTCCAGGAGCAGTAAAAGTAGAAGCAGAACAATATTTTTAAAGTTAAAATGAAATAACTTAGAAATTAATATGCACATAGGGAAAACCAACAGAATTAGTAAACTCCTGCATAGTTATGAGTGTTCCAATTCAAGCTAAATTGAAGGCTAAGGTGATGATAATAAACCTTTCACATCTGCTTCACTAATTGGAACATGACAGGCAGCCAGACTCCACACTAGGTTACAGAACTGTCACGTCAGCTTCAAGAGAGAATTGAAAGGCATCTGAAATCTCAACTTTGCCATGGTTTTTAGAATCATCCACTGCCAGCCCTAGAAAAGCAGAAAAATAGATAGGACAAATGTGACCAAGCCAGCACTGATGTAACATATTTTTCAGGCAATCAGCCTTACTGAAGTGCCTTCTTTTGGCAGATTAGCCAGATGGAACAATGATGTTCTGCTTGTGTGTCTTGGAAGGGGAAGACAACTGCCCCCAAAGTGTACAATTTTGAATGCTGATGTTTGCACCTTGCAGTCTATTTCTAGGTAGCAGTTGTCAAGAGATGTCACATTAATTTTTGTTTATTTGGTGGTTTTTGTTTGTTTTTTTTTTTTAATTTTTCTTTGTATCTGGTATGTAACTATGTAAACTGGATGCTAGTTGCACACATAATCAAATATATACAAATAAGACCAGATTGAAAATAAATTTTCTTTTTCTTTTATTTAAGTGTACTTATCTGTATGTTAAAATTATGTTGGTTTTAAGAAATCCTTATTTGTATAAATTGTGGAATTGTTCCCTCACAATTTACTGTGCATCACACTATGTTCTGTAAAGAGATTGCTTTGGGATCAAGGTGGTGGCCCACTGGGAGAGACAGGTTGTGTGCAGTGGGTGCAGTTTTATGGACAGGGGGTGGTATGAGGGGGCTCACTGGTACTGGCACATTTCCAGCAGGGTCTAAGACTAGCAAACTTCCAAGAACAACAGGAGGTTTGCTTGCTGAAGAGCCAAAATATAGGCCTTTGAACCAATGAATAAGAATATTTGTCTTGTGACCTAAGAACCAATTTAAATTGCCTGATTGGAAGGCAACACTGGAGGAAAAGGTAAAATAGGCAAAGAGAAAAGTGATTGCCAAGCCTTTCGAAGGAATGAATTTCACTCCGTTCCTCTGAGTGAAAATATTACTGAATTTCATGAAGAAGAATGTGACTTCGATTCTGATGCAGATGAAGGTTTAGAGATCAAGATGTTATATCCTCTGTCACTGTATAAGGATGAAACGAAACTAAGTATTATATTTGAGATGCCACTTCGTAAATATCTAGGCCTGTTTAAAAATATAGCACTTTTTTTCTCCTCTTTCTAAAGGAGAACATAAAATATCTCCCAGGTTTTAGTCTGAGACTAGTACCTAAGTTTTCAAGTTTGACTTCCTCACAGTTTCATGGTGTGTAAGGCAGCATAGAAATGTCTCTTTTTACTTACTTGGCCTGTAATACCACCATATATTTTTAATAAGGAGCACCTTATAAGGGCAATTTAAAAAGCATTTGGAATTTTACAGATATCTTTAATTTGTTTTTAATTGGTTTTGTCCTAGGAGAGTGCAACCTAAGATGATTTTTTAATGATATACTTAGAAACCAGAAACTGATCACTATACAAGTAATCAAATATTTAGACTATTTTTATGGGTTTGGTTTTGTTTGTTTGTTTTCCTGGAGATGTGAGGGGATTTTAATATTAATAACAATATTATGATTTCATAATGAAAGCAAAGACATTTAATATATGTGCATTACTTGTACATTAGTGAAATGTACATTGATGGAGTTCGAGTTTAAGTAGAGTCTAACAAACAAGTTAAACTGTCTGGTTTTCAGGCAATAGGAATATATTAAATTATCTTGCACTTACGTTATTCATGATGTCATTCAAATTCAAGTATTTCTATTAAGTATTATTTCAACTTAGTAATAGGTTTTGATTTAAACGAATAGCAGATTCTGGAGAAAATTTAACGTATGTGATTTATTAAAATTCAGAAGGTCTCCTAGTAGTAGGCATTGAAAGTGACTGTGCATGCAATACAAGTCAAATTATTATCAGATTTAAAATGCAGCTTTTTTTAGTTTCAGTTTCTCACTTTTTTTTTTACCAGTGACATGTTTAGTCTGATGTAGATGTTCAGAAAATACTTTTATAACTGAATGTTTAAACACTGCATTTGTTCCAATTAATGTAAGTAGAAATTAAATAAATATTTACGATCGTGCTTTTATTGAACTTTTTATATTGATATAAGAAAACTTGAGGGATATTGCAAATATTACAGAAGAGTTTGTTTTTTCCTTTTCTTCAATCTCAGTTAAAAATTCTTAGAATTTCTTCTGTACATTCTTTAGGTATTTTTCAGATTTATTTTCACATCAAAGTAATCATTTTTCTTACTCTGAAGGTTGCCTCAATATATTAACTAAATTTTTTAGATTAAAATTATCCTGCTGGTATTAATATACAAAAATCAACCTTATAACAATGTAAGCTTGTGCACTTTCATATTGTTTAAAGTCTGTATGCTTTACCTTGTTAAAAAGGGTGCTATATTTCTGCTATAACAGAAAAAGTTATCAACAGAATTATTATGGCTTAAAAATCTACAATAGACATCTTGTAATGCAAAGAGAAAGATTCATTCCTAACAGTAA
Source organism: Aleadryas rufinucha (assembly GCA_013397815.1). NCBI lineage: Eukaryota > Metazoa > Chordata > Aves > Passeriformes > Aleadryas > Aleadryas rufinucha. The sequence continues at coordinate 37,157 of VZTH01011575.1, forward strand.
AAAAAAAATACAGGAAATACTCTAGAGAATAGGAAGATAGAAATATGAACATCCTCTTGATTGTTGGACTAAATCAGAGCTATTGACTTCCACTTAAATGCTTTTTTTATCAGCTCCACCAAGCACTGCATACATAAATCTAATTATTTCTTGTATTCTTTAATGCAAAAGCACATACAAAAATTAACATGACAATGGTTCTAAGAAGTTTGCTGAAATTATTAAAGAGAGAAAATTTAATGCTAAGGCTGAAACCTATATTATATTCATATATTATTTTATATATATCTGTGCTCTCAAGCTGCACCAGGGGAAGTTCAGGTTGGACATTAAGAGGGATTTCTTCTTAAAAGGTGATTAAACATGGACTGATCACGGTGGTTGAGGAGTCACTGCCCCTAGAGGTGTTTAAGGAAAGACTGGATGTGGCACTCAGTGCCATGGTCTAGTTGACAAGGTGGCATTCAGTCATAGGTTGGACTTTATCCATCCAAAAGACATCTCAGATGTCTTTTCCAATCAAATTGGTTCTGTGATTCTATCCTTCCCTCATCCTGTTGTGATAACTTTTTGATTAGCCAAATCTGCTTATGGCTTTGGGACCTTAACTTTTGCTCTAACCAGAATTAGTAAAATAATTGTGCTGCATGGAACAATGACGACTTTGTCATTAACAGATTTGAACTAGCATCAGTGACCCAGATTGCCCTTAAAGTAAGTAGGATACTAGGAAGTTGGATAATCTCTTATGCAAATTTTATGAAATTAAATAAATGCTAGTAGTGAAGCTGAAATATGTATTATTCTGTATAACTGCAAGGCCTCCTTTTCTAACATTTGAATGCTTTCTTCAAGTCTATGCCTCAAAAATATTTATGATAGACAGAATACATAAGTCTAATGACAGATGATTTTTTATGGTCTGATTGACTTGCAGCTGAGACCAGAAATTTAAAAGAATTTCCCTAACACATGCATTTAATGGTATTCTATGTTAAAGCACTGTTTTAGTGCTGTGAATGCTACTTTAGATAACCAGTGCTGAGCAGCTTAATTCTTCGTCAGAAAGGATATGGTTGGTTGAACAAAATGAGTATAACTACCCAATTCTTGTTCTCTCACAGCAAAAAGAGAAAAAGTCCTTCTTAAGGACTCATTGAATGTTAGAAAACTTCCTATTGCTCTGTGATGGTATTAATGCAGCCAAAGTGCTTCCAACTTCTAATATATCTTAAGAAACTCATAACTGTTGGATGGACTTGGCAGAATCATGGAAGAGTAAAGAGATGTTTTGTGCTTTTTAAAAGATGGAGCCTTTATTTATCTACAATGCAATGTATGAATATTGCTACATGGTGAAATCATGAAGATGGGAAAATTTACACATGGATTGCTAAAATAAATCACTCTACTAATATAAAATATCTGTGTTTTTTTTTTTTTTTTCTCTCCAGAACAGAATATTGAATTTTTATTTTTGCAGGATTCTACTTGCATTTAAAATTGCTCATATATTTGCTGGATTATTTGTTTCTTCATTTATGTTATGTTCATATCCAGCAGAATACAAACATATGTTAAGGTGCAAATAGCTACCTGTTTAAAATTTATTATTTCATTTATATAATTTAAAGCCCTATCCAGGCTTTTACCTCTCTACTGTCACTGTTTCTTTAACTACAGATTAAAAGCTATTACCACGAGCTGGGTGTTTGGTGACTGCTACAAAATAGCCTTACAAGACACTAAATATCAACTGCATTTTGTTTTAGTTAGAGCTGGTCTCTGCCAGGAAGTCGTGAGCAGAATGCCCCATTGCATTAAGCAATTAAGCAGAATGTATGCAAAGATTGAACCATGCCCCATTGCATTAAGCTTTTCACTTTGAGGACCTAAGTTTGGCATTGCAGAGTGAAAAAGCCTCCAGTTTTATGAAATATCTTCTGATACACACCTGTAACTTTGTTTTCCAATAATGGTCATTCTTCAACAAACAGCAATTCATTTATTCTATGTATTTTAAAATCCTGAAAGACTCTTTGGTCCCAATTCCCTATTTGAGCCATATTTTAAGAATAGCTGATGATTTAATGTATAGCTTTCTAACAATACTGGGAACATAAATTTCGAATCTCCTGTAAATGTAGGTATGCTTTTAAGGAGTCAGCCACTAATTTGTATCTAAGTTGAGTGTCACAATGGGAGAATTATAAATGTATATTGCATTATTAACATAATGGAAACATCTAAAACTGTATGATAGGAGGAGGTCAAAATAGATGAGCCTGAAGTTAATAGTACAATAATTATTACGCTCTCTAGATGCTCAAAGAAACAGAAAAGTCACTCTTTTACTCTGGCTATGTAAAATATGAAAATAACACAAATATAAATATTCATGATAATGCTTATGTAGAGTTGTGCTTCATTAAGATGGTTAAAGAAGCTGGTTTATTTTTTATTTATTTTTAAGGCTATTTATAATTGCTGGCAAAAATATTAGGGCACCATAGGCATCTGAACAGTACCATCATATGTTCATTCAGGTCTTGGACAATCATTTTTCCTGTGAAAACAAGGGAAGAGTTTGTGTCTGCAATGGGATACTGAAAGCATTATCACCCGAGCTTTGATTCAGTCTACTAAGCTATAATGGTGATACATAGTTGTGAAAGCTAATTTTGACCTTCTTCAGAAGCATTGCCCATTGATCTCTCCCAGTCACAAGTGTTCATATACTTACCAGGTATACTTTAATTAATTCTGCGCTTTCCACCTGGTTATGAAAGGAAATGTGATCATCTGCTCTGAATTGTGTAGGACAGGCTTTGTTTCTTCATGAACATGAGGGCAACATCTGACTAGATTAGATTGTTTGGTTCCATTAGTAGAGCAACACTGATGTTCATACAGCTGTATTTATTTACTCCCTTTGAAGAACTGATCTCATATTTCCAACCAAGCACTATCTAAAAGAAATCTATTTTGTTGTGCTGAAGAATAAAATTCTTCAATAATAAAAAGTTAAGTATTCTTTCATGAGTAACTCCTTCCAGTTATTGTTTAAATTTTGAAAATGTAAATGATAAAGCTAGCAGCAACTCTGGACAGAACTGACTCTCTCACTGGCTCAGTTTGCCTTCAGTTATTCTGGAGAAATTAAATTAAATTAAATTTGCAAAAGCAGCAGCTATCCTGGATTCCATTTGATCATCCTTTATTTATTAGCATTGTGAATATGGCAAGAAGCATGCATTGCTGAACAAAGATAACTGCAGACAGTTTACTTAACTGCAGACAATTATGTGTGTCTCAGCAAAGCTGCAATGTTACAGAAATCTGTGACATGCCTCAAACTGAGCTGTACACGCACATTGCAGATCACTGGGACGATCCCTGCTGATGCACTGTGTTCCATTGTGTTGCAGCAAATTATTGTCTTGTCTCTTCGCTGCTTCACAGAAAGCACTAAATTGCTTCTGGACTTAGATACATGCCTGCACAAACAAATGTTAGGCTACAAGCTGAGAGCCTTCTTAGAAATGTTACTGTACAAAATAGGAAAAACACATTGTCATATCAGTGAACGAGACTGTTCTCTTATGATATTTTGGGCTTTCCTTCCCTCTGTCACTGTGGCTTTGATTTTAGTATTTTCTCAATTTTTATGAAAAAATATTAGGTAGCTGAGAAAAGTGGAACAATATTAGCTATATGAATGTCACAAATATCATGACAAAAAGTTCCACAACCTCCTGATAACTAATCATTTATAAAAAGATGACCAAAGTAACTTTCAGGCAAGTAATTATTTTATTATGGTAATGGAGGTAAAAGAATTTTGAGTTCACTTTGTGTTTGACAAGTTGAGATAAACATTTCATTTGTATGTTAGCATTACAGACCTCAAGAGCTGAAATTAATGAAAATAGCATAGTCTAAGAATAGCATGTTTTAGAAAGTACTTTATTTTTGGTTTTTATAATCTAATTTACCCTGATACAGTTTTTGTTCTTTTTGGAATGATAATAGTGATTTAAAAGAATAAAAATTCTTGTGACTCAATAGACTTAACATTCTCTGGTCAGAATTTAATTTTATTAATTATTTTACTTAAATAAATAGCAATATTTGCACATCATGTTTAGTTTGAAAGAGCACAGAGGCATAGAGGATTTGAATTTTGGACCAATTTCTAGAAATTTCTATTTTTTTCTCAGAACATCACCTCCACATTTTACAATGTCATCCTGATGTAGTTAATGAAATTTATATTAAATTTCATTCTTTTTACTGTTTCTATGGTAAATACCTGCAAGAACCTTTTGCAATATTAGTTGAGTTAAAACATTGGCATTCCTATGGATGCCATAGCATATTCTTTTAGAGATGTGCATTTTTACTTCATTGTATTAAACTGCATGCATTGACAGTATAGAGAGGAAAAAGGTCTAAAGGAATTGTTTCCATTCAAGCAATGGAGAGCTGTGTTTAACATCTATCAGCCGTGAATAGTTTAGGGAACAAATACTTCTTCCATAAATAATCAGAATGAGGAAAGTAATTTAAGTGTGAGAAGGAACTGCTCCCTGAACCATGTTCAGATATTTCTGGCCTCTCATTAAAATTATCTCCTGCAGAAATGTTCCTCAAATCCTTAACAACTTCAGAAGTCTACACTTTCAAAGTATTAAAGTAATTATTTTAAGGACTTGTGATGAGTTTCTTATTTCTTCAGCTAGGAACTGATATTATAACCCACTGATATAAAAACTCCCACAGATTATCAGATTGATTATGGCATTGTTAATCCAAATTTGTATCCCATAGAATAGAAATTTGCTTTCAACAGTTTGATTGCAGTGCAACACATAGCTGAAAGTATACAGAGTGCATCATCTCAGAGTGCTCATCTTCCAGATAAAGAATAAAAGGACACTGAAAAAGCATACATGTAAAAGAGTAGGAAAGCACTATGAGTACATGCAGGGCTGAGGCTTGCACATGTAGAATATGGAATTGGAAGCATGAATATGAATCTGAAGATCCAGCAAATGTGTTTTTATTCTTTTAATTACTACGAATTTAGTACAGAGGGTGAATCAGGCAAAAAGATATATAAAAGAAATATTATTTTTTGACCTCCATATAAATTTCAGGGTGAAACTTTTTCTCTTCTTTTTGTTTTAGTGCCAGCAGGAGCAAGCATTGTGTAAAAGCGTAAAAAGTGCAAAAGTGATGAAAACTATCCGCTTCAGACTCAGATTGTCCTTTAGTCTTAAGCCATAAGACATTTCTATGAGATGCAATTTCATATATTGTACTTTTGTGTATTTGTTAGGTTTGAGAGTCCAAGAAATTAGGAACTTATATCAGGTGCATGCAGTTGTATAAAGAAGAGTTCTCTCAGACATGACTGAATCTGAATACATCAATGAAACTGTGAAACCTTCTTTAGTTACAGTAAATTCTCATTTAGTCACAGTGGTAAATCTTGGAGTCAATATGGTAAACACTGTAAAAGTAATAGGGTAAATCAAAGTATAATAAATACAGTGATAAACTACCTACATTAGAAAAGGTGCCAGAGCTGTTATGTCTGTAAAACTACTGTCCATTTGAAGTTAGCAAATACCTTAGCCAATGCTAGACCAAATTTATATTTAGCCCAGGCAAAATGGAGTTAAAGTACAGAAGGCTAACTAAGGAAATGTGATGCTCACACTGAAAAACACGAAAAAAAATCTTCCTATCAAAGAAAGCTCCTCATTGGGATATCAATAGCATCTTTGGTTGTGTTCTTGAAAGATCTGATATGTCCCTAAACACTCATCATAAGTATGGAAAAAAAATTTTAGAAGTTGTGACAGGAACTGCTGTTTTCTCCAATATAGGCTTTTACTTAGCTGTTCATGGAGGAAAAAAAAGATAAGAGCTCTTCAGAATTACAGTAAAAAATTCATCTCAAGAGCTGAAGAAACAACTGGGCAGGGAAAAACACCTTCAACACTGGTTATAGTAAGGAGGACTTTGAAAGAGACATTATTTTGGGCCGACATGATGAAAAGGCTTCAATAATAAAGGTTGTGTTATCTGTAATTTCTTGAATTACTTATTCCTTCTTAGCTTTAGTGAATCTTTGAAATCTATTTATGGTATTTGTTCCTGTGCTAGCACTTTGGAGTCCTTTATCAAATATTGTCATCTATTAAACATACTGAAACAAGTGAAACTCCCATTCTTCATTTCTTATGTGAGAGAAAGAAATAGTTTTATAGACAAAAATTTTATCATTTGTTTTTGAGGGCTGGTCCAAGTAGCAGGAATTTGAGTCAGAGGTGAAACTGGTGCCGAACAGACAGGTCTATGCATTTTGGAAAGTGCTAATTTCCACAACTGAGTGAAAGAAAGAAGAGGGTAAAATTTCCTGAGGAGCTCACAACAACCTTGGGGAGTAAGACAGCTGTTCTGGGAACAAGCTCTGGCTTTTAATGTTTATTTTATTGACCTGGAATGAACTGTTTTTAGGAGAAAACCAGTAGGAAAAATTACACTTGTGTGTAGAATCAGATTGTCCCAGCTCAGGAGCTGCTTCCTAAACCACCGGCATTTGCCACTGATCAAGATGCCTTGGAAGTGACACAAATAGAGAGAGGATAGTGGAATGATTGGCTGGGGAGCAGATCTGCAAAAATGAACCTGGGGATCCTGGTAGAGAGAAAACTGAGTATAAATATGTAGAATGCCCTTGGAGTGATGAAGGTTGCCTGAATAAAAACAACAGTGGGTCCAGAGAAGCTATTATTCCCCTCAACTTGGCCACCCTTGTCGTATGTTGTCCTTCTGCAGCTCTCCCAGCAGAAGAGAGAGATGGAGAACTGGGGAGAAACCAGTGAAGGACCAACAAGGTGGTTAAGGAGATTGAGCACATCGCAGTAAAGAAAAGAAGGTTACTGCGTATGTTTTGACTGGAAAGTCAATAAAATTCTGCTGTCTAAAAGTGAATTACAGTGAAGATTAAGACAGCCCCTTGCCAGATATTCCCAAAAAAGTATCAGGAATTGATTGCGACAGTGCTATAGCGAAGAAAACTGCAGTTACACGATAGGGAATGATACTTCTCTAGAATCACAGAATCTCCAAGTTGGAAGAGACCTTCAAGATCACAGAGTCCAACCCACACCTTAACACAACCTCAACTAAACCATGGCACTGAGTGCCACATCCAATCTTTTTTTAAACACATCCAGGGATGGTGACTCCACCACCTCCCTGGGCAGACGATTCCAGAACTTTATCACTCTTTCAGCAAAAAAGTTTCCTAACATCCAACCTAAATTTCCCTTGGCACAGCTTGAGACTGTGTCCTCTTGTTCTGTCAGTTGTTGCCTGGAAAAAGAGACCAACCCTCACGAGAGTGATAAAGTCACCTCTGACTCTTCTTTTCTCCAGGCTAAACAACCTCAGCTCCCTCAGTTGTTCCTCACAGGGCTTGTGTTCCAAGCCCTTCACCAACCTTGTTGCCCTCCTCTGGACACGCTCAAGCGTCTCAACGTCCTTCCTGAACTGAGGGGCCCAGAACTGGACACAGCACTCGAGGTATGGCCTCACTGGTGCCAAGTACAGGGGAAGATGACTTCCCTGGTTCTGCTGGCCCCACTATTCCTGATACAGGCCAGGATGCCATTGGCCTTTTAGGCCACCAGGACACACTGCTGGCTCATGTTCAGTCGGCTGTTGGCCAGTACCCCAAGGTCCCTTTCTGCCTGAGCACTGTCCAGCCGCACTGTCTCCAGCCTATAGCGTTGCAGGGGGTTATTGTGGCCAAAATGAAGGACTCGGCACTTGGACTTGTTAAACTTCATCTTATTGGACTCTGCCCATCTATCCAACTGTTCCAGGTCTCTTTGCAGAGAGAGAGAGATCTCCTACCCTCCAACAGATGGACACACGCTCCCAGCTTAGTGTCATCTGCAAATTTACTGATGAAAGACTCAATGCCCTCATCCATGTCATCAGTAAAAATATTAGACAAAACTGGCCCCAGCACAGATCCCTGAGGGACACCACTACTGACTGGCCGCCAACTGGATGCAGCACCGTTCACCACCTCTCTGGGCCCAGACATCCAGCCAGTTCTTAACCCAGCAAAGAGTACACCTGTCCAAGCCGTGGGCTGCCAGCTTTTCCAGGAATTTACTGAGGAAACAGTGTCAAAGGCCTTGCTGAATTCCAAACAGACAACATCCACAGCCTTTCCCGCATCCACCAGGCGGGTCACCTGGTCATAAAAGGAAAGCAGGTTGGTCAAACACGACCTGCCCGTCCTAAACCCATGCTGGCTGTGTCTGATCCCCTGGCCATCCTGTAGGTGCTGTGTGATGGCACTCAAAATAAACTGTTCCATTACCTTACCAGGTACTGAGGTTAGACTGAATAGCCTATAATTTCCAGGATCCTCCTTCCGACCCTTCTTGTGAATGGGCATCACATTGGCCAGCTTCCAGTCATCTGGAACCTCACCAGTGAGCCAGGACTGTTGGTAAACAATGGAGAGCAGCTTTGCAAGGTCATCTGCCAGCTCCCTCATTGCCCTGGGATGGATGCCATCTGGTCACGTAGATTTATGAACATCCAGGCGGCTCAGCAGTTCTCTGACTGCTTCCTCCTTGATAAAAGGGGAACCATCCTGCTCCCTGACACCATCTACCAGCCCAGGAGGACAGTTGTCCTGAGGACAAACCATCTTTCTGATAAAGACTGAGGCAAAGAAGGCATTAAACACGCCTTAGAAGAGGTGTTATGTTGTTGTCGATAGCTCAGCCACCCTTACTCTAGGTCCCTGAAGCCTCGGCTAAGGACGCGTGCCTCCAAGTGCCTGGGACTCCTCCGAGGAGCAACCCAAGGAGTGCGTGTGGGTGTCTCACACTCAGGTGAGGCAGCTCCGGCGAGTATCCCGCAGGAAAGGCGGCAGAAGAAGTAAAGAGAGTCCAGAGGGGGCTTCCTCCAAGATCTCCTTTATTGGGGAAAGGAGCGGGGATACGGGCGGGAGAGCAACGGAGGAAGAACTCCCCGGTTCTGCCTCTGTGCATCACCTTATAAGGGAGGGGAAAACAGGGAGGAGTTGGGGAGAACAACCAATGGGATACCCAGATAGGGGAGGGGATAAACCTGAGGGTCCAATCGAATTTTTAAATGGGAGGGTACAATGACATAGAACCAATGATCAACCGAGTAGAACAGAACTTTCTAGATACCCATTGCTTAGGCAATGAGCCTCTTATTAAACATGAGATAACTGAACCAATACATAACCCAGGAACTCAGAGGGTTCTGGAAAGGTGGGCAGGTCCCAGCCCTTAGGCACGCCTTCTCAAACAGAGGTTTCCTCCCCCGGGCCTGCCTCCAGGGTGGAGCTGTCATCCTCGAAGGAGGAGTCCAGGTAATTGACAGGCGCTAATTCTAGGGGCGGGACTCCCACAGTGTTAAGCATCATAGGAGATTGCCTAGAGAATGGGGAATCACTGTCTCCAGGGATTTTCAGAGCTTGTCTGGGGAAGGCCCTCAGAAGCTTGGTCTAGTCTTGAAGATATTCCAGGTTTCTGAGCAGGAGCTTGAACAAAGGTGCAATTCTAATGCAAGTTTTTCTGTGACTCTGTGATCACACCTGGTGTACACTGATTTGAAAAATAAGGCAATGCAGAGGGATGGAAGATAGAGAAAAATGCCTAAACAGAAAATGCAGTTCAGAGGGACTGTTTTTAATATAAATATTATTGAAAAATGTCCCCTCTCTCCTCAAATACTGACAAAATTTACCTTCTCTTTGATTTGTGCTTTGTTCAGAGTAGCAGGACTTAGTACATGACTTTTAAATAAATATGATAATAACAATGAGAAGAGAAGAGAAGAGAAGAGAAGAGAAGAGAAGAGAAGAGAAGAGAAGAGAAGAGAAGAGAAGAGAAGAGAAGAGAAGAGAAGAGAAGAGAAGAGAAGAGAAGAGGAAAAAGCAGTAGGCTGAGCACCATTTTCTCCCATAACCGAATCCAATTTATATGGCTTGACTTTTAACCAGCTTCTTGTTGCCAAAAGAAATAGCAATAGTATTTCTGTGACATTGCACTGCTGGAAAACATGAAGCAGTAGCAAAGCATAATGGTAATAAACTGAGCACCTACAGCTGTTATGCTGGAACACTAAAAATGTATAAATCCATTGTGTTTGCTTGAGATTTTCAGGTCATGAAATCAGATCTCAAGGATAAATCTGTAGCCAGAAGCAGGAAATGACCGGGTGCTAAAACATAATTAAAGCGTCTAAAAGGTCATGTGGTCATCAGATGGAAATATTCACCTGAGCATCAGAATTGAACAGTGCTAACCACCAACAAAAAAAGCAAACCTCTGATATATTCTGTGGACATAGAGAAATGTCTCCTCAGCTACCTGATGGTTCAGATACAACTGTAATTCTTTAAAAGTGTTCTGGAGTTAGTGTGTATGAACATCTGAGGCAGAATTATTCTGAGTTCTGAAAATATCTGCTCATTCAGAAAAGGATATATTACTATATTCATGTCAAAGAGTGTAATGAGAAAAGAAAATAGTATAAAATTAATTCATCTTGTGACAAAGATTGTAATGGAAGTGGAGATTAACTCTGTGGAATAAAATAGTCTGGTATTTAATTCTCTACTTACATGTCTTAAAATAGACACGTAATCCAGAACTTCAGTTTTAATGTTTATATTTCTGCTTCCTTGAATTTTTATGTGATTCTGCCTTCAGGAAAAATATGAAGTCAAGCAAATGGATACTATAAAAGTTCTTCTTGAAGCTATATAATTTCATAAATATTGTGACCCAAATGTTCTTAAAAAATGTTTAAACTATTATTGTCCTTTCATGCTATGGCCATTATTAGTTCGCTGCTGCAGTTTCAAAACAAGAACAAACATCAAACCGACATTTGCACGAACAAAGAAAAAAAAAAGGTGCTTGTGATTCTCTTAATTGGTCTACTAAAATCTACCTATTTTACATTATTTAGAAATACTGATCATAAAGCTAGAGTGATCCAAGAAAGACTTATGTATTAATTAAATATGCTTTTCATGGTAGAACTACATCTTCTTGTACATTAAAAGGCTTTTCTACTTTATAATGTGGTAAGTCACTGTTAGCCATTTTTCAAGACTCATCTGAAATACAAATTACAGTTTTTTTATATTTTAAATATATTTCTGTATTGTCCAGCAAAATTTGAAATGGTGAAACTTAAAGTTCACAGACAGGGAGAAAGAAACATAACCAATAGAACCACTAAGATATACCATTACCATCTTCTATCTTCACAGTAAATATCCCAAAAAAAGTGCTTACAGACAGCAAAAGTAGATAAGAAAATAGACCAAAGAATATAGACTAATCATAGCATTTCTTTTTAATTATACAATTTTTCTCCCAAATATCTGTTTCATATTACTTGCAAGACTCCAGTGGCAGTGACCCTTGGGATTTAATAGACTAGCTCTAGTCATCTCTGTGTATATTACATTTTGTGACATGCTTGTTTTTCATACAAATATCCTGCAAGTCGTGCCAATTACTGTCCAAAAACTGCCATAGTAGCGGTCTAGTAAATCACCAAAAGGAGCATCTGTGTCCAGGGAATGTCTTCCAGCTGTTCATGTAAAACATTTTTGGGTTGCATATTGACAGAAAATCTGAGCTTGAGGGAACACCATGGATTTGTCAAAAATGCTAGGGGTGTAGACACATCACTGATTTTATAATTATTTGATACAGCAGCTATTAAAGAAATGTTTTTGATATCACATGAAAAAAATAAAAATAAAAAATATCTCAGTCTTTAAAGTAAAAACATGGCCAGATAGTTCAATATTAGTAAGGGAGTAAAAATTTGTTTTTTCCTAATCTCTGAAAGACAGATCTTTATGACTGTGGTCTCCTGTGTGTATTACTTCTTATGAGGTAGATGTTCCAAAGCACATGGAAGTATGGGGAAGGATAAGAGAAGAAAAATATTAAGTCTGACCTTGTCCTTTGGTCCAAAGAAGTTCTGTAATTTAGACTAAATGAAAAGTCAAAAAATTATGATGCTTGCTCTGTACTAGATATGCCTGATATACAATAAGCAACAAAATTTATTAATGTAATGAAGATATAAAACAGATGAACTTTGTTGGGGCCATAGGATCAGCTTTTCAACTTGAGAAAAGTTTAATAACAAAGATGCAGGTTTTAATAAAACTAGTCACATATGTCTGATTCCATGTTGTGAAGTACTATATTAACTACAAGTTACTACTGTTAACTACTCTAATAAGTACGAGTTTCTGGAAATTAAATTCTTTGTTTACATTGTGCCAACTCTTGCAGTTACCAGCTTATTTCTTGGTATTTTTTATATTGTTGCAAAATCATACCAGGATTTTAAACAAGGTCTTCCTGAAACAAACAAAAGAAGATGGAGGAAGGAAGGCAAATGGTATACACCTTTGATAGCAACAAATATTTTATTTATATTTCCTCATAAATATATATACCATCAATATATTTATTTGCAGCAATTATAATGACTACCTGAACAGTTTTTGACTCCTCTGTATCATGCCAGTGACTACATGATTTTACATTTGTATTCCACTATATGGAAGTCAAAAAGTTTCAGGACAGACTTTGAAAGCCTGTTGACACTGTATGCTGTAGTTGGGTAGGCCACAGATCATAGGCAGTTACAAAGGAAGTCAGACTACAAAGCAACAGCTGCTAGTGTAAGCAGGAAAAAGAGATCATCCATCTCGCAGGACATCTCATTTCCACAGCCTCATTTTAAGAAGTTATCAGGAAGGGACTGACGACAGCAAACATATGAAAAGCAATAGACTTCACTTTCCTAAGCCACAGTTAACAGCTAAAATAATATTTCAAATATCTGTTTTGCAGATCTGACTGGGTGGGAGTTTGTAAAAACCAGAAAACAAGACAAGCAACTGAAATTTAATCCACAGAAAAAAATATTCTTAAATTTGAAATGTTGGGCCCTGTGTTTGTTTTAAGGGCAACAGAAAGCAAGATTTTAGACCATCCCACCTACCTGGTCTAGTCATAACTTGGCCATCAAAACTGAGGAAAAAACTGATAGTTGCTGAGAAACGCAGGCAATATTGGCAACTTCAGATAATATTCTTTCTGCTTGAAAGAAAAGGAGTTTTCTCTCCACTCCCTCCCTACTAAATGTATACACATGCGTTAATCCTGTTCCTAGACTTAACAACTAAAGTGTCTCTTGTTTGTTTTCTAATGTGTACAATGCCAAGCAAGCACCTTGCTTTACCTTAGAAAGCATATGTACTTCCAGGAGCACACTTTACAGTCTTGCCAAATGGTGCATGCAGTAATGTACTTGAGCATGATTTTATTCAGACAGACATTTTGAGGAACTCAAGGGTTTGCTCAGCTAAGAAAACAGAGAGAACTTTAGACAGCTCTTTGTGTCCTGTACTCTCAGCAAAGAAATCCTTTTCTGCTTAGCATAGCACCCTTTTTTTTCTTGAATGGATGCTGTACTGGAAAAAAGGATGCAAAGAACCTACGAGTATATTAGAAAAGCAGCATAAGGTATATTCAGAACAAAAGAATATAAGAAAAAAACATCCTAAATGAAATATACTGCACTTCAGAAGATGCATGTAAAATACTTTAAAATAATACTAAACTCTGGTAGTAAGAAGGAAATACAAAAGCTGCCAGCTAGAGTCTGTAAAGCTGAAAGCAGAAATGCTGCTATTAAACAAAAAGAGTGGAGCCTCAGGCACTTTGCTCGCTCTGTGGAGACAACACCCCCTGGCTCAAGAAGGCAAGTTTGGTGTATACCAGATACCTTGAGAGGCACAGGGTATTTCTTCCACCTAGAGATCAGTTTTACCAGGGAGAAGAAAGGAAGCCAGATATAAGCACAAAGTCAGTACTTAACCATTTTAAGAGCAGAAAAAGTCACTGAAGAGAAGCCAGAAAGCCTTGTGTTTCTCTGACAGGGGTAAAGGAGGGCAGGAGTAAAGGAGACCCTCTGTTGGATCTAATGCCCCTCTTCTCCACAGCAGAAGCTTCCTGAGAGCCTTGTGCTCAAGGTTTTGTAGCCACAGTCTAAAACATCTGGCATGCAAAATAATGACTGAAAATGGTGACAAAAGAAGCAGCTTACTTTATTTGCTGTTCTTTTTTCATCATAAAGTGTAAATATCTTCTGTTTCTATGGATTTGCTTATTAAAAACCTCACTGACACAGGCCTGAAATTTCATCTCACCTTTTTGTAATAATGTTTGAATCCCTTGGAGGTGGATGCTCTTTCTTTGAAAGAAAGTCATTCAGGTGGAACATTCTAGGCAGAAACTTTTCTTTGAGAGTGAGAGAGTTGCTTTAGGGACAAGACTGTTTCTTTATTCTAATATATTCCTTTTTTTGGTGCCAGTGACTCTTTTGATTCTTTATCAAAGTCAGAGACAGAACATCCTTATAACTGACTGTTATTTAATCCCCTAAAGGAGAGGCCTTTAATATTTAAATCATATTAATGTACCACATTATTTTTTTTACTGTCTTTATTAGCCAATAGTTATTCTCAATTCAAACTGGAGATTATGAGGGGTTGTTTTTATTATAAGGGTACCCTAATATAATATTCTATTTTTAACTGCTCAGAAAAAAAGCCCCTTCACACTGAAGCAATTTCTATTTATAAGTAGCTCTATGAATCTAAAGAGAGGTCTTCTAATGTTCCTTTTGGTGTTCCTTTTGCAGTGTGTTTTGTTCTTTCTATCATTCCAGCAACATATATTAAAAAAAAAAAAAGGCGTATGTCACCAGCTGAGTGTCGTTGCCAAACATCTACTGGGCAAAGGTTAAAGACAGCTTGCTAGGTTATCTGAAAAGGTTTTTGGGGCTTATAATGCTATTTGATACTGAATGTGTATTTGTAATACATTTGGTAACATATGGTGTGCTAGCAAAACCATTTGGGAATCCCTGGATACAGCAAGAAATACGTATTTTTACTAAGAATTTCTGGGATATGGATTTTGAGGTCATTAGTTTTCTGTATATTGTTATTTCAAATGGGAAGGCCAAAATGTAGCCTGGGAGAGTTATTGTCATTTTCATATGTGCCTGTCCTTGTGCTCATGTGATCCAAATACAACCCTTTTTCCAGGGTAAAGCTCTTCGTGATTATTTTCTACAAAGCTTTTCCTAAGTTACTGTTATGTCCAATAAAATATCATGAAAATATTTTCATCCTTAGCTGTGGGGGAAAAAAATTCTTTTGAGTACCTGAATTGTATACTGGAATAAAAGCCCCCTACATTGCAGGGTATGGCTCCATGTGATTACAGTTACAATGATCAGACAGATAACCCAAAATAATGGAGCTTCTTCAGTACCATCCTTTGGGAAAAGTATATGCAATCTGGTTGTCTAATTACCCAGAATGACTCTATAAATGTCTTTCTAGGAACTATTCTTTGACCAATCAAATTACTTGCATTCTTTTTTAAAATTTTTAATTCTTTTAACTAGTGGAGTATATCAAGGTTTACACTCATTGACTGTAACTTCGTCTGTTATGTTAGGACTGTTTCTGTTTTCTGCAATATGAGTGTGAATTCTGTATTTGCCTCTTTCTTAAAGCCTTTCCTTCAAATTTTAGTTTCACCCGTGGCTGTATATTAGGTGTTCTCTCTTCATGCATTAAGTTCCTAAATCTTTATTTTTTCAGTTCTCTGTCCTAAGAGTCATCTCTATCAGTATTCTTGTACTCTAAACTAACCTCCAATTTACATTTCCCACCCATGTTCTTCAATGCAGACCAGTTTTCTCCTTGATTGCACTTGGATATCTATTGACTTGTACCTCTATTGACCAGACCCTTTCTGAAGGTTCAAATTCTTCTTCTTTCTTCTGTCTTCCTTAGATTGAAACTGACCATCAACAGCTTCCTCTGCTATTCGCTGATCTGTACTTGGCTCCTCAATAAGCACTTAGTCATGAGCTATTTGGGTGTTTTTTTCTCAGTGTCAGCTCTGAATCCATCTGTAACTCCAGTGACACTTCCTTGTCAGCAATATCAATTACAGAAGCATCTTTAATTTGTTCTTCTTTATCTGTCCCAAAGTTGCAAGACTCAGCCAGTTCTGACAAGGGCTTAACGAATGCTTGGTATTATAAATTGAAGTGAATAAAAACACTAACTACATCTAAAAATTCCCTGGCAGAGAATCTTCCAGCAGCATCTCTCAAATAGGAAATGCTCTAAAGTGCTCCTTCACTGGGATGATTTATATGATTATTTTTATTTGGAAAATAGTACATTAATTTGACAAGAAAGTCAGAATGGTACACATATGCACAAAATTTCCATCTTGCAATGAAAACAGAGTATTAATGAATCTGTTTATACATGCTCTGGTTAAGATGTATCTGCCTCAGAGCTGACTAATAAGAATAACAGCAGAGCCACAAAACCTTTGTGCTTAGATTGGAAACTAATTCAAAGAGGACTTGAAATAAGACTTTTTTTTTTATTTTCATGATATTATTTTCTTATAGTTATCTTCGTTTTAATGTAGTTATATATTATATTATTTTTCTGTATTAATGTTTTCATTATTTTGTATAGCATAGATGGTATTAACATCTAGGCAGGAAGTAATCATCATTGCTTCTTTTATGTCGTCAATATGATTACTGAATATGATTATATCCTTTGATTTGCAATAATTTAAGCTTAATTATAAGTTTCTGAATAATTTACTTGCTACATAAGCCAGATAGCATGTGATGTGGGAATACATGGGAGAAAATATCTATTTTATTGTTCCATACCAGTCTCTACAATGAGACATTATTACATAAAAACTATTAATAAAAGTATCATATATCTAATTTATCTGTTAATAAATTCATCACCAGTCAGGAAAATCCATTGAAAAAAAAGGGGACACATTATTATATGAGACCACCTTTTAAAAGTCTTAAAAGCCTTTAGGTTTTGAATTTGATTCCCTTCTACATAACTTTGCATTTCAGAATTATAGACCAGTTACATTCCTTGTTTAAGTGTGGAAACATCAGAAATTATAATTAAATATTTTCAGTAAAAACAAGTAAAAAGAAGGAACAGCCAAAAGTACTCCAAACCCAAAAGTCCCAACTTCAATGTCAATATAAGACATAAATGAGCAGTTTCATTATTAAATGAAAGATTATATGTTGATTACAATATTTCGATGTCTTATGTTGGAAAGAACTAGGAACTAACAGCTAATAAAACAACTTTTCAGTAATGTGGGTATTGATAATTGTTCTAAAAGAACCACAGGACTAGGCAACAAATGATTGTTCTTCTGCCCTCTGTCATATATATTTACAAACCAAATTTTTCTACAGCTAGTTTTTTTGCTTCTCAAAAAGGATTTCTCCTAAAGTGATTTGTTGGGATGAATCAACATTTTTTAAAAAAAAATTAACCTATGAGCTAATAACTGGAAATTTTTTTCAGTGAGTGAAAAAGTGGGTCTCTTGGTTTATTTATGTCACATATTAGGGTTAGTAGACAATGATGACCCTCGCAGCTATAGGTAAGGTTGTCAGAAGGGCAGTAGATGGGGAAGAAAGTAGCCAGGGTAGGTATATGTGTATCTATAGACACACATAAACATGTGTTAAGTATTTATAGATCAACATGTAATAGAATATGACTGGAAAAATGTGTAAATTGATGCAAAAGTGCAAAGTGTTAATTTAGGTTCTGCAAACCAATGCCGTATTTTCTTAACAATTACACTGGCACAGCTGTAGTACATCAGTTCTGGATACAGTTTAGCAGCAAACATTTCTGTGATTCTGTAAAGACCCATCCATGTATTCAAGTTAAAAGCATCAGAAAAAAGTACTTGCAAAGCCAGAGTCAAATTCTGTAGTGAGAACCTGGATCTCAGAGGCTGTTAGCTGGTTTTAGATCTGACAAGTATTTCTGTTCCTTTGACCAGAAAACATCTGTCAGGTGAAACTGCTGGACTGTTTCTTAGAAATATTGACACAGGATTTTCTTCTTCTTTTTTCTTTTTTTTTTCCTTTTGGTCACAAATTATAGAAAACCAGAAATACTTCTGTCAAGAATCTCGGGTGTATTTGGGTCTGAATATTTCAATGTCCACCTATCTCCCTCTGTTTACTTTCAGTGAAGACAAACAGCTGTACCAGAAAACTAGCTAAAGGTTATCAGACTCTCCATCATTAAATCAGCTACACGGAGAACAGAGTTTGCAATAATTTTATGGCTGATAGTTCATATCACACATGAGGTGAATTAATAATATGGATATGAAGAAAAACAATTTATTAATGTTAATAACTCTTCCAATAAAATTTCCAGGAGGACCTATAGTGATAAATTGAATAATTATGAGTATAATTATGACTAACTAGAACCATAATTTCATGCTAATGCAATAATAATGACACAAAAGTGTAGACCATGAATTTTAACTGCTCAGTTATTCAAAATTTCCACAAGGAGAGACCAAAAAAAAAAAAAAAATTGAAAAACCCAAAAAAACCTCCTTAGCCTTAAAATCTGTTAAAATTATGCCTTGCTGCCAGAAAAAAACTTATTCGCTGCTTAAATAGACATGATCTTGATTATTTTTAGTGGACTGCAGGAAAAAATGCCATCTCATTTAATTAGAAATCTAGTGGTGTCTTGAAAGCAGGAAATGGATAGTCTATGTAACACACTATGAATCATCTATCAATCCTCTGGTGGTCTCTGAGGAGAAAAAAGAACACACAGAAGAATTATGGTTAAATTTCATTATAAACATAGAATTGTCATACTTGTGTTTCTGTCTGGGGAAGGGTATGTGGAGGATAATCACCCCAGAAAAAGGTGTGCAAGTGTTCAGTAATCATATCAAGTATAAGCTGCCCCCCACAAGGTGAAGGTCAGATTAATTTTTTGCCATATCATCTTGGGTTGGAGCATAGTGAGGTAAACAAAAAGAAGAGGAGTTGGTGAAAGGTGTCTCTAAAACCAGCCAGTTTCATTCCTGGTAATTTATTACAAAAGCTAATTAATCTCTCTGTTTTCAGGATGACTCAGAACAATCTAATGCAGAGTCCAAGACAATTGCTGTAGTTTTGGTTTAATGTATCCCCCTGATGGTGTGAACTGTTGTTTGTTCATTAAACCTTCTGGGAATTAAAAGTAATGGAGCAAAAGTAATATATATTAACAGTATATATGACTTTCATTCTCTGTTTCATTTTGGTACAAGAAAAGCATTTTTTATGCTTTTTCTTCACCATATGGANCTCCTCCCCTCCCCTCCCGCCAGCCTTGACACATTGAAGGCCATGTCAAGACAGGATTATAGCTGATTTGTTTTCAGATAATTCAGGTTAAACCATTCTCCTTGTAGATTTTATTTCCACCATGATGCAAATCTGTCAGGTTTTGAAGATAAATTTCAAGGAGTACTTAAAGTGCATTTTGGTTTGGAAAGAAACAGAATTAGAAGGCAAAGGAAGAGAATATCTTTTAGTGGAAGACATGTAAAAAAAGGTACAGTTATAAAACTGATTATATCAATAATATTATCAAAGAATATCCAGTATATTATTTTAGTCCTGTGGGGAGATAGAGTATTAAGTTGGGTTGTTTGGGATTTTTTTGTCTTTTCTCTATACAGACATTTTTGGGCTATCATTGATGCTTTAAAAAGGATGCAGTAGTAGCAGGATTTTTTGAAGAATCACAGGGGGAATGTTTAGAAAAATATAAAGAGAAATGGGAATAGATAGTTATATAAAAGTAATGAATTGCACAGTGCTTCAAGAAGGAGTTTCTAAATAACAGTGTAGGAAGTATCAAAGAAATAAAGTGGCATAGAAAGCAAGCCACACTAGGATAAATGAAGAGGATGGAAATCAGCCTGAGGCATGAACAAGAGGTTGCTCCAAATTCTGGCAGGGATTTAACTCTCATCTGAATGGCCTAATTTAATCTCAAAGCTAGAAGAGGATATAGCTGCATTCAGCTTCCTGGTTCCCTTGAAATTAGGAACACTTTANCCAAAAAAACCTCCTTAGCCTTAAAATCTGTTCAAATTATGCGTTGCTGCCAGAAAAAAACTTATTCGCTGCTTAAATAGACATGATCTTGATTATTTTTAGTGGACTGCAGGAAAAAATGCCATCTCATTTAATTAGAAATCTAGTGGTGTCTTGAAAGCAGGAAATGGATAGTCTATGTAACACACTATGAATCATCTATCAATCCTCTGGTGGTCTCTGAGGAGAAAAAAGAACACACAGAAGAATTATGGTTAAATTTCATTATAAACATAGAATTGTCATACTTGTGTTTCTGTCTGGGGAAGGGTATGTGGAGGATAATCACCCCAGAAAAAGGTGTGCAAGTGTTCAGTAATCATATCAAGTATAAGCTGCCCCCCACAAGGTGAAGGTCAGATTAATTTTTTGCCATATCATCTTGGGTTGGAGCATAGTGAGGTAAACAAAAAGAAGAGGAGTTGGTGAAAGGTGTCTCTAAAACCAGCCAGTTTCATTCCTGGTAATTTATTACAAAAGCTAATTAATCTCTCTGTTTTCAGGATGACTCAGAACAATCTAATGCAGAGTCCAAGACAATTGCTGTAGTTTTGGTTTAATGTATCCCCCTGATGGTGTGAACTGTTGTTTGTTCATTAAACCTTCTGGGAATTAAAAGTAATGGAGCAAAAGTAATATATATTAACAGTATATATGACTTTCATTCTCTGTTTCATTTTGGTACAAGAAAAGCATTTTTTATGCTTTTTCTTCACCATATGGAGAAAAACCTTGAATCAAAAACCTGATATAAAGCATACATATTTGCATATTGCAGGCAGTGACTGTAGTTACTTGTTTTCTCTATCTAGGCACTCAAGCATGTGAGGACAAATTTATAAGAAAAGTACAGCTATGGTTCAATTGTGTTTCTCTGATGACTAGCTGATTAACCCAAGGGGCCTGAAGAAAAAAAGACTCTGTCTTTTTTTCTAACCACTAATCCTTGAAAAAAGTAAAAGTTAGTGAGGGCCAAATTTAAGCCAGGGAACATGCTGACACTATCTACAAGGATTTTCCTTATCACTGTTTCAGCCCATCTCCTGGTCCTGCTTGGTTAGGATACATAGATATCCTCTCCTGTCCTGTCCTGTCCTGTCCTGTCCTGTCCTGTCCTGTCCTGTCCTGTCCTGTCCTCTCCTCTCCTCTCCTCTCNTTTTCTCTATACAGACATTTTTGGGCTATCATTGATGCTTTAAAAAGGATGCAGTAGTAGCAGGATTTTTTGAAGAATCACAGGGGGAATGTTTAGAAAAATATAAAGAGAAATGGGAATAGATAGTTATATAAAAGTAATGAATTGCACAGTGCTTCAAGAAGGAGTTTCTAAATAACAGTGTAGGAAGTATCAAAGAAATAAAGTGGCATAGAAAGCAAGCCACACTAGGATAAATGAAGAGGATGGAAATCAGCCTGAGGCATGAACAAGAGGTTGCTCCAAATTCTGGCAGGGATTTAACTCTCATCTGAATGGCCTAATTTAATCTCAAAGCTAGAAGAGGATATAGCTGCATTCAGCTTCCTGGTTCCCTTGAAATTAGGAACACTTTAAAGCATTGATCCCACACCTTTCTCACCAGTTTTCAGCAGCCAACAATATTAAACTTTAATTTGTAATGCACAATGTCAGTATGGTTTCAGCTACGGTGGAGCCAGATAACATTTCCTCTTACACAGAGAGATAAAATATAAAAATGAACCTGACCAAAGGTTAATAATTAATATATTTCCCAAGAATACTTTTTTAAATTGAGAACAGACTACTTAAATAAAAATAATAAATTTCTATTTCAAAGGCTTTTGTGCAAAGATTAATAACTCTAGTAGATTGAAATGGAGACAAAGTAGATAGCACATGCCTTCTGCATTTTCTTCTCCTTCTTTCTTTTTAACCTTGCTTTTGGGACTAAGTCAGAGAAGTGAATGAAATCTTCACAATGAAATCTTTGAAATTTGACTTAGCTTGATTATATCCTCAGAAGGGAGAAAAGCTATAAAAATCATCTCATGGGATGTTTGGTGCATTAGTATTGAAGATTTTAAGTTTCATGGACCCACATTTTAATTAAAATTTTAATATTATTGTCACTATTCTACATTTTATAGTTTCAAACATAATTTGCATTTTTTCAGGTTCATATTTCTCAGTTGAATCTCTGAATCTCTTTCCACTTGAAAACAGTATTTTTATTCTTGCTTTGAGAGTTTCCTAATTTACTTCAAGTTTGAATATTACTTATGTTCTTAATGAACATATGAAGACGGAAATTAATTTACTGTCACTGAGGGTTTTTTATTTTGCTCTTAAATATCTATGGGCAGTACTGAACATATCCAAATGTTTACACTCTTATTTAGAAGCCCATCTACAGTTTTGAGTAATTAGCCACTCCACCTGAGTGCACGATACTCCAACTCCTGCATCAGGAAGTGCAAAAGCAAGAAAACTTCTGGGATGGTATAGTTTAATAAGTGAAAAAAAGAGGAAAGAGAGAGGAGAAAACTAACTGAAATCCCCATAAAAACAAAGGATGCAAAGGCAGTCACTCACTGCCTCCCACAATATATAAATGGCCATAAATGCCCAGTCTCTGAGAAATGAGTACCTGCCCAAACCCTACCTCCTCTTCCTTACCCCTGAGCATGATGGCACATGGCATGATATATCTCTTTGGTCATTTGGGGTAAACTTTCATGTCTGTCTCTCCTCCCAAATTTCGGTACATCTTCAGCCTACTTGCTAGTGGAGACAGAGTGAGAAACAGGGAAACAAGCACTGATCCACCAATAGCTAAAGCACTGGTGTGTTATCAACACTGCTTTGGTCACAAATCTAAATTGAAACATAGCATCATATGGATTACAATTTAAAAAGTTTAACTCCATTCCACTCAGATCCAGTACAAACCTGTTTCTCAAAATATCAGAAAAATGCAACAGTGTTTACAAAAAAACCTGAAACCAAAAAAAAACCCTAACAAAACAATATCCATATTTAAATATATTTATATCTCTTATATGTTTCCATTATCAAACCTGCACTGCTTGAATAACATTGTTCTAAATCCTTTTTGTGTGAGAATTTTTAATAAACAAATATACAGTAAGAAATCTGAAAGAAAAATTGCTCTAACACTGTTCTTTTGTGACCAGTTTTTTTCTGATTGCTAATCAGATATTCTAATCATCTAAACTCTGATTTCAAAAAGTATTACTTAAGAATAATACATGCTTACTAAAAATTAAATCTGTCTTCTAAAAATATTGTAAGGTATTAGGAGTCCATTGTGAGCCAGGAGTATTTAATCCTGTGTAGCTCTAGTATAGTTCTCAAAAGAGATCTACAAGGGCATAAGTAAAACAGAGACAATCAATCAAAGTTTACAAGTAATATACAAGGGGTTTAACATACTGTTTATAGTAATATATCCAATTACTGCTGGTGTGTGTGGTACATGTATTATGCAGATTTGGTGCCTTAGAGCTGTTCTTAAATTTTTTTCTTTTAAGAGACTGTGCAAATATAATGGCCATACCTTAATTGCTCTTGTCAAGTACTAATATCAGATTTATCGTTTATGTGTTTTGAGGTGCTCATTAACAAATGGAAAAATGCTCTGACAATCCAGCTTTAACAAGAAAGATTAGGAGTATAGCAAATGCTTTCATAAGCATGCCTCTTGGCCTTCCCTTACTTTTCTGGAATAAGAAGGAACTGACCTACTTAAAAGTGCTAAACACTTCAAAAGTTGGATAGCTAACAAAAATAATAGTTAAATACATTGACTTGCACAGATTGCTTTATAACTCTATTGCTAAACATAAGCACATGGATGGCTCTTCTTTTCTAACACAATTTAAATATGCTCCCTTAACTTTGCCTAGAAGTTGTAATCAAAATATCAGTTACTGCAGGATGTTTTTGAAGAACTTTTACCCTAGTAATTTCAGTTTCTCATTTTTTAATCATTATTAAATTTAGGGGGTTTATATTTTGGTAACATTCTGCCCTCCTTTTTGAGAGATGCCTTTAAAAATATTGACATTTTGGCATAAAGTCTTCCGAATGCTTTAAAAGATTTTTTTAGTTTTATAAACATTTAGAAATACTATACTGTGTTGAAGCTAAATGCTTCATATATAAATAAGACTAAACAAAATTTTTAAAAGTTAGTAGGGAAAAGCTGAAATTTAATTTTATTTTAATATCACATTTGATGGACTATCAACAACTATTTTGTAACACCATTTCCGTAAAAGCTTTGTATTCGAAAGTAGTAAGTCTGCACAATGAGAAAATTAGGAATTGACCTCATATCTTAGTAACATTTGACTTTAAAAGATGCAATTTTTAAGTATGAAAGAAGTACATGTGAACGATGAGGCACAAGTATTACTATATGGTTAATGTAAACAATGCTGAGAATGTGCATATATAATTAAACCTCATGTTACCCAGCAATGGTCCTGCTCTGATATAAACCTGAGCTGACCTTGAAAGCTCTGTCAAGTCACAAGTCTGCTGAGGATATTCCTTCAGGCACACTGGTGCTGCCCCAAACTGCTTTACGAACAAATTTCCCTTCTACTGTTATCACAGATATATTTGAAGAGAAAAACTACTACAGATTACCACATTTCCATATAGGTGAAGTCATATGCAGTTGGAAGGCACCTACAATGATCAGCTAGTCAAATTCCCTGGGCAATTCAGGGCTGATGAAAAGTTAAAACCTCTCACTAAGGGCATTGTCTTTCAGTTTGTAGAAATACCCCTTGTCTTATCACTACATGCCCTTGTAAAATGTCCCTCTCCATTTCTTTTGTAGGCCCCCTTCAGCTGCTGGAAGGTGTTCTAAAGGCTCCTCAGAGCCTTCTTTTCTCCAAGCAAAACAATCCCAGCTCTCCAGCCTGTCTTCACAGGGGAGGTGCTCCAGCCCTCTGATCATCTTCATGACCTTCCCCTGGACTCATTCCAGTGGATGATATTGGGTCTAATGTTGCCTAATTTGGGCCCCCAATGGGTCTATTAGGCATAATGTTTAGGCATTAGGCAATCTCATTAGGAATCAGACAACATGTAGAATAGGCTGAGTTGCAAAATAATGCATTTCACATATAAATTCTGGACACATCTGTGGAGAACAGAATAAAAAGAAATTTTGATCTATTTTTATACTATGAACAAAAAGTGAATCATCCCTTTTCTGTTGTGATACACTGTCGGGGTCCCAGCCGGTGTCCCTGACACCAGCCGGGCTGGCCCAACATTGCCCGGCGGTATGAACGGAGAGGACTTCGTGCAGGTTCCAGGAGAGCTTTATTCCATCCGAGGGGCTGATGCAAAAGAGAGCTGTGCCCGGGCAGATTTTGCTTTTCCCGGGACACAAGCACAGAATTCTGGGCAGGGGGGCGGGACATAGGCGGGGCCCCAGAACACAGGGAAGAGGGGCAGGGAATCCTGCCAGCCAGGGGAACGGAACCGAGGGTCTGTCCCTTTGGGGGACTCTGTTATGGATCCTACAATACACTACAGTTATGGATATTGCTCTAATACAATCAGAGACAAGCATAATGGAAATTAATTGTATATAGTATTAATCAAATATCATTTAATCAATCATCATGTAGTTGAAAAACCTAAAAATAATATTTGCATTCTGTCGAAAAAAGTAAGAAAAAAGAAAGTTAACCATAATGAAAAGCACAGGATTTAAATCAGAAAGGAATATTACTGTATATTCTGTTCTGTTCTTCATTTAACTGTACATGTTCAAAATAAATCTGTGAAATGCTCTGTGAGAAACTGAACCCAGTGCCTATTAAAACTGGGAATAAATTTTTCCATGGTTCACTGAATTTCTCTGAGCATGCCTCTTCCCGAATTGATTTTAACAGCTGCCATTGAAACAAAAGGTAGTCAGCAGTTTGCATATTGAGCTGGGGAGTAAAATGCAGATTTTGAAGGTTTTAGGGTTTCACTATTTTAAACATGGCTGGTAGATTTATTTTTCTCAGTTATGTATGCTCACAAATGAATTCATTTGTAAAGTGAATTCAACAGTCAGAGCCAAAGAGTAGTTCTCCTAATGGATACAAAAGGTAGAACTGAGATTCAGACCTCTGAGTATTGGGAAACTGCTATAACTTAAATCCATTTTTCAAGACATAATTGTAACTTCATTGGTATAAATGAAAACAGTGTAAAACCCTCACTTCCAGAAAACAGAAATGATTCATGTCCTTCATACTCTTAAAATAAATTGCTTACAACACTTACATTTAAGTATAAATGGCGATTAAATTGTGATCAAGGAGCTAGAAATTGATTTTCATTTTAATTTATTCTCTTCCTTTCTCAAACTGTCAAACAAGTAAAGGCCATTTGAGCAATGGAATAATTTACATAATTGCAATAAACCCATTTTCTTCAGATTTTTGCAGTATCTGTTAGGTTATTCCACTGATAACAGTATGCAAATAAAATTAACACATTTGATTACTTCATTGTTTTTTAACAATTTTTATTATATTATGGTACAGTGCTATTCATGTAATTGAAGCAGCCAGGTAAAAGCAAAATCCTGTCAATTAATCAGTTGTGCAAACACTAGTTTTATAGATTTATACTATTCAAGGGGACAGTTACTTTATTTAATTAATTGCTTCAAGCCAGACACCCTGATTGGGAATTCATTTCATAATTTTTTGAGTACTATTTAAGAGAATTAATTTTAGTATTTGGGAATGATGGGTAGAGACAGTCAGACCTTGTTACTATATGAATTGTTGATTAACCAAACAATTACTTGTATAGTTTGATTTCTCACTGAAAGTGTATGTTTCATATATGCATTTTGCAGTCAGAGCTGCTTATTTCTTAGGGAAAAAAGAAAGTCTACGTTATCTTTCAAGACCTGATAAAAATCTGAAGAAGTTAAATTCTAGTAAGGCTTATACTTCATCAACAGAACCACTAAATAAGTTTTAATTTCAACAAAAATTGTGGCCTCATTTTTCACTTTAACATTAGACATAAACAGATATAAATTAACTCTTGAATTTCAGGATGACTTTGCAAGGCTGGAAGAATTTTCTTTCAACTGAAAATGAGCAAATAGTGCCTCAACTAGTATCAAGGATAATACAAAGAAGGTATCAACATGACATAATTTGCAGAGAAACATATTTTAGAGTGGAAACACAGGGTAAGCACTGCAGAAATTCTTTGAGATTGGCAAGACTCACAGAAGAGGTAAAATAGGGGTCCTTTCCTGAGGCACAAATATGATGATCGTGGTGGGGATCACCTACTCCTCATTACTGGGAACTGCTTGTTTTTATTTTTATATGCTACCTCACCATGAGTTGCTGCCTTCTGGCTGTTCCAAGCTGAGTGTGAGTGTGGCCCTACAGCCTCCCCAGTTTCAGCCTCCAGCAGTTTTATTTTGCTGTGCAGTGATTCCCTGTGTTTGCCAGAACCTTCCCATAGCTTTTACTTGGAATGGCAAAAATGTAATTTTCAGGGTTATGCGTTTTATTCTTATTTACATGTAAAGTGTATAACCACCAGAAACATGAGTTTTTATAAATTCAATATATTAAAGAGCTTTTTCTTTTTCTCCTTTTTATTTCCTGTATGTTGCATAATAAAATATTTTGGGGGAAAAAAAAGTACATTCATGGTTTCTAATTTTTTGTAGAGGAAGCAATTATTAATAGAAAAAAAAATCTAAGATATTTATAAACCATCGTTTTTTAAAAGAAAAGCCAATTAATCATAAAAATCTTATTCTGGCACTAAACACTTATTTTGTTTTAAAGTGTTTTAATGTTTTTACAATACCAGCAAAAATTGATGTATTTTTTGGCTTTGTATCAATTACTTTGACACAACTTTGAAGTTCAGTATAAGAATAGATTATTATATATTTATTTTAAGTTCATGTACCATGGCAGAGAAGGAACGCTTAATGATAGAGGTCCATTGAATTCCATTTGAAATGAACAGTTGCAGAACTTTGTAGTGATTAATTTTTAATTCCCCAGTCATGGTCATTTAACATACAATTGTTGATGTAAAAATGGTTTTTGATAACAAAAGTAAGTGAAACCATAGATAGAAGGCAGTAAATTTTCTGTGACTATGTTTTTTTATTTATATGAAGGCAATCTGTGCTGTGACTTTTAAAGCTGGACTATCAAGGCATGTAAACACAAAATTAAGAAGGAATAAAATATTTCAGTGATTATAACTGCAATCCTGTTGTAAGAGACTGTAAAATCTAGGAGAGAAAAGAACCAATTGTAATGTATACTAAAGGTGCTGTATTATCTTGCTTCTGAAAATCTTTATATAACTAGCTGTCATGTAGAGCTAAGTTCTTAACTTTCTTCAAGCATATTAGACCAAATAATAATGGTCTGAACCAAGGGAAGTTATTTTAATTTTTTATTGTCATACAGATTATCATTATCCCAATAGATTTGAAAAAGAGAATATTAAGAAGAGTCCTTTTGCCAAAAACCATAAATAGTTGAGTTGTCTTTTGTGATTTACAATAGTTCACCCACAATGGCTCTTATACAGCAGCTTTTCTACTGATCTCTGCAGGTGACAATCTGCAGGGTGACCTAGAAAAAAAAATCTCTTACATGGGTAATATCATAGGAACAAAACCTTCTTTTTGTACCATGTGTTGTTGTGACAATGAGCATGAGTCAAACAACAAAAAAGAAGTAGGAAGAAGTATGTGAGAAGAGCAAAAAGATTCCTCCCTGCCAACCGGTGGTTAATGGTATACATCTCCTAGTGTATCCTTCCCACTCATGTCTTCAAAGAAACCCACATTTCTCTCATCACTTTAGTTATTAAATCTGAAAAAGTTGCTCTAAAAAGTAGCTAAGGCAATTAAAAAACTCTGAAAAATAAAATCCTATTAGCATCTATAGTGGCCATTTCTTCTCAGGTTATATGCTTTTTGCAGATCTCAGTATAGTTTAAAAATGCTGAGCAAGATTTTTATGTTCTAATTTGAATACTAGAAGCATGTTAACCATTGCAGCATTGCCTGGTTGTCTGGGTAAACTAAGCCACACAGAGCTCTTTGTCTGATTAGACTGACTAGAATGCTTTCTGTACATGGGCTTGTCTCAGATGTTTGGGCAACACACTGATATCTGCAGCATAGACATTCCCCTTAGTGCAATCTTTCCTTAAGCAAGACCATACTGAAATGGGGGCAGATGTTTAGTTAATATTGACTCCTGTGGTTAGCATAATGACATCTAAGTTTTGTTTTTCACTTATAAAAATTGAAAATAGCTATACAAACTTAAAAAGATTTCCTAATTTATTCAAAAAAGAAAACTATTTGGAAATATCAATCAGATATGTGTTCGGCACTGTTATTTTCTGTAGTTATCAGCAATCCTGATAAAGTTGCTTTAAATTGTGTCAAAAGTCTCACTTCTTTGTGAAGCTGTACCCCTGAAAGTAAAGTGGATTTTTTTGAGTAGCACGCAGTATTGCCATTGTGAGAAGAATTTGGAAGGGGAACCTTTATGCCAAAAATGATTTTTTGCAGACTATCCAACTCAACAGATGGCCTCTTTGGGTGTCATGAATTTACTCTTGGTAGTAATAATGAGCACTGTCCCACAGAGTTTTCTGAAGACAAAGTCCCTAGGTTATCTTAGTATATATCTTTCTGTTCACATTTATGGGCATCACAAGTTTTTCACATTAATTTTCTTAAAGTGTCTTTCAAAGTCATTATTACTTCATTATGATGGAGTAATATGAAGTAATATGAATTAGTTCATACTCTGAGTGTTGCTCAAGACACTATGAATATTTAGGGCACCTTCTGTGGTTGCTCTCTTCATGCACAGCATGGTGGAAACTGCCTGCTGTTGTCAGGACACTTTTATGACTGCAGAGTGAAAGAACTGCAGGGGCTATGCTTGGAAGTCAGTTCCTCACACTACCATTAACTGAAAACCATCTGGAGCATCTACAGATGCTTGGATCTGACTTATCCTGTTGTTGCCAAAGTGTTGTAACCCTATCTAAAGGCATGTCAAAAGGTGGTGACTTCCTATCAGAAAGATGTATTATCAAGATGTCTACTGATATACTACCTCAGTTCTGAAAATAAATAAATTTTAAAAAGAAACAAAACACTTCAGTTTTCACTCATATCAACAGAAATATGCGCTACTGTTATGTATTCAATAAGTATTGTATTGCCTATTCTAGATTTTGTTTTTGTCCACATTTTTTATAGTCTACTAAGGTTCTTCTGTTTCTACATTACTGTTCTTCACATGTATTCTGCCTTCAAATTTAAACACTGCTAATTTGATCTATGATTTTTAAGAATTTTTAAACTAATTTTTCTTTGGGGATTTTTTGAATTACAAAACAAATTCTAGTAAATATATGACTATAAATTAAAGCCTAATACTAAAGTCTTAAGGAGAATGCCTGTTTCTTGTCATTAGCTATGTTTTGGTTTAGACTAGGAAGATTTTGAAGATTAACAAGTCCTGAAGTCTATTCTTTTTCAAACATGGATTATTCTTTTGGTCTAGCAATGTTAATTCTTATTAGACTAATGGTCATGTAATTTTAATGCTTTGATTCTTCTTAGCTGTTCATGAGGCCTTCTGAGATAATTTACATGAGGTTCCATTTTCAATGACTAAATAGAGAATATCAAAGTAGAAGCCTGCCGAGGCACACAGGAGCTCAGTCCAGCTGGTTTTGAGTACTTATTGACCATGTTTGTGATGTCATTTTTGCATGTTCCAGGGACTGAGCTCAGTTTTCTCTGTCACAGATGAGGGCTGACTTATAGATTCTGCACATTGGCAGATCTAACTTGTACTGTACATCAACACACACTTCCATAAAAAATGAGTTTTAAATCCTTTTGCATTTAGACTCTCCAGCTTACACCATGTTTGTGTCTTATACAACTTCAAGACAAAACAGGTAAATTCCATGTAGGGAATTCCTTCCTTATTTTTTAGTAAGTAGTAACTGTTTAGCCCTTATTAATTCAGGGGTGTTGAATTTGGAGGACATCCAAATGAACAACCATTATCTGGTGTGTCATTCTTGATCCACTACAATAAAGAGATGACTCATATGAGGCTATACTTCAGGATGGTACTGGAAGCACAAGTGACTTTGGAACTTTTAGCAATGAAGAAAGAGCAGTGGAGCAGATTGTACTAGAAAATATTCACAAGCAACTTAAACCAGATTCAAATATGAGTAGGAAGAAGCACTCCCCTATGAACATAGTAATATTCCTAAGGGAAGTAGTAAGGATGATTTGTCATAAGTCACCCACATTCTTTGTAAAGAAGTCTTTTTGAGGGAGACCAAGTAGCACCATTAAACCTAGGACTAGAGGAACATTGTGAGAGTGAGAACAATATCCAAGAAACGGTAGGAAAGATCATAATATTATTGGAAAATAACAATTTTAAATGCATTATCAAGGAGAATTCTCTGTACTGGTAACATAATTTTGACTAGCAGTGGTAAAATTAATTTAACTGGACTAATAAGAACTGCTTGCTGTATTTTAGTCACACTGTTAAAACATTAATTGTACTAACAATAAATTCTTGACTGCACACAATCTGTGTTCCCCTGTGCTCATAATAAGATTTTGAGAGCGACAGTAACCATCTGCAAAGTGTTGACCATATGGCAGATATGGCAAGTGACCTCCTTGTAATACTGTGGGGAATCTTCCCGACAGCAAAATTTTGAGACAACTCAAGGTCCCTACAGGTAGTCAATCCCTACCAGCTTTCGTATGCTGATACCTGAGACAGAAAAAATGACTAATGAGAAAGCTTCTGGAATGCACCAGATTGTTTTCTTACACTGTGCTGAAACTCTGACAGGTATATTCTGGGAAGTAGCATGAAAGTATGCAATGTGCTGTTGTGAAGGATGGCATGGAATGGAGAAAAGTAGCTTTGTATTGGAAGACTCTTTCAAGTTGGAGAAACAAAATTACCTATGCTGTCTGTTGGGTGTAGATATAGGTGTGCACAGCTGGTCATCTTCCCTGTGAAATAAACTTAAGTTTCTTCCTGAACAGAGCTTGGGAACACACACTCCTGCAGGTATGATAAGGAGACTCAAACACTGGAATAAAGCAGTGAAATAACTCCATAATACAGGTGCAGTCTGTGATTCCTTCATAAAATGCTGACAGTTACTTAACATGAACTAATACTATATAAAAACTCATGGCAAGAGAAATCTCTTTTAAAATTTTCTGAAATTCTGGATTACTAATTTTCTCAATTAAAATGAATTATTCTAAAAAAAAAGTCGCTATGACAAGTTTTTTCATCTAAGACGGAATTTCTATGATATTAAGAAATAACAAACAAACAAAATAACACAGCCAAACAATGCCTTTCCTGATCAGCTAAGCTCCATGCTTCCTTTGCTCTTAATGAATAAGAAGGCCTGAAACTCTGAAATGCAACTTTGTTATCCTGTTAGGAAAATGTTAGGAAGATTATCTCTGGATTTCAATTAGCTCTTCTTCTGCCCTCTGTAGATTAATTTAAGAAACACCTATATTTCACCTCTCAATAGCATATTGTCTGCAGGGCCTGACAACTAATAACTTGCAGGATGCTTCAACATCTGTGAGTCCTTGCCTCACAGATGTTCTTTTAGCAACATGAAAGAAATCCCTTGTCACCTCTCTCCATGCAATTCCAATTCTTAACTAATTATGAGTTTGTGTATAGTGATGATCACTCCCATGTGTCACAGAAGGAATTATGAATAAAAATTTTATGCAAATGAAACTCTGCTTGTGTCTCTCCACCAGGAGATGGAAGCAGAGAGTATATTTTTTCCATTGGGATGCATGTACTTTATGGGTTCTCAATGAATCTTTTCTGTAGAAGCATGCACATATGACTATTCTTTGTGTTCATATAAGATTTGAAATAGACACCTTCTTAGTGTAGACTGCTAACTTTAAAAAAATCTAGTTCAGTATTGTAGTAGAAGAAGGGACTCATTCACGTGAGTTTAAACATCTTGACAAGAGGCTATTTTTTTTCTTAGTTATTTTCTCAAATTCCTAAGGATACAGTCTTAATATTTCAGACAACATTTATTTTTATTTCCTTGAAAAAACAGTTATTGGACTAATACTTGTATTATCTGAAGAACTTCTGAGTTGCAAAAAGAGAAGCGATTCCTTTTTCTCATGCCTACTCTGTGAGTTGTTGATACCCTTATTAAATGCTTAACAGAGAATATTTCAATTAATTCATTTCATTTTAACATGAGAAAATAGTGAGATAAAATTCACCCAGACAGGTCAGTCAAATAATAAGGGGAACATGTTGGAATTTTACTTGCTTGATCACCACCTCATGAAAACATACAATATCATTGTAATACATTTTAATAAAAATATATGACTCCTTAATTCATTAAAATACCGTTTCCATTTCTTAAAGTCTGAATTTTTCCACTTGGGAATCTAGTGCCATATCCTGTAGAGAGCTTTATAGAAAAAATACAGAGCCTGGGCAGTAAAGCAAAAAGCTTATGCTCAAATATAATGCATAGTTGCCAGTAAAGACAACTAGCATATTCAATTAGAAAGATCATAGAGAGACACAAACCTGACCAGACAATAATGAGAATTAAACATTGTCAGAAACATGGGCTTGTAAGAGTAGATAGAGCACTGAAATGTTTACTTCTATAACATTTTCTGGTTAAGGATACTGTCAAATGGAATTCTAAGGCAAAGAAGGAAGCCATAGACCAAACATACAGAGACACAAAACTAACAGCCAGTATGGAGGCAAAGACAAGCAACTGGCCTGGTCAGTAGCATTAATGGATGGGCCATCACCAAGGAGCAGGCAAAGGAGGACCTTGCAAACCTGAGGGACTGTTTGAGGGGGCCAGTGGGACTGTGTGTTGAAAGAAGCAAATCAGGGAGTTGTAGGGGTTTGGAATCGAAACCGGGCAGAAACACCAATTTGTGTAGTGGTTTCAGTTTACTTCTTTATCTTTTGTGAGATAGGAGATTTGGAGGACTGCAAAACAGGCTCAAACTTAAAGAAAATGAAAAGTTTATTAACAGAATTAAAAGAGAAAAGAAAATAATAATAAAAAAAAAAGCAAAATCCCTCTTTTCACTCACACCCCCCTCCTCCTTTCTTCTTCCCTAAATCAGCACAAAGGATAATTCTTAAGTCAGTATTCACAATTTTAAGAGTCTTTCTATCGAGTAAGGAGAAAAGAGGTTTCCTTTACAATCCGTGATCTTCCAAAACCGTATCAGCCCCAGTACAACAGCCCCCGCCNTCCTCAGAAGCCCTGGCCAGATGTTGCAGCTACTTTCAGCAAACACAGTTGTTTCTCAGCTGCCGAGCTCTGAGGAGATCGTCCCGCCGGCATCCCGGGGCCGTGTCCCCGGCACCGGGGGAGGGAAGAGGCTCGAGGCCGCTCCAAGGAGCGAAAACCTTGGCCGCCATTCCCCCCACCTCCTGCGGGACCGGCCAAACCCCAAAGAGAGAGGGCACTTCCTGTCCCTTCAACCTTTATATATGGAAATTTCGAAAAGCGCCACTGGTCAAACGAGCTGTCCATCAGCTCAGGCTCAACCCATCACAGGAGTGAAGGAGAAAACACAGAGAAAAGGCTACAAGAGAGTCCTGTTGTGTGTAAAATGGAATTAATCAGTACAGTTGTGTGACTGAGTCCTGTATCTGATCACCACAGTCTATCCTACCTTCTTGCCACTTCTTCTAAAAGCTCTGCATAATGTCAGTCTCTCTCCTATGTGTGTGTGTACTTCAAGGACTAAGTGCCAGCTACCGGTGAGAACGCTGTGTGTGAGCAAAAACTGGTAGCTGTTGCTGGAGTCCTATGGAGGGTGTGGGTGCCCCCAGCCTGTGGTCAGCTAGGAGAGAGAACGGAGTCTCGAAGTCAGCTGCTGGAGCAAGTGGAGGTTGTTAACCTCCAGCCATGGGGTAGGAACGGTATACTTCCCAAAAAACCACAGATAATGGAGGCGCTGGTGTGATTGAGGAGCTCAGTGTTGGCAGCTGTAGCAGGACCTCAGGACACAGTGTTCTGGGTGTTGGCTGCTGGGGCGCCAAGTGATTTTATCTCACCCAGCCCCGATGTGCTTGGGCTGTCCATAGGCATTTACTAGCGAACCTCAAGCTGAACCAGCAAGCAAGCAGGAGA
The DNA here is from genome assembly GCA_013397815.1 of Aleadryas rufinucha. Classification (NCBI taxonomy): domain Eukaryota; kingdom Metazoa; phylum Chordata; class Aves; order Passeriformes; genus Aleadryas; species Aleadryas rufinucha. The sequence continues at coordinate 72,618 of VZTH01011575.1, forward strand.
GCCTCAGGTTGGGCCACAGGTATCAGGTGGGCAGATGATCCAGAGGATCCATGATTGTGGGGTGCCTGTGAGATAAGTGCACAAGTGCTGTGTGTGCGCAGCCAGCAGCAAGGTGGAGCAGTAGGCAAGTAGGAGAACCATGGGATGAGTAAGATGGCTGGGATGAGGGCAAGGATGCCAGACAGAGGGACTGTGTCAGTACTCAGGGGAGCCACGAATGGCACGTGTCTGTGCATCCAGGGAGTTTTATCTGTATGCCTGTACCAGTGAAATCCGGCCTCTGCCAGCCCAAGAGCAGGGGTTTTGGGGAAGGCAGTGCCTTGTCTGTGACAGCCTTGTGGCTGGCCAAGCCACTGTCCTACACGTGTGTGTCTGTGTGTCTCTGGCATATGTACTGAAATCCACTTCTCGTTCTGCCTGCAACCAGGAAAGTGGCAACTGTGTCCCTCAGCCTGGGCAAAGACCTTGGGTCCCGGAGGAAATGGGTTCCAGTGGCTGTCAGGAGAAGTTCTGAAATAGTGCTGTTGGAGGCAGCCTTGTGCCTAACATCCTTTAACATAAAGTATTAGAGCTGCTATATATTGATGTTATAATATTCTTCCCTGTTTATATGAACACATTTATCTGAATGAGAAAAAACACCCTAGACGTGTTAGCAAACTCTTTCATCCCATCTCTTGTTGTTTCTAGAGGAATTTAAGTCACCATAATGCTTCGATACTCTGTATGAGACCTGAATATATCATTAACTTCACCAATTTATTTGCATGGATTTTTCAATGACCATAAACTTCAAAAGACATTTAGGAAAAGATAAAATGGTCTCAGTTCCACTAGCCAGGCATAAAGTGGCACCATGAATCAAGATTAGCTGGAGGACTGTTCTCAGGAATGCTCTTATGTATCTACAATTTGTTTGGGAGATAAGAGTAAGTTACTTTTTATATAATCATTTATTTAATAAATATATATCTATCTTTGTAATTTTATATGCACAAAAAAAAGTGTCACAGATAACCACTTTATTACTGACAAAAACTAATTTTCAAGTATGTCTGCTAATTTGTGACTTTTTTATTTATCATTTACTGCTGCTGCTGTCCAAGTCATTACTAAAATCATCTGGTATTAATTTCATTTTCTCAAAATCTGCAAATATGCTGTTCATAAGACATTCACAAGTGCCTTGTATCATCATATTGTGCAAAAGAAAAAAAGTAATTGTCAGAAACAAAATAATCACCTTTTTCAAGTCATACATGAAAATAACTCCACTGTAAAATTGCTTTCAAATACTTGCACTGACACTCAATAAAGTTAATTTTCCAGAATCTTTCCTACAAATTACAACCAGAGCATGGAAATATTTTGCAGCAAAGAAACTAGAAGCATTATGAATCCTCACAATACAAAGTGATCTGCTTCCTGCCATTTCCTAGAAAAGCAGGAAGAATTTTTACTGTGACAACTTCCCAATGAGTCATACAGCATTTAGGTAGCTGATACAGTCACATAAATTTTACTCATTCATTTAAAAACTGTTTGTTATACCCAGCAGAGAAAAACTGGTTTAATATGGACTTGCCTTCCATAATGATATTAAGATTTACTGTCATATTTTTTACCCATGCTTTATTATATTATCATCACAATGGATAACAAAAGATACAGGGCTTTTTTAGAAATAAGTTTATAGCAGCTGTCATTTGAATACAAAAATTGAAATTAATACAGACCACGTATGGGAAATTATTTACACATTTTTGTAGGGCACACTTCATTAATTTCTGAAATTTTGTCAAGTTAATTCTTAGAGAATTGAATATTACTCTTCTTATTTATCAGATGAAGAGATACATAATTCTTCAATACTGTCATTCTTATGTTTTGCTGTTATTGCACTGTAAGAGTAAAATGCAGGATGGTCCTTACAATATCGATTTTCCAGTGGAGGATCAGTACCAAACAACAAAGGGTGAAATGGAGCAGTGCTGATGGCCGCAAAAATGTCCCATTAAATTGTGAGGAGAGTGAAGGCAAAACTACCTCTAACAACCTTTCTAAAACAGCAAATCTGATCCTAGGTGGTAGTTGGATCAAAGTGACTTTTGCACTCAGTCCTCCGATTCTTTCTTGAAAACACCTTTTCCTGATGGTATGGAAGTGAAGCTATAACAAAGAACAGAAGAGAGGAGGCTTAAGAAAAATCATTGGCAATAGGAAGCTGCAGAATACGAAATCTCCCTGATATTTTAAGAGGGTCTTCACTCAGTACCTGTGGACAAGAACAAGAAAAGACTTTAATTTACGGTTCAACATAGTCAGTGGTGTCAATATTGCCTTTGATCAATACCATATACTGTCAAATCATATTGTGATAGTAAGCCTTTCCTCTATGATCATAGATAAACTGGATGCTGTTGCAAAGACTTTTAGTCTTTTTTTCTTAATAGGTACTCAGTTCAAAACTTGATAAATACAAAAAAAAAGGGCTATTATTATGTTAGTACATTGCTTGGTATTGCAGAACTTTCTTCCCAATGATAAAATGAGTAAACCTCTATTTTCTGACCATAAATTCACATTTTATATGTCATATACAAATTGAAATCTACTTTTTTGATTATGTGTGTATCTACTTAGGTGAACTTTTTTATCCTGGATTATTTCTTTGACTGAGCTAGGAATTGCTCACATTAGATCTACAACTTTTCCCAGATGTTTTCAAATTTAGTTGATTCTTTTTTTAAGTTGAAGTCAATGTAAAAAGTAACATTTTTTATATTAGTCAAATTTAATGTAATTTACACCTAATGTTCTATAATTTGTTGTGATCCATCAAGTCTGAAAGAAGATAGTATTCTACTACCATAAATGTCACTTTTTGTCATTCTTGTAGCACTGTAGAATTTATGTCTGATAGACTATGGCATCTTTTGTCCCTGTATTCTAAAGTATAAACAATCAACCAAAAGGCAGGTGCAGTAGAGAACAGTATCTCTAGGATTTACTATATCGGAAATCCATTTTACTCCAAATTTGGTGGCTTTTTAACAGTGTCAGTGAAGCAGGAGAATTTGAGAATGGACCCTGGCAGGAAAGGGCAAAAACTTGGTTCTCTGATGATTGTACATCTTTCTAACTAGTGAGCAAGACATTGCCCTTCCACTGTATCCCTTCACTAGCTCAGGAGTGATGTAGCTCTCCCTTTCTGTGAAAGGGATAATAATTTCACCACTTATAGGAGTTCTATTCTGTGCTTATGCAATTTAAAGTGTTGCTAGTCTTTTGATTGATTGTTATAATGTAGCAAGTGAGATTTTTTTCTGTTTAGGTGAAGTTTCCCTACAGGAATTATGCATAGATTGATTCTAGTACTCATAGTTAAGGAGCTCTTTATAGTTGGTAATGAATTTCATGAAAAATACGTTAAAATATAAATATTAACATTGTGTACTTGTGGTCTGAAAAGATATTTTTACCAGTGAGTATGAACTTGGGGTTAGACTGATCTCTTGGAAGTACTTCATCTTATATTTCAACAAAGTCCATTTCATATCGACTATGCTTTTCTCCATCCCAGCTCTAAAAGCTGTTTTACCATCTTTTTTCTTTATTGTCCTCCTAGCATAAAATTAATCATAAAGTGAGAATTTTCATTTATTTTGAGAATACCTGTAATTTTACTTCACTGATTTGACAGGTGCAGGAAACATAATGTCTGTATTTTCCAACAAAACCTTTGCATATTTTGGATTTCCTTGTAGGTCTGGTGTTTCCACGGTTTTTGTAAATAATGCCTGCAACGGTTGGAAGATCAAAAGTGTGTTCTTCATTTGTAAATACAGTTATGAATTTTAATGAGCTGTTAGCCTAACTATGTAAAGTAATGCACAAGACACAATGTTGATACTTATCCTGTGTAAATCCCAGACGCAATATATTCATTCCCTAGTGTATGAGTTTATGCCAAAAAAATTATTAACATTTTGATTATCTCATACTTGTTTGCTCATCTGTAAGCCGTTTTTAAGGTTTCACTTTAGGAAGGACTTTTTCCCTCAAATACAGAATTTTTAAAATTGTTTTTTCAAATAGATCTAACTAAAATTGTTCTTGCAACTGTAGCAATAACAATCATGGTAACTAATAAAAATCCCAAGCAAAATTTCTTTATAAATCTATAAATCAGCCTTCCTTGATCATTTTTGAAAGATGTAATTTCATACTGGGTCTTACTGTAGTCAAATTACTTCAGAGCAGCCCATAGTGTTCTGTGCTCTGAATTCCTGTCTAAAACACTGCAGATAACACACCAGTGTTTTTTGACTATTACTGAGTGGTACCTGCACAGTGTCAAGTTTTTCTTTCTCCCTTCCTTCATCTTCATTTCCTCTGCCCAATGCCCCAGTGAGCAGGCTGAGAATAAGCAGAAGGTTGGGGGCATCATAGCCAGGACAGCTGTTCCAAATTGACTGATGGATGTTCCATACTGTATGATGCTGTGCTTAGAATAAATGCTCAAGAAATGAGAGAGGAAAGGGACATGTTACTGATTATGGTGTTTGTCTTTCCAAGCAGCTGTAATACGTGGCCCTGCTTTCCAGGATGCAGATGGACATCTGCCTACTGATGGGAAGTAGTGAATGAATTCCTTTTCTGAATTAATTCCATTTTTTTTCCTTTTGCTTTCACACACAGCCTTTGCTTTTTCTATTAAATTGTCATTATGTTGATCCATTAGTCTTTTCATCTTCTTTTTATTTTCTCTCTGTCCTGTGGAGAAGGGAGTGAGAAAAAGGCTGGATGGGTGTTGCCTGAGGTCATCACAATACAAATTTGAAAAATAATATTTTCTACTCCACAGCTTTTTAAGAACTTTTTATTCTCTGTCACATTTCAGTGTATTCTGTTAAAGTTTCATCTCTGAACTGAGAGACTTCCATTTAGACAACTTAATCCTACCTTTACTTCCCATCACATTTAAAGTGCATGTCCCCTGATCCAGGACTGAGAAAAAATATGAACAGCTGTGAACCAGTGTGTTTGAAATTTGACTCTGTGTTTTGCAATACAATAAATAGAATGTGTTGATTCTGTTCCCCAAAATAAAAAAAAAAAAATTAAAAAATCACACAATAAGGGCTTTTTGCTTTTTTTGTTTTTTTTTTTTTTTTTTTTCCCTTTGTATCTCCAAACACTGGTGTTCTCTAGCCAAGATGAGTTTCAGATAAATTGAGCAAGAAAAAGCTGTACTTCTAGGGAGAATTTAAATGCAGGAGGAAAGTCTGTTCATCTCATGTACCATTAGCCTAATGTGAGGGAAGTATTTCTAGAATGAGTGACTTCTGTAATGGGATTTTTCTAATATCTTTATAAGCTGAATACTTCAGAACCTAGATTCTGACATCACAACATCATAATATAACTAGTGATATATCACGGGTTTTTTTCAGAACTCCGGTTGGTTACAACGACTCAGGCTCTTTCAGATTCAGCTAAAGTAGATTCCAGGTTGGTCAGAAATATGAAGAACATCACTTTTTGGCCTGCAATCCCAAATATCACTACTGTGGTAAGAAAGAAAATCCATGTGTTGTATCTGTTCTAGACTCACATTAGATGTGATCTACTCCAGCAGGACTGGAGAATAAAGTTGAAGAGTAGATTTGAATAAATAGCTAAAAGCAATGTCTTGTGACTTTAGTTTATGAATTGACTGTTAAGCATGACTACCATAAGACTGAACTGATAATTTTCTTTTAATAGCATCTTGTTTCAATATCTATATCCTGAACATAGCTTCTACCTACAGAATATTTGTGAAAAAGATATCCTGTTCAAGAAGATCAATGCAATAGTCATAAAAGGTTTATTGGGAACAGAAGACTATGTTCAGAATATTAAAGAATAAATATTCAGATCCTTAATATTTCTTAAGCACTGTAATAAGCTTTCTTGGAGTATGAGTTTTTGTCTACTCCTACATTGGCAAAATATATAAAAAAGAGAAATAGATATATGTGTTAGATGAAAATTTGTGAGAATTGTCAATAATGATTCAGAAAGAATGGTTATGGTGATGCATTGCTTTTGCCAACAAAATGCATACTACCAATAGATTAGAACTTCCTCCTTCTCTGTCCCTGCAGCTGCTCGATTCTTGCCCGCAGCTACAGCTTATTAAATTTTTAGGGTCCCTAGACTACTGAGTGTTGTAACTTGTCTATATTTAATGCTTTCAGCATGTCATAACTGCATAATCCGATATACCCATTGCGACATCTTTCTGCCTTCTAACAATTTACTAATTTCACCAAATCAATGTTAATTTTAGAAAGTAATGAAAAAATTTTATGAACTGGGTGATCTAAATGTGTTTTGGAGTTACCAGGACTCATGAATTACTGTGAAAGGTGATAAAATGAATAGTATCCCATATGTAAATTCTCCCTGTTATCCATGCTGACTGTAGTGACCGAGAAAGTATTTTAAGTCTGGTATTGTTACATAAAGATTATATTATACTATGAAGTTGCTGATATAAAAGCTAACCAGCCACAACTTTATGTTTTTGTAGTTATCAAAACTGCTTTGCCTATCTGACCTATCTAGCCTTTGGTTATCTCTGACATGATGATAAAGAAAAAATTTTAGCAGTAATGCAGAATTCAATTCTGAATTCTGTAATTCAGAACTGAATTATATAATGTAGAAGTAAATTTTGAATCCTACCACGGCATCAGGATATACCAAAAAGAAAACTGAGTTCTCCCCAGAACTATGCATGTAAGAAGAAAAAAAATGAAATAAAATAAGTTATAGAAGTTAAAATATACCACTAAAACTTTATTCTGTAACCACTTTTCTGTTCTGAACAAGTGCATGTGCTGCTTTGACATTTTATATTTTATAGACATTGAACTATTCAAACATATTCACATGCAGAGAAGTAATTGATGAACATAGGTTCCAAAGTGCTGTAATGTCAATTTTTTTTTTCTCCGTGGAATTGAGGCCCAGCAGGGTTTAGTCTATCAGATTATCAGGGTTTTTTTACCTAACATAGATAATCTGCTGAAAAATGTTAGTTGCTCTACTAATTTCCTTCTTAGAGTATATTTTTTAAACCATATGTTTTATCCTTTCTAGCTTTTCCCTTAATTACAACACCAGACAATTTTTTTTAGTTTACTGTTTAACTTTGTCTTCTTCAAATACAGGACATCATGAAAATATTACCCTAAGGACTGTAAATATTTGCAGGTGGAATGTTACTAAAATGACCAGATCATATAAAACTGCTTTTCCTTGTTCTTTCTCTATCTTATTCATTACTAGACTTTATTTCTTAGAACAATGAAAATTGTATGAAGTTTCTATTGTCTGTCTGCAGGAACGACTGCTAGTGAAAAGGCCTAAAACATCAATACTCAAGTGAAGTATGATTGTTAAGGAAGATTTAACCAGTTTCCCATGTTTTGCCTTTGGCAATAAATAAAGCACTGTATTTTACAGATCTGTGAATTCGTCTCAGCTTTCTACCCAAAAGCTTTGAAGCTATTGTAATACATACAGGAGAAACACAACTCGAATGACATTCGTTTTTCTGTGTGGAAAAAGATTAATTATACTTACATCAGAAACAAAAAAACCACTTGCTAATTTCTTTAAAACCTGCTTTGCAAGGGAAAATGAAATTGTTAAATGCATTTAACCAGGACAAAGTGATTTACTCAAACATTATTTATTTTAATTTGTCCTTCAATCTCATTTAGTACATGTATTGCCTATGGCTGCAATCAGAGCTGCTTAGCATCCCTTGAACCAGATTAAAGACCAAAATCCTTCTTAGTGCCAGCTTATTGCGTAGCAAATACAAACTCAATGCAATCAGCAAGCTTAAAACAAGACTCAGATGTTAGCAAAGCCAGTGGAGATCAAGAAAGAAATGCACAAAACAAGGTGACCCAGAACAGAATATCAAAGGCTCTTTTGTATTTTTCAATTCTGGCTAAAGCCATGAAGTCATTCTTGTGAACATACTATATCCCAAGAAGAGGTAGTTGTTTGGAAAATAAACCTACTTCTTGTTTACAATCCAACTGTTGCATCTAATTTTACCACTGTTCATACATTATTTCTTCTATATGCTTTGCATACATAAACCAAAGCATATTCTATCGACTTATCACAGGAAGAAATAGTTCATTTCTTCTTTGTGTTTTTTTAATGAAATAGAGGTTCAAGACAAATAGGAACGGCTCAGGATTATGTCAGCTTTGGCAGTCTCTGATGACCAGAAAGTTTCCTATTCAGCACTGTGCTATTACTGTTAACATCATATTATTTTGTTAGGACTTCATAAGATTAGTTCAAAATTTTCTTTCTAGGTGACTTTAGGGTTGCCTTGCACAGCTTGTATTACAGTGTGTTATTTACTTACTTATTTATTATTTATGAAAAAAAAAAACAAAACAAGCCCAACCCAAACACCACAAACTTCAAAAATTATCACAAATGAAGTCTTATCCTGCCATGTATGAAATTAATAGAAAAGAGAATTCAGATTTTCCCCCCCACTAACTCACAAGTTCTCAATCACATTTTTCTCCAAAACTGCTAATAATCCTGTCCAGAACTTATTCTTTATTACATTCTTAGGAAAGAGGCCACATATTTTTTTGAGAAAATAGTTACTGAGCATACACTTGTTAACACTTTATGAGGAAGGGGTTTCTGTCATGCAGTTGATACACATTTACTCAGTAGAACAAGAGCTTATCTACTGGATGATGTGAACTGAGACAATTTGTGTCATCCATCAAGCAAAGGGATGTGTGCCTATCAAATGAAAAGGAATGTGTTTGACCGGGTGATTAATGCACATCCAGTCATGCAGGTGTGCAAACAGCTTTGGTAGCATGACTTACATACCCAAAGAGTGACAACACCTGACCTGATGAGAGACAGTGTATTTTTAAACAGCTCATAACACCTCTGAGAACAAAATTAATGATTTGACTTGTCTAAAAAATGTTTGCATGCGTCCTTATTCATTTGGGTTTTTTTGAAATGAAATGGAAAAAAAAAAATAAGTGAGCCAATTCAAGAACAAAGTTAATATATCTTTTGCAAATCAACCCCTTCCCAAGAATTATGTGGATAAATGCTTGTGCAGCATAGAATTAATATCTTTGAAGCTGAAAGGACATTAATATTCAGTAATCACTGAAAAAAAGTGGCAACTTGGCCTTTTATAAAGTTCAGCCTAATGATGTTATACCTTGGTGCGGATCCAGGTACTGATGTTCAGATGTACAGATATACAAAGAAGAGAGTTTGTTAGCTACAGCATAGCAACAAATGAAATTTCTGTAATATATTTTGATTTCTAAAATAATTTCTGTCCTTTTAATATTCCTGTAGAATGCTTGAGTTATCTTAGATTGAAGATACGTTATTGATTTGTGCCTCATTAAAGAAGATGAAAATTTTAATTTTTTTTCATGTTCATATAACTGAATTTTTCCTCAAAAAACTTTAGGAAGTGCACCTCAATATTTTAATAATATTCCACTGTATTGTAGTGCCTTTTTAACAACAGAGGCATGTGACTTACAGGAGGCACAAGCTTCAGGCTATAGTGGAATGCAAACTAAGATCAAAAAGACAATATAATCTGGATTTTTGAATAATTACTTTTTTTCATTTGAGATGATGTATAAGGCTGCAACAAAAGTACAGTAACTATATATAAATATATGTGTGTATATATATATATATTTACAATAAGCAAGAACAAAACCAAAACCAAACCCATCATCAAAAAGAACCACCCAAATACCTAAATTTCACCAATAGAGAGGTTTCACTGTATGTCTATGAGCTAATTCTTCTATCAATATCTCTGTTGGGAACATTGATGAAATCTTTTTACAACATCAAGATTTAACCATACACTGAACCCAAATAGCACAATGTTGTGCTGCCAAAAGTCTTGGCTTAGGAAGAAGGATTCTCAGTCCCAGTGAATAAGATGCAGTGAAAGTGAGGTCTAGGTTTCTAACACTGACATTTATAGCAGTTGACACCCAAAATGTTTGTAACAGGATATCCACTAAAATGAATTTTGGCACTTACACAAAAAGGAAGGAAAACCTCTCTAGGAAATAAGATCCAAAGGCTGTAGTAATTTTCTTCATGTACAGACAAGTCACACAATTGGATCCATCTGGTTTGTTCCCCAGGTTTGTTCCCCAGGTTTTTCAGCCACACAAGGAGGACATGCTAGTGTCAAAGTTTTTCATTAGAGGTTAAATATTGTCTGGGGCTATATGAATGCTCTCTCTAGATTGGTCTACAGGATCTGAATCCATATCTTCTTACTGAAGATTGTTTGCTGGCTTTAGATTTTTCTGTTTCTCTGCAGTATTAAAGAGATTGCTGCTTATCCAGAGTCCAGAAAATACCCTATCATAGAAATATTAAAAATACATGTTTTCTAAAATAATAACAACACTGTTACAAACATAAGCTTGAAAAAAACATAGGGATGAAATCTTTGACACCTAAATATCAACAGCAGTGAGTGTCTGGTACTTAGCTCTGAGACAGAAATCCTCTCTGAGTGCTTAGAGGGTTTTCTGGACCATTGGATAAGACAGTTAAGCCTAAAATTCTCATGGGTGACTGATTTTATGGTCATGAAGGTATTCAGAATTGTCTTTTCTGAGTAGATATCTGCCTCTGAGAGCTGTATTCTGACCTTTGTTGAGGTAGCCAGACTGTCTTCTTTCCTCAAATATTTTAGGAGTTAATGGGAGCAACACGAGAGGTAAGAGGAAGAGTGGTGTTAAAAGTAGTGCCATCATGAGCATAAGAGTTTCGCAACAGGGAAAAGAGGGGCTTTCACATAGTAATTTTATGATAGTCTTGTACTACTGTCAGTCAAACTATCTGAAATATTAAAAAAAAAATTGTTTTACTCAATGGTAATCCTGAAAAGGTTGCTTCTGAAGTATTTTCCAGGAACAGGTGTTCAGCGACCCTCAGGAAAGCAGGGCCCCATCACACTTAATGGCGACTTGGGAAGACAAACGCCATCATTACAAATGTCCCCCCTTTTTTCTTCTTCACCCAATTGTATATACTGAGCATGATATCATATGGTCTGGAATATCCCTTTGGTCACCTGTTTCGGCTGTGTCTTCTCCCAGCCTCCCAGCCTCCTTGTCAGTGTGGCAGTAGAAAAAGCAGAGAAGGCCTTGGCTCTGCATAAGCCCTGCTCAGCAATAACAAAAACATCTCTATGTTATCAACTCTGTGTTCAGCACAAATCCAAAACACAGCCCAATACCAGCCACTGTGAATAAAATTAACTCTACCTCAGCCAAAACCAGCACACTAATGAAAATGGGACTTTTAATTCATGTCCCTTAAGTAGTAACTACAGTATTGCGGATGCTTTTTACAAAATATTTTGTTTTCATAGACCCCTTCAATTGGTCCTGTGACTAGGTAACAACAATGCACGTAAATTGCTGGAATAGTCCATGCAAAGTAGTAAATAAGTCTCTAATTCATTAGAAGTTTAAGACAAATCAGAGATGCATGTCTTTTATAGTTCATTAAGAGTTATCGGAGATATGTGCTCAGTTCTTGCTGTGTAAAATACTATGTTTCTGTAGCGGGCCTTAACTGTGTCAAAAGAAAGTTTGACAGCTACAGAACTGAATTTATAAACTGTTTAGCTATGCATTTTTATATACTTTAATCTGTAAGATGAATTTTTTTCTTTCATGAAGACACTATTTTAGGTTACTGAGCTTCCTCTAGGCTTTTCTCTGCTGCTTAGCATCTTACAGAAGATTTATGACAACTTATACAAGCAGGAATTGCACTAGGAAAGGGAATACAATGCCTTTAAATTTGGAGAAGACAAAAGGTTTTCAACCTAAAAGATAAATTAAAGGAATGAGACTGTTTCATTGTTCTACTAGGGTTCATTTGTGCAGTGTTTGTAGGAAGTGATTTTTTTAGTTAAAGAAATTTTCTGTATTCCTATAATTAGAAGATTCACTGTGTAAAATTTAAAGAACATACATATTGTAATAAATGTGGTTGCTTTTTTTTTCTTTCTACAGGAGCACAAAGGATCGCCAGCATATTTTAAACTGTCTTTTAAACTTTTGCATGCTCCAGAAGTTCTATTCACAGTGCTTCTCTATATTTTATGAAATATTATCCTTCAATATGAAATTATTAACATTTCTAAAATGGTCAAGGTGACAAGTTTTGTTCTTGCCTAGAGCATAGCAGAAATACAGATGGCAAGAAAAGCAGAAGGGACAAGTGGACAGCGCATTTTAGTGTTTTAGAGAGGATCGTGGACTCAGACACAGATTACTGCAAAGACTTAAACGTCTGAACAGGGTCAGTGCAGTTGCTTGCTTAGAAAGGCTGTCTGTTTAACTTTTAGATCAAATGCAAATTACACATCATTTTATTCTTTCAAAATGCAATGACTTTATCATTATAATTGCTTAAAGCTAGCAGATTTTGCAATCAGTGTAAAGGTCTTTACCTAAGAGCATATAAGTGGCTTACTGAGTAAAAGCTAATTTAAAGACTTTGTAAGTGTCCAATGAATGCAAAGTTTCAAAGCAAAAGACAAAGTTATTTGGATGAGAACAGTGGGATTTTTGCATCCCACTGACCTATTTTTGTCGTGAAGTCATTTGAATAAGTTCACAAATCTAGTCCTATTTTTTTGTCACCATTGTGAAAGAATTTTTATTAAAGAGCTTTACTAAGAATGCTTTTGGATTAAAATATGATTGCACTTATGACGATTCTTTTTAATACTTGATTTTCACAAATGATGTGGAGAAAATTTTAATTTTAATGCCATTACTGAGAAAGGATTTTCAGAATGGAGAAATAAATTATTATAACAGAAACTTACCAGTTCCACAGGGCAGTATAAAAATATAGAGTTGGGACGTTATTGGAACAAGTCATTAATTACTAGGGAAGGATATTAAAATCTGAGTTACGAACATGAGACCTGTTGTAATCACATGAGGTAAAAAGGAGATGCTAGACTAGCCTGTGGCAGAAGGTCCTTTGTTCTTACATTTAAGCCCTCTTAAAACATAGCCCATTACTTCAATAAATTGAATAAATCTTTTCAGAGGATGTGAAGGTATTTAGAAATACCTTCACTGAACTGGGCTTCCTTGTAAAGACTACTGTCATCAAGTAATCATAGCTTACCAGACTTAAGGTGGCAGCAGTTGTGTATGCAGCTGAGGTTCATCTGTTTAAATTAAATAGAACTACTGCTTCCAAGCTCTACTGAAGACAGATGGGTGTGGTTTTAAAAGAAATGTTGTGAAGAAAGTTTTGGGGCTTTTTCTTAATTCAAAAATTTGAAACAGTGTCTTTCAAACTGACCAAAATTTCTACTGGCCTCAAGATCCCTGCTTACACTTTCACCATTTATCTGGAAAGAGGTAGACAGTGTAATCTCTTGAACTACAGATATAACTTTTTTAATGCTGATTTTACGGCTACTTTGCCTGTTACCTTGTAGCTATCACAAAGATTATATGGTTAAAAATCCTGAGACATAGACATAAGAAAATCCTGCATTTAAATTAAAATATATGTTCTTAACAGGTATTCTGTTTCTATAATATGTCAAACAGTAAAGAATCCGCAACTTTCTTGGTTAAATTATTCCAATTGTTCATCACCTTCACAGCAAGAAAAGGCCACATCTCAAATCCTGTGTTCTAGATTTGGACCCCTCACTTTAAGAAAGACTTTGAGGTGCTGGAGTGTGTCCAGAGAAGGGCAAAAGAGCTGGGGAAGGGTCTGGAGCACAAGTTTGACGAGAAGCAGCTGAGGGAGCTGGGGGTGTTTAGCGTGAAGAAGGTTCATGTGAGACCTTATAGGTTTCTGCAACTACGTGAAAGGAGCTTCTAGCAAGGTGGGGGTCAGTCTCTTCTCCCAGGTGGCAAGTCACAGGACGAGAGGAAATGATGTCAAGATGTGCTATGGGAGTTTCAGGTTGCATGTCAAGAATGCATTGGATAACAGGATATTCAGGGAGGTGGCGGTGACCTTTTACAGCCTTAACGTTTCTGTTATTCTACTCTTATTTATAGACAACATATTTTAACTACTTTGAGTTTTATGCACTTTTAAAGCATAAGAATAAACTTTACATATAAATAATGCATGATATAGAAATGAAAAACCTGCAATAATAGAAGATGCAATAATCAAGAAAATAGGTTAAGAAGATTATCATTTTCCTGTTTCTCATTTGAATTTATAGATATTTTGAAGTCCTTACCCAAGCAAAATTTCCAAACCACATTTAATCTGATAAGAGCCCAAAGTAGAAGGACAAGCATTAATATTGTGGAAACAAGCATGCCAATCGAAAATCTCAGATAAGTTCATCATAGTCTGTATCACCTTGGTTGCGGGTAACAGGAGAAAGCTCATTAGAGTAGATTTTTTATGGTGATGAGAAGGAAAAATGCTTACTTAGCAGATGTACCAAAAGGAAAAGGCCGTTAAACCCTATACTACCAAAACCAGTGAAAGATGTTTCTTAGTCTAGAGTTTAATATAAGGTGTGCTGAGGAAAGAGAAACAGGATTTTTTGATGTTGTGTGCTACAACTGAAATTTTGAAATTATCAACAGAATGGATACTTATGCATTTCAATATCCAAGCCTCAATAGAGTAAGAAAATTTAATACTTAGTCATTATATCATAATTTCAGAATAATTTCCTTATATTAAAATTAATAATCAAGGGTCGAATAAAGACATTCAGCATTATTAATTTTAGAGTAATTGTCTTCTTCTAGTACCATAAGGAAAGTAGAATTCTCACAAAATATCCTTCAATAGAAAAAAACATAATTAAGTTTGGGTGTAAGAAAACTATGACGTATCGTTCTAGAAGACTTTTTTCCTAGAATATATTTAATTTTCTAGAAGCTCTTCTACAATTTTTTGTTTCTTATTTAGCTACATTAGAAATCTCATAATTAATTGATCAAAGTAAGTTCATTTCAATTCCTCCAACATTTTTAATCACCAAGATATAAAATAAAAATGCATGTAGACACTTAAATTTAAATGGAACGTTTTGAATCTAAGGAGAAGTTAAGACCTTTCATAGTCTTTATTCCCCTGTCTTAGAAAAATCCTAAACAGTATCTGAAAATGGCTTCAAAACTGAAATGCTAAAACTGTGTAATACCAAGAGGTTAAGCAATTTTGTGGTCCACTTAATGGCTCCCTTTTGAATTATGAAAAAATCTCAAAACTATGCTTGGTCAATTTAGTGTAAAGCTTAATTCCATAACCACACAGAGAAATGTGCTTAGCTTCCTTGCAAAATTAAGAGATTTAAAACAAATTAATGTGTTATACATATGTGTATTTTATGCAAGGCTATACACGTGTATGTTGGCACAGGCACACATACATATACCTACACACAGAATGACTTCCTAACCTACTGAAGATTTGTAGTTCTAGTACTGAAATAAAAGTGAAATTAGAAGACCAGGATACCACTCTCTTTCTTGTCCTTTGAAGGTGATTCTGTGACCTTTTTTTCCAGTTGAACAGAGTTTTCTTGATCTTTGCCATGACTGTTGCATTAATCACCTGTGATTGACACAGTGGAAAAGGCATTTTTGCAGCATAGCCTTCTACTCCATGTCATGTTACTTACTGTAGCAGTAAGGGATGTTTTTGTTCCCCTGAATGAGGAACCAGAAATGATCTTCACAGTTGTCCTATTATACAAGTTACAGTTGGACTAGTGAGTAAAATAAAATTTATGAAAATTGATAATACAAACTATCACTAGTAGTAACTTTGGTAGTAGCAGTCTTTTCATTACTTAAAAGAAAATAATGTTGAAAGAATGCAGAACTATAGATACAAAGATGCCAATCGATTTATTATGCCTTATGTTCTCATTACATTTATCATGAGGTAAGAAAGAATATTTAGCAAAGTTTTTTTTGAATCCCTGGTTCTCATTGCTTTAGCTGACATCTAGAAGGAAAAAAAGTCAAATCTTAATGATCCAACAGTGCTCTCTGGTGGCGTGAAAACAAAGGCATTGTATCCTCTGTAAAAAATTACATGAGTCCAGTTCACAAGTCCTTGAAGACAGATAAGTGACAGGAAGTCTCAACATGTTCCCTTGTGATAAGAAAAATAGAGCAATAAACAACTTTAAAACCACCAAGGCATGAAATGTGAAACCTGGCTTAGTAAAGTAATGTAAATAAAAATATTAAAAATAATATTTCTTGTCCAGCAGATGTTTTAGACTCTTAATGCTCACAAGGAACATATTCCTTCAGCATGCAATGCTTATCCAAAAAGTGAGAGAAATATATTGCATATTAGTATATTTTAACATGAAATAATTTTGAATGTTAAGAAACACTTTTTGGTTTAAATTTTATTCCCTTTAATTAGGGAAGGGAAATAAATATAAAAGAAAAAAAATAAAAACATTGCTTAAGGAAATAGAGTGGAGAGGGGAAAGAACAATTATAAACCAGAGTCATTAAGCTGCTGAGTTCAAAACAGTTTCCTTTGTTGTTCTCACACAAAGATTGTGTCTTGGATTTTCATTATATTTTTACAATCATAGGTAGATTTTATTCATACCAACTAAAAATTGTTAGGCCATCCTCTATTGCACTCCTTCAATTTTCCCTTGCTTATTTATTTGGGGGTTTTTTATGTTAGATTTTTTTTTAACTTTTGAAGACTTGGAAACTTAACATATTATGTAGCAATAAAGTAAGAAGTAAAGGAAAAGATGGAAAAGGCAGTTTTATGGATTGTAGCCAAAAACTCTGAGCAAAAAGATATTTATAGTATAGACAAATCTCTGATAAGTAGTTTTTTTGAGGCTAAAGTGAAAAAAAATGCTTCCAGTGCTTTCTGGGACCAGAGTTATTCCGAAATTATTCCATATTGTTTGAAACAAATATGCTTAGCCCCAGCACTGATACACTAGAAACATTAATATTGATACTATTGAAATGTTAAAAGATATGGAGAAACTGTTAGCCAGATAAAGAGGAATGTTAACTGGAACATTCCAGATAAAGACAACCGAACTGGTTATGCTGTTTATAAGAATAATGTCTTCTACATATTTCAAGATAGAACTTAAGAGTTTCTAAAGCTATAGGAGAAAGAGAGGGGAACGTAAAGAACTTTCACTGCAAGGAACAAAGAAGAATGAGCCCATATTGGACTAAGTATCTTAAATAAAAAAAACAATATAGATATCTGGAAAAGACAAACACTTACCATGAACCTCATTTTGAAATACAGGAAAAAAAGAGCACTTCTAAAAGCAAGCACAAATTGCACTTTTTTCCTACAGTATTTGCTATCACAAAAGAATTCAAGGCATATTTTTGTTTCAGTGAACTATAGATTGTGCCATAGAACCCAAAAGAATAGAACCTTTTGAAAACTTCTGGAAAATGGATAAGAATTATACAAATTAAGTTTTCCTGAAATGTGTGTTTGAACTGATAAGCCATATTCTAGTAATGTCTCTTCATCCTAGAGTTTTTAATTTATTTCAGATTATTAATTTTTGGGTAGGAGTAAATGAATGAAATCTTGGAGAAGAAGAGTAAAATTACACTGTCATACAGTCTTTCTCGATCTGGTATTACAAAGAAAAAAAATAAGTGTCCTTTAATTGTTTATCATTTTTAATTTTACTTAGATCTGAAAGTTATTCTGACTGCATGCATAGTTCTTCATTCTTTTTTGCTGTGAAAATAAAAGATTTTCATGAAAGGCATAGGATGAATCCTACATTTATCTTTCTATTACAATGAGAGGTGACAACAAGGTGTGGACTGACTTGACTAAACATAGTTTTTTACTGCCATATGGATTTGCCCAAAGATAGCCGATCTGTTTTGTTCTTTCCTGCCGTCCAGAAATATGCAGACCTCATTTTTGTCAGCCCTGATCAGACGCATTTAGGTACCCTCAGGCACATCAGCCAACAGCCTCAAGTCTTACTATTATACAGATAGTGACTTTAAGAAGTTACTGCAGGATGTAGGAAAAAAAAAACCCTAGGAAAGTATTATTTTTTTTGAACGCTTTCTTCATCTTACATTTTGTGGCACAATATAATGTACTGCCTCTGAAAAGACAGAGGGAGGAAGACCTTTCCAAAATGTTTTGTA
The DNA here is from genome assembly GCA_013397815.1 of Aleadryas rufinucha. Lineage (NCBI taxonomy): Eukaryota > Metazoa > Chordata > Aves > Passeriformes > Aleadryas > Aleadryas rufinucha. The sequence goes on from VZTH01011575.1 coordinate 90,902, forward strand.
AGAATAATGAAATAATATTGTTTTGTTTACTTATATGGACTATTACACAATCGAATTCAAATAAAACTGAATGACTAAATTAGGTACAGGTGTTTCCAGTAAAAAACATGCAAGCACATTTTTGTCAGAACTAGCTATGTATTTGCAAAAAGACATTCATCAGTCATTAGTGTGAAGGTTGAGTGGGAATGGTGACAGTCACTGTCAAGGATTAAAGTCTCTGAAGAGCAAATAATTTTAAAAAGGGAACTGTTTGAATACTTAGGACTGTGTTACTCATGTTTGCCTCCATTATTTAGAGTTGTTTTTTCAGTGTTTTAGGATAACATCCTTCCTAAAACTCAGTTATTTCAGTGAGGAAATGCTAACGGGGAAATTCTGCTTCAGAAAAACATCAGGGAATATTTAATTTTGATGAACTTTTTTGTTTGTTTCATTGTGAAAGCGTCTGTTTTTGGGGGGAGGTGGTACTAAAACTTGTGCTATGCAGAAAACCAAAAAAGGAGCAGAAATGGAAGTAATAGCTTAGGAAAGAGTGTTCTGAAACTAGTATTTTTCATGCATATTAATAACAGAGAGTATAAAATGCCAGTGGAAAAATAAAGGTGTTATGGAGACTCTGAATTGCACAGGATCTATGTAAAGTAAATACTTATGATACATGATTTATTAAATATTGTACCAGTCTTGAAAAGAGTGCATCATTCCTCCCTCATCCCCTGCTGTAATAGAATGCTTAATTTTCAATGAATTAGCCTAAGGCCAAGTAGTGAATGTTTCATTTACATTAAAAAGGTTTAGGAAAAAGATCAACACAAGAGATAGAGAAAATACAGGAGAGGGGAGGTGAAAACAACAAAGTGAATCATTATTTGTGACTAGATATATGTGTCATTGAAACTTAATTCCTGCAGAGAAAAAACTGGGAAACAAGAATATAAATAAAAACAATAGAGGGTCAGAGTTGAAGAAATAAAGAGTGTGAATAGAAAAGCTTCTTTCCAAGATAATTTCCCAGTGGTAGGGAAATTACTAGATAGATTGTTAATATCCTGTTTATTTTTAATTTTACACTTTTCCCAGTTTGTTTCCTATTTTATAATCAATAACTCAATTTCTGATATGAAAAGAAAAAAAATCCAAATTTTCAGCTGGAAGACATGCTAAAACTTAAGCTAAACTGGTGGGTTTTGGGCCATCATATTTTCCTTGAGTATTAAATAGAATTAAACTAGTTCATGCAGGTTACCTTTTCAGGAAACCTGTGTCTTATGACAAATATATGTGACTCAGTTTCTGTATTTTGGGAGCTGATATAACAATGTAGATCCCCAGATGGACTTTTATCAGCTGTGAGACCATGAGACAACAGAAGATGCAGGTGTTAATACTTTCCAAGGTAACAACAGGTTGCAAAATATTTGACTTATTTATGAAGGCTATTGATAAACTGAGCTTTTTCTATCTTGAAAACCAATGGTGGTTGTCAACACAACAAAAAAAAGGTTTCCTAATGTCCTGTTGTGTGATTGAATACCATGAGAGGAAAGAAAATAACACCACAGCCCCCAAATTACTATGCAGGTATTGCTAGTTTGACTGTATTTGACCTTATGGCAGTGGTGTAAAAATTTCTAGTAATGTGAACAGCAATGTTGTTTTGTTTTTTTTTTTGTTAAATCATTATTTTATTTTTATTAATATTAATATTCAAGGTTTATTCAAGGATCACTTCCTCTAAGCTCAGGAGTAATGAATCCCAAAAAGGAGGAAGTCAGTCAAAAACAGCAGGAGGATTGCATGGATAGACAAACTCAAACACAAAAAGGAAGCCTACAAAGGGTGGAAGCAGGGACAGGTGGTCTGGAAGTAATACAGAGAGTTTGTCTGAGCAGCCAGGTGTCAGGTCTGGAAAGCTAAACCCTGATGGATTTAAATAAAGCCAATCATGTCAAGGTCAACAAGAAAAGCTTCTATAGGTATGTGACTGATAAAAGGATGACTAGGAAAATGCGGGACCTATTAGGAAGGAAATAGGAGACCTTTTTACCTGGGTCATGGAGAAAGCTGAGGTACTTCATAATTTTTTTGCCTCAGTCTTCACCAACAAGTACACCGGCCACACTACCCAAGTCAGAAGGTAAAGGCAGGAACCAGGAGATTGAAGAATTGCCCACTGTAGAAGATCAGTTTTAAGAACATCTAAGGAACCTGAAGGTGCACAAGTCATGGCACCTGATGAGATGCATCCAGGGGTCCTAAGAGAACTGGTGGAGGAAGTGGGTGAGCCAATATCCATCATATTTAAGAAGCCGTGGCAGTCCTGCGAAGTTTCACTAACTGGAAGAAGGGCACATAACCCCCATTTTTAAAAAGAGAAAGAAAGGAAGAGCCAGGCAACTATAGGCTAGCACCTCTCAACCTAGTGACTAACAAGATCATGGAACAGATCCTCCTGGAAATTATGCTAAGGCACGTGGGCAATAATGAGGTGATTAGTGACAGTCAACATGGCTTCATGAAAGGCAAATCATGCCTGACAAATTTGGTGGCATTCTTAGTTGGGGTTGTGGCAGTGGTAGATAAGGGAAGAGCAGCTGACACCATTCATCTGGACTTGTCTAAAGCATTTGACTGTCCTGCATGACGTCCTTGTCTGTAAACTGGAGAGGCACGGATTTGACATATGGACTACTCAGTGGATAAAGAACTGGCTGGATGGTCTCACTCAAAGGGTTGTGATCAATGTCTTGATCTCCAAGTGGAGACCAGTGATAAGCGGCTTTATTCAGGAGTCAGCATTGGGACTAGCACTGTTTGACAACTTTGTCAGCAACATGAACAGTGGGATTGAGTGCACCCCGAACAAGTTTTCCTTTGCCAGTGTAGAGGTAGAGACTCAGAGAATTGGCTTCTTTTAGTCTTAAGGAGAGAAAGCTATAGGAATACCTTCTCACTGTTTTCAAACACTTAACCAAACTTTCCTTGGAGGTGCAGTGACAGGAAAAGATGCAAAAGCACAAGTTGCAAAAAGGAAAATTCCCACTACAGCTAAAGGAAAGGAAATCACAGTGACAGTGATCAAACACTGGAACAGATGACCAAGTAAAACTGCGGAATCTCCATCCCTGGGGAAATTTAAATCTTGACTGGACCTGAGCAACATGGTGTAAGTCCTGCTTTATAGAGGAGTTTAGACTAGATGATCTCCAGAGTTTCTTACAAAATTAAAATTGTGACTCTATCATGAAATTACATCCAAAACTACTTTTTCAGGCTATATGAGATAAATGAGATATATACAATGCTTCTTACGGTATTGCTATTAGACTACATTTGCAAGAACTTAAACACAATCTTTGCAAAGTAGAAGTTTTTGGTTTGTGTATTAGAACTTTGATAATTAGATTAATTTGGACTGAATAATTGAATAGTTTAATTCATAGTAAACAATTTGAAACTTGTATCTTCCCAAGCTATCTCATCATCTTGGCAGTCATCTATGGATATATCAATGTCCCTCTTAAACTAGAAGAAGCAGTTTACTTTTCCATGTGTGGCATACCACATGTTGAGTAGTGTGGAATAATCATGTCCCACAGTCTGCTGGTACACTTTTTCAGATTGACACCTGGAAGCTATTGACCTTCCTTGCTGCCAGACACACTTCTGAGTCATACCGAGCCCCAGGAATCCCAGGACTTTTTAATCAGATTTGCTTCTCAGCTATCAGTCCCTAGCCTTTAGATACAGAGATTATAATTATTCTGTCCCAAGTGCAGGATTTCAAATTTATTTTTTGTTAACTCTTATGGATTTCTTGCTGGTCTGTCTTCCAGCCTGCAGAGATCACACTGAGTGCGACTCATCTGTCCAGACTCATGTACTTCTCTTCCCAATTGGATGTCATTCACAGACTTGGTGTGTATCCACTTTTCTACTAATTTTGCTATTCCTCTGTCCAGTCCACATCTTAGCAACTTATTAGCAAGGAAACTCTTTGAGAGACCAGGACAAATGCCTTACTGAAATCAAGGCAGATCATAACCCCAGCTCTCCCCTCATCCACACAGCTAGTTGTTTTACCATAGAAGGCAATTATGTAGAGACCAAAAAATATTTATTTTAATCAGGTATTAGTATCATGAATTTTAATCATTCAATGATGATCTGAATTATCTGACTTAATTACCTGATTATGCTATGTTTAAGTATTTCTATGACCTTTTCATATCCAATTTTCATATCTAAAATTAATTAAATACTTCTATCATGAGGTAACCTTTTACAATGTGAGATCACTCACTTTATACAATTTGTCTAGTTAATTCAAAACTGAGATTTTAAATTTAGATCATAGAATACTTGTCAATAAAGCTGTATTTTTTTTTTTACTTAACACAGCCTAAATGCTGAATATAAAGTTAAGATATATCATACACTGAAAATCATATACCTTTTTATGGCAGATATAGTTGTTCTGGTGTTTCCACGTTCTTGAAGGCTTGAGTATGTAGTTAAAATATGTTATCTAAATGATAACTTTTTCAAAACTTGCTTATGTGTACACTTCCTCTGAGCTAGCCTTGCATGTTTTTGCTACAGTGAAAATAGTGAAATAATTAGTAGTGAAAACATAGCTTATACTGAAATAGTGAAAATTATAGAGTTAGGAATAGCATGAACTAACCAGCATCACTAAAATGCCTCAGGGTTCCTCTTTTAGTCCTTAAGCTAGCATGTTACTTAAGCTTGCATTTAACTTTTACTCAATGCTTAACTAAAAATACACAAAATGTTAAAGAGATCAAGGATCGTTTTTCTTTCAAAATCCTGTTCTGAATTTGTAGTCATTTTGTTATGATTGGTAAAAGACTAAGTGGATTTAATGTGTATTTTGTCAGAGGCACATATTTACTTTTCCAGTTGAGTAGGGTTACGGAACTTGTCACAAAATTTTCTCTCACTAATCTTCTCTTCAGAAAGGTATGTTAAGAGGTGTGTTAAGTACATCACAATGGTCTACACTACTTGATCTCAACTGAATATGATCTAGAAATTTGCAAGGAAATTTTTTATCTGTTTCTACAGGAATTAAATATTAAATTGTAATTTAAAAACATCTACTACAGAATATTTCCCTAAGACTTCTCTAAAGTCTGAATCCAGTAGGGTTAGGTCTGTTAGGTGCATGCAGTAAACATAATAGTTTACTGCAGTCTCTGGAAAATGATAGTTTCTTCTATGTTGAATTCTGAAAGCAAGTTTATTATTTTGATTAATATTATGAAGATGGGACGCTTTAGTCTGAATGTTTAATGAATTCTTTATAAAATTGTTTCATAATATCATGAGACTATGAATATTAGGAAAAGGGGAATGTGATATTTCATTTTATTGTGCCATATTGCTTCTGATCATCCCCAAACAATGCAGTAAAGGCTGGAAAGTTGACCTAATAATGTTGTCATTTCTGTCACTTAAGAAGACAAGCATAGACCTATGTAGTACTGTGTTCACTGTACAGAAACCTCAACAATTAAAGAGCTCAAGAACAGAATGATTAACAATGATCTTTTATTGTTGCGTATAGTTACACAATGTCCGTTTTATGTGGACTATTGTATTTATTATATATCATCCCTGTTTCCTCTTTCATCCATGAAGAACTTCTGATTCCTTCCTTTTGAACCTATTATTTATGTGTTTGAAGACAATTGTATCAGTCATGTTTAAACTCAACAAACCCTCATCCTCCAGTGACTCCTGATAACAGTGTTTTCTAGGCTCACCCTTAGTCATTTTCATTGCTCATCTCTTGATATTCTCCAGCAAACTTCTTTCCCAAAGTGCTGTGCTGAAAGCCAGCAAAATGTTTCAGGTGAGGAAGCATTGCTACCAGTAGATTAACAACTACTCCTTGTGTCTTGGTTTATATGGCTCTATTTTTTACAATTGCAAAGAAAAACTGCTTTGAGCATGGCTAAGTCCTCTTTAAACTGCTATGCACCACACTCTGCAGCTTTGCAAACCTTCTATTTATCCAGTCATTCCTATCTCATATTTCTTCAAGGAATTCTGCTTATGTATATGAGACCTCACCCTTAGAATCACTTCTTTTTTTCAGAACCCTTGTAAAATATTAAATTTAATTTGAAATGCTAAATTTGTGTTATGTTTTTCATCCTACTCTGCTTAAGATAAGCTTAAAATTTAAAATCAAAATGTATGTAATTAATTGAAAAGTAAACTACTACCAATTTTAAAACAGCTTTCTGTTGAATAGAAATTATCATACGGTATCTCAAAAAAGATCCAATATATTATCTCTTGTCTGTCAGTGGACAGCAAGAGTCGTCAACCAGTAAAAAACCAGGGAAAGTTTATGATGATTTTTTTTCCAAAAAGTATGCTCTAACATTCATTCAGCTGTGGTTTAGAGATTTCCTGTTACATCTTCTGGTCTATCATGTCATGTCTAATGAAAATAAAAATATTCTTTAACATTACATTATAAATATCAGAAGAATTCTTTCATTTTCTGTGTTGAGATCCACAAATATAAAAAAAAGTAGTGTTTCTGAGGCACTCCAAAAATTTCTGAGGGCGGCTTGCCAAAATTTATTCTTAGAAATAGTTTGAATGGATTCCAGATTTCTCATTTTCTTAAAGAGTATTACAGATTCTGTGTGAACATCAAAGACATCTGTGAAAAACTGATAATAAATACCCATCTTTTATGTAGTGTAATTACTGAAAAGCATCATTATATTTTCAGGCTGTCTCCAGATGACAGTCACATATTTTTGCTTTTCCCTTATGAGACTTGAATTGAAAAAACCACCCTGTAAATAATTTAAATAAATCATTATTTTAAGGCAGTTTAAATTCTCTCATTAGCTTAGACATACTGGTCATAGTTCATACGGGATGAGAATATTTGAGGATATTTTTCATTTCTTTATGATGTCTTCTACAGACTAGCAGTGTAAGGCAGCATTTACCATCAGGCATTAAATTCAAAATCAGAATTTAAACTGATTGTTAATGGGAAGACTCTGTTGGCCATTCTGGAAAAATTGTTGCCTTGGCTGAAGTATTACCTGAAATGAAGAACAATCTCTGACCATCTGGGAAAAGGACATATTACACCTTAAAGACAAGGGCAGAATAAAGGTTATATTATTACTATTTTCTTTCATAAGTAACAGATAAATGTAAGAACAAAACTCTTTAAATGAAGTTCTTGATTTAGTACAAGAAAGGGTACATAAATCACTGCATGCTTCTTTTCTTTCTTTTTGTTCTTTTCCTTTTTTTCCTTTTTTTTTTTCAATTTTATTTTATATTGCTGTGAGGAGACATTAAGAAAGCCTGGTTATAAGGGAAAAATAGTGAAAAAAATGTGTTTGCTGAAATACTGACCATGAAAATGCCTTCCACACTGGAACTGTTAGCCTGCGAACTAGGCCTAGGAACCAGAAGCATCCTTTGTAAGCACAGCTGGTACTTCTCAAGTACAGTTGGGTACCTAGAAACATTCTAGATACATCCTGAGATACCACCAATAAGCCATAACCCAGCAGATTGCAACAATGACTTATCATCTGAAAAGCTGAAAAGTAGTTAGTGAAAAGGGGAAAATATAATGAGAAAGTAAGAATCAGTAACTGCCATTGGCTGTTCTAACAGCAAGAACAGGAAAATAGTCTGGAAAAATAAAAAGTTTATCCCATAGAGCAGAAAATACCATCATATGTTGGCTTCCAAGCGAAAAAATATAAATTGCCAGCACCTATTTGCTGCCTGAAGTGGTAGTGTCCAATGACCCCTTATGCCTCTACAATAAAATAATGATTTATTTTTCAACAAAAGTGGAGCTTCTCTTTCTGAGAACTCCCTGTGCTGCATATACATTTTCCTTTGCTCAAAAGCTTGTGTGAACTTTTTACGAGATCTTGAGCCTTCACTGGGGACACTCAGATGACTCCAAACTGATGTGGATTGGTTCCCCTCTGCGACTTCCCCTGGGGTTGGTTCAGTTAGTTCTCCCACTTCTGGGACAGCTGAGTCCCCTCTGGGTTTGGTCCCTTTCTGAAATCTGTTCAATGCACTTTGCTACTGTATGTATTCATATAAGCAAACTATCCTATTTGCTGTTACATTATCAATAAGTCGCTTTACATCTGATAAATTTTTAGTAACCTGTAATTTTATAAATCATTGTTGCTGCAATTATCTATTCCTGCTATTATTGCTGCAATACTGTTGATTGTTGCTATTATTGATTACTGCCACACTATTTATTGCTGATAATAAAATAGCTGAATATATGTATATATATTTGCTTTATTAATAATATATCTATTTGCCAGTGGTGATTTTTTTAATGTTTCTGATAATGTCTAGTCAAGTAGGGAAATTCAGACAATGAAACTTCTGTGTGCTTGTGTTTTCTGGATTCCTGTGAACCCACAGCTGTAATCTTTATCACTAGCAGCCTGAGTAACCCTTTAGGTTGTGAGACATGTAAACAAACTTTACTTCTGAATCTAGAAAAATAGAAGAATGAGAAACAAAGATTATTACTGATTTTTGCCAGGCTCGAATTCTGTCAGGAACAAGAAACAGAGTTTTAAAGACATAAGTGGATTCTCATGGACATGTCTTTCAGTAGAGATTTAATTTTTGTATTACAATTCATTTACACCTTGTGCTGGTTTTGGCTGAGGTAGAATTAATTTTATTTACAGTGGCTGGTATGGGGCTGTGTTTTGGATTTGTGCTGAACACAGTATTGTTAATATAGTGATGTTTTTGTTACTGCTGAGCAGACAGTGCTTACACAGAGCCAAGGCCTTTTCTGCTTTTCGTACTGGCACACCCAAGTAGTAGTTTGGAGTGATGGTGTTTTCTTCCTAATCACCACTACCAGGATGGGGCCCTGCTCTCCTGGAGACGGCTGAACACCTGCCTGCCCATGGGAAATAGTGAATTAATTCTTTGGGGTTTTTTTGCTTGTGTGCACGATTTTTGCTTTCCTTATTGTTGTGGTTTGACGCTGGCCCGACGCCAGGCAGCCACGAGAGTCACTTGCTCACCGTCCCCTGCCACAGCTGGGCAGAGATAGAGGGGAAAAAAAAATTAACGAAGGCTTCATTATTTGAGATAAGGACCAGGAGAAAACACTTCAAGGGCAAAACAGACTTAAAGTTACAAAGTGAATTTATTGCTAACAGAATCAGAGGAGGATAAGGAGAAGTAAAATAAACCCTAAAAACACCTTTTCCCCCAGCCCCTCCCTCCTTCCCACTGACAGCACAGGGAGACAGGGCATGGGAGTTTTGGTCAGTTCATCACTGAGATTTCCTTCCACTGCTCAAGGAGAGGAGTCTTCCTCTGGGACACCATGGGGTCCCTCCCACAG
>VZTH01011576.1:0-10753 GCA_013397815.1 Aleadryas rufinucha
CGCTGTATCACCTCTTTGCAACGCCTTGCTGGTGATGGGGACCCCTCCGTTCCCCCCCCGCCACCGCCCGGGGACACAGCTGAGTCACCCCTTGTCATGGGCAGGGCCCCCCATGCCACCTCGGCACTCCACTGTGCCATCTCCAGCTGCTGCTGGAGACCCCTCTGTCCCACCACCCTCCTGTGCTTGGTTATGGGCAGGGACCTCTGACACCCCCCTGTTGCTGCTGGGGACCCTGCTGTGCCCCCCTGTTGCCACTGCCAGCCAGGGACAGCGACCCCTCCGTGCCACCCCCATGCTGTGCCCCCCTATTTCCACTGCCACTTAGGAACAGAGACTTTCCCCTCATCACCTCTGGGCCAGAGACCCCCTTGTCCCACCCCCAGGTTGGGGTCACTGTTACTGTGCAGGATACCCCGTCTGGGTGACCTCTGTGCCCAGGGGCCAGCAGCACTGAGCCCCAGACCGTCCAGGACGGGGTAGGGACACTCACAGGAGACCAACTTCCCTAAAAAACCACCCGCAGCCGGCACAGGGACAATACCAGTGTCCCCACTCGCCCCACGGGGACGGCTGCCAGGGCCCCGCTGTGCTGAATCCCGCCGTAAAAGGAGGCTCAGCTACCCTGCGTGGCCCTAATCCAAGGAAGGGAACACATTTCCCTGCATCCCGGAGCCGGGGGGCCCCTTTACAACCTCGGAGGGCTGTACCTGACCCAGCGGGGTCACAGAGAAGGGAGGGAGGCAATGCCAGGGAGCAGCGAGCACTGCTTCCCCATGAGCTGCCCATGCACCCAGGGCATGGGGGCACAGCCCCAAAAACCTCCATTTCCCGGGAAAATCGATGCCAGCACCCAGCATGTCACGGCAGCTGCCCCACACAGAGCGGCAGGGCTGTGGCAGAGGGCAGGGGAAGGTGATTTCCCCCCCCTTGGGCAGGAGAAAGAGGCCATTAAAAACCAGAGCACTTGTTGGAGTGCTGCTATTTTGGGCCATCGCAGGGGAGGGAGATGCCGCGTGGTCCCCACGGCGGGGTGGGGAGCATCCTTGGGGTCAGGAACACCGGGAGGGAGATCCTGCAGGAGCTGCCCCAGCAGGGAAGGAGGGAGGTGAGGCTGGAGCTGTGCTGGGAGCCGGGGAGCCCCTAAGGGAGCCCCCCCTCCTCCTCCATGCAGCAGCGGGGACCAAGGGGGGTTGGGAGCAGGAGCTGGCAGAGCTCCCGGCGCTGGCTGAGCCATGGGATGCTGCGTGCTGGAGAGCCAGGCTGGGAGGGGGAAACATCCCCGTGCAACAGGCGTGTGCCCACGGCCCCGTGATGGGGGTGCAGGACGCAGCCCCTGGAACCATCCCTGCGATAAGGTGCGGGATCCAGCCTCTGGAACAATTCCCACGCAACAGGCGCGTGCCCGCAGCCCCATGATGGGGTGCAGGATCCAGACGAGCCCCTGCGGAGAGCGGGGCACAGAGGGAATCTAGGGCAGGAGGAGGAGCGGGGAGCAGGGGAGGGAAGCTGGCTCAGCCCGGGCACTCCGGCTGCTGCCGGGGCCGCAGGGTGGGAGCCTGGGGAACGCGGTCCTTTATTGTGAGCAAGCACTGGCAGAGGGGAGGGGGGGACGTGTCCCCCGCCAAGAAGGAGAGGCCCTGGGGTGGCAGGGAGCTGTGCCCACAGCCCCGTGACGGAACAGGAGCAACCGGCACAGGCTGGACGAGTTGTCCCCACCCACAGCACCAGGAGCTTCCTGAATGCAACACACCAGGCGGGGTAAAAGCCGACACGACTTTATTCAGTAAATAATTACAACATTAACAACAGGAAAGGTTTCAGGCTACAGGCTATAGCGGCTCAGCAGCTTCCTTGCTGGCTGGCTTCAGGCCCAGGTAGAGCAGCAGGCTCTGGAGCTCCTGGCAGCCCAGAGCCACCTCGGGGACAGCCGACAGGACCTGGGGAACAGCAGCAGCAGCAATAGTGTTAGGGTTGGTGTTGTTGCAGTCACAGCAAGGGTGAGCAATGAACTGTTAATCTCACCTCTTTCATCTTCTCCTGCATCTTCTCGTGGGTCCTCAGCACTTTCTGGGTATGATGGAGCTTCACCTCCAGCCCTCGGACCTGTTCATGGTGGGAGATGCCTGTCAGGACTGTGCTCCAAACTTGAGCAGGGACCAGACCAAAAGGGAAAGGGGACCCCTGCCCACAACAGGAGTGTTGGAACTCGGTGATCTTTATGGACCCTTCCAACCCAAACCATTCTGATTCTATGAGTGGAGCCAGGGCAGCCCCTTGGGGCTCCCCCATACCTGCTCCAGGTACTTGTCAGTGAGCTGCAGATTCTCATCCTTTTTTTCCAGGAGCAGCAGCCGCAGTTTATCCACCTGCAAAAGGAGCAAGCCCTGCTGAGATCCCTGTGGGGGAAAGCTCTGGAGTGGGGGGCAGGGTGTGAGGAGCAAGGTCTGAAGCGGTCTCCTTGTCCATGGTGGGGTGACATGAGGAGCCCTCAGCCCTGCAGCTCCCCGGGCTCACCTCCCGCCGCAGCATGACCCGCTCCTGGACATAGGCAGTGTCCACCTGGTGCTCCTTGCCCCGCATCTCCTCCCACAGCACCTTGGCCTCAGTCTCTGCACGCTGGAGCGAGCGCTTCAGCTGGGAGACCTCTGCTTTCAGCCTCTATGGGGGAAGAGGGGATGCTGAGAGGGGTCCTGTGGCCGGCAGCGCCCCGGGGTGCTGCCCACTCCTGCCCCCATCACGCACCGTGACTTCCCCACTCTTGTCGATGAGTTGAAACATCTTCTCTTCCTGCTGTTTCACCACGTCCTGCAGCTCCTTCTCATTCTGCCAGGGAGGAAGAAGAGGGGTCAGGCAGTGCCCAGGCCTGTCCAACCCCAGCACCCTGGAGAGGGTTTTCTCATGCTTGAGGAGGTCAGACAAGCCAGGAGCACACCCATGGGGCATCACCAGATTTCTCCGTGTCCTAGATCAGCGCCCGTCCCAGTTCGGCTCTGCCCTGGGGTGAGCGCTGGCCCACTTCTGGCTCACCTCAAGCTTGGTCCTCAGCGCCTTGTTCAGCTTGGCGATGGTGGCAGCCTGGGCATCCACCTTCTCCTGGCTCTCGGCTGTCACCGTCTCCAGGCGGAGCTGCAGGTCAGAGCTGGGAGAGGACAGTGGTGGTGAGCGGGTGGGGATCACAGCTGAGCACAGCACCAAACCCCCTCCTGGCCATCCCACCCAAGAGAAGACACCTGGTCCAGCCCAGCCAGCTGGAAAAAGCCCATCTTGCCGTGGCAAGAGAGGTCTAATCCAGGGCTGGGGCAAGACGCAGACCCAGGCAGGCTGATGCAGGAAAAGCCATGCCCAAGAGAGTGAAGCTCCCACCCAGCCCTTGACATGAGCCCCTGCTGAACTCACATCTCCATCTGCAGCACCCTGAACTCGCTCTGCTCCAGCTCCTGGATGCGGCAGCTCAGCATGGCGAGGTTGGAGACCACAGCTCTCAGCTCCTTCACGCTGTCCAGCAGAGTGTCCTCGGGGTCTGCAGGCAGGAAAGAGCCTCGTGAACAACACAGAGGGAACATCAGCCCCAGGGCACACAGAGGAAGGCCTGCCTGCTCATCCCTCTGCACAGCAGCCCTGCAGCTTCAGAGCAGGGCCTCACACAGGGTGACAGCCTCAATACCTATTGGCTTTGGTGTGGATGCAAGTTTGTCCTTGGCAACTCTACCCACACTCCTGGCGGTTTCGTTGGCATCTGCAAGAGGAGAGGACAGCGGCTGTGCCCAGCCCTGCACATCCCCCAGCATGGGAGGGAGTGATCTCCATGCTGGGACTCCCCAAAACCCAGAGCAGGGGTGCCAGCTCACCTTTCCCTGCCTCAGCTTTCAGGGCGCTGCCCACGGAGGAGCTGCCGGTGGGGTGCGGGGTGCGGCACGCCGGGGTGCGGAACGCCGGGGTCCAGGCACGGCGCGGTGTCTGCCAGCCCGGGGTGCGGGGGCCTGGGGTCCAGGCTTTGCTTCTCGATGGAGCATCATCATCATCCTTCAGAGGGGAAGGAGAGCAGAGCACCAGAGCACAGCTTGTGACTGCCCCAACGAGCACAGCTTCTTCAAAGCCATGCCATGGAGAGCCACGGGTATGTGACCCCCTGGGCCACCCTGTTGTCCTTCCCAGCACAGGGCTCCTACCTGCTCTTCCAGAGCAGCCTTGAGGCAGTCAGCAAGCTCCTGCAACCGCATCTTGCTCTCCATAATGTCCGTGGAGCACCAAGAAACTTTGTTCCTCTTTTTCTGCAAGCTGTCGAGCTCGGCCTTGGTGCTGTTCAGCTCCTTGCTGAGGGCAGCCTGCTCTTCCCTGTGGGATGGCATCAGCCTCAGCAGGAGCAGCATTTCCCTTCCTTGATGTGGGATGGGGACATTCCCAATGCCTGCCTCTCACCATGAACCAGCAATGGTGCAAATCCCACAGATTTAGTCAGCTTCCCTCAAGCTGGGATCTGCTGGGCTTCCCCACAGCCTCTCCCACCCACCTGGACCACCACACTTGGCTGGGGCAGCAGTGACCATGGTCACAATATCCTCTCTGACACCTAGCAAGGGCTTGATTTCCCAAAAATAGAGGCGTTTGAGTTGGTGAGTGGGGTGGTACCGCAGGCGTTGGTGGGACTCCATCAGCTCCTCGTGCTGCTGGACGTGCTCCTGCAGCGTGGCCAGCGTGGAGTTCAGCCTGGCCTCCACCTCCAGCAGCTGCGTGCGGCACATTTGGTTCTCCTGATCCAGGAACTGTAAGAGGATGGGGGAGCACAGCTGTGAGCAGCCAAACAGAGACCCTGAGGGGGCTCATCGGGACCCCCAGCACAGACCCTCCCGTGCCTCAGGGTGCTGTTTCTAATCAGGGACAGCTTTATCCCAGCAGACCAAACCCTACAAACCAGTTTACTGGGGACATAGGACAGGCTAGGGGATGGCTCCATGCCTGCAGGGGAACATTATCTCCAAGAGCTGCCCAGCCCCCTCCCTGGGAATCCCTGCCGGGCAGGATGAAAAGCTGCTCTACGTGCGGGATGTCAACCCGCCCTCGCAAGCTCATCCCCCCTCCGTAGGAGGGCTAATCCCGCTGCTGGCCATCAGCCAGCTTTCCCGGAGAGGCCGTGATGGGGGCCGGCAGCGCGTGATGGCGCAGGCAAGGTCAGGCAGCTCCTACCTCCCGGCACTCGGTGGCCTCCCGCAGCTCCTGGCACAGCTCCTTGCACTCCTGCTGCAGGGAGTTCCTCTCCTGCGCCAGCCTGTGGGGATGGGATGGGATGGCATCAGGGGGTGCTGTGTTCTTTGGGGGACAGAGGTGGAGAGGGGCTCAGGACATCAGGGCTCAAACCCACTGGGCCATCTCCTCCCACTGCTTCTCGTTCTCCTGCTGCAGCGCATCCCGCTCCTGCTCCACGCTGGCCAGATTTATCATCACGGAGCTCAGGTCTGCGAGGAACAGAGCTGTCAGCCAGGGGGGACAGGGGCAGTGGGGATAGGACCCCGTGTCACCCACCCCCTACCTTTGCCCAGGCGTGAGTTGGCCACTGTCAGCTGCTCCAGCTGAGCCTCTGTGTCCTGCAGGGCCACCAAGGTCTTCTGCAGCTGGCAGGATGCCTGTGGAGACACGGTGCTTGCTCTGGGGTGCTCATCCCCATGGGGTGTTCTCACACCAAGGGGTGCCCCAAATCACCCCGTGCCTCAGACATCTCACGGCACTAAGGCACCCCTGTACCTCCTCCTTGGCTCGAAGAGCTTCCTCTGCTCGCTCCTGTGTGGCAGCCAGCTCCTCCAGGCAGCTCTGCAGCTTGCCGGGCACATGCTCCAACATGGCATGGGACTGGAACACCAGGGCCCTCACCTGCTCCCGCTGGGAAGGGAGACAGCACCAGGCAGAGCTCAGCATGGCACTGTCCTGCCGTGTGACCAGGGACAGGGCACGGCACCCAGGGCACAGAGCACTGGTGGGGCAGCGAGGGGCTGAGCCCCCCATGGGACACCCCTCACCTCCTCATCCAGGGCTCTCCTTTCCTTCTCCAGGTTTTCAAAGGTGGCATCTAAGAATTCCCAGAAAGTCTGAGCCTCAGCAGACAGGGATGTCTGTAGGGTAGGAAGGATGAGTCAGCACTGCTGTGGTGGAAAAGCCACATTTAATGGCCATAAAGGGAGGCAAGTGCCAGCTCTGAGGCCAAATTAGCAGCAGCTTCTCAGCAGCAGCACCAGGAAACCTCTGGTGCACCCAAGCCCATCACAGAGCATCACCCAAGCTCAGGACGTGGGGATGCTCTTCCAGCCCCTGATCCAGTGTGGGGGGTGGCTGGGGGTAGCACCCCACTCAGTACCTGCAGGTTGATGGCACGGGCCAGCAGCGTGCTCAGCTCTTGCTGGGAGGCCAGGCTCTGGTCACGGGCACTGATCTGGGCGCTGGCATGAGCACAGAAAGCCTCCAGGAAGAGAGATCCCTGCAGAGGAAAGGATGCTGCTCCAGCCACGCTGTCACACAAGGGGAAACTCGCAGGAGCCATCCCTGCACGCTGCATCAGCCTGGGACTCCTGCTCCCAGGGGGGGCACAGCCCGTGCCAAAAAATCATCCAGAGAGCTCCATCACACAGCTCTTCTTGCCTTCCACATTGGGATTTTCTTCCCCTGGGATGCCAGGGAGATCCTCACCTCCAGAGATGGGCAGAGATGCAGGATGCCCTGCTAAAGGGACGAGGACAGCTGAAACTGCCTCGATCCCACAGTGGCTGCCCCCTTACCTGCTCCTTGGCTCGCAGGGCTTCATCAACTCGCTGCCTGATGGCATCCCGCTCTTCCAGGCAGCTCTGCAGCTTGCTGGGAACACTCTCAGGAGCAGCCTGGCATCGGGACACCAGGGCCCTCTCCTGCTCCTGCGGTGGGAGGGGAGGGCACTGTGAGGCGCCAGGTACAGCTGCTGTGTGTGCCAACAGGTCTCCCAAAACCCAGGGCAAAGGGGAAGCAGAGGGATGTGTGGGAGCTCACCTCCTGCACGAGGGCTCCCTGCTCGTCCTGCAGGCTCTGAAAGGCGGCATCCGCGAGGCCCCGGAACAGGGGGTACTGGCTGCTCCAGGTGCTCTGGGGAAGGGACAAGGACACCGACGTTACGGCAGCTGGCACAGGCAGCACCGGGCACATGCGTGTGCCCTGCGTGGCTGAGACCTGGCACACTCATCGCTGGTGACAGCCACTGTGTCCGTGGCACCCAGCTCCAGCTCCGCTCCCCGCTGCCACTGCACAGCCTCCGTTTTCCTCCGTAGCTTGAGGAGGAAAACGGAGGAGAGGACAGATCTCCCGGTAGATCTCCTCCCCCCAAGGGCATCCACCAGAGCAGAGGGGGCTTCACACCAGCCCCGCTCCACCCTGGGGCCAGCGAGAGCCGGTCAGCCACAACACCTCCCATCCTCCCCCCACGTGTGCCAGGGATGTTTCCCCCCACGAGGGTTCAAATCCAGCAAGCTCAGCGGGTTGATCCGGGCGTGATAATGCAGCACCGGGCGCGTGATGCCGTGATGCAGCAGCCCCGCTTTACTTCCACTCCACCAACCCAGACGGGGTCACCGTCTTGCCAGCGGCACAAGGACACGGTTACAGCACTGAGGCTGAGGGGGACGGGGTGGCATCTCCTCAGAGAGGACTCTTACCCCTTCGGGGTCAGTGATGTCCGTCTGTGTGAGCGCATCCCTCTGCTTGGCCGGCCCCACGCCAGGCCGCAGCCGCTGGCTCTCCTGCCAGTCACGCAGCTGCAGCGAGAGGGCTTCGATGATGATGAGGGTGCTCTCCAGCCGCCCCTCCAGCTCTGCCCGCGGCAGGGTCTTCAGCTGCTCCCGGGGACAGCTGGGGACAGAGAGAGGGCTTAGGGCAAGGACAGCCCACAGGTGCCACAGCCCCATCCAGGGGGGCATGTCCTCATACTTACTGCCAGAGCAGCGAGTCTGTTTCGGCAGCGCTGTCCTTGGCACAGGGGAGGCTTTCCTTGGATGTGTTCATGCTCCTCTCCCACACGTCCCGAGGTGTCATGAAGGTGCCAGTGGCCATGGAGAGCACCGGGGTCATGCTGGTGCCCGTGGCCATAGTGGGCACTGGGGTCGTGCTGGTTCCAATGGCTGTGGTGGGCACTGGGGTCGTGCTGGTGCCAGCAACTGCAGTGGGCACAGGGGTCATGCTGGTGCCAGTGACCATGGTGGGCACAGGGGTCGTGTTGGTGCCAGCGACCACAGACAGGGGGGTCATGCTGGTGCCAGTGACCGTAGTGGGCACTGGGGTCGTGCTGGTGCCAGCGACCACAGATATGGGAGTCATGCTGGTGCCAGTGCCCATAGTGGGCACAGGGGTCGTGCTGGTGCCAGTGACCACAGTGGGCACGGGGGTGACGCTGCTGCTGGCATCCTGCTGTGGCTTGCGGAGGGGCAGGCTGTGCCGCAGGGATTCCACCAGGAACGAGGTGTTGAGGGTCTTCTCCAGCCACACCAGTGGCAACATCCAGGACACAGCACCCAGGGTCGATTCAGGCGAGGTGACGGGGGTGACAGTGGCTTCTGAGCCAGCAGGCTCCAACCCACTTGCCTCAATGGGAGGGAGGTCAGGTGGGCTCTGCTCTGGGGGGGCAGGGGACTCGGCTCCCTCAGGGGTGCCTTGGCAATGCAGAGGACCAGCACTCCCATCTGCAGATGGGGGCTCAGAGGCCACAGGGCTGCAGGAAAAGTCTGCGGGTGCTGCTCGCCACTCGTGGAAAGGAGCTTTCTGCGGGGTGGAGCTGGTGCCAGGGGGCCCTGGGGTGCAGGAGGCTGTGCTGGCATTGCCAGGGGACCCAGAGGTGCAGGGGGGTAGAGCAGGGCTGCCTGGAGAGTTTGGGTTGCAAGACACTGAGCTAATGATGGTGGGGAGCCCTGGAGTGGCGCTGCCGGGGGACTCCAGGGTGCAGGGTCCCAGGACAAGGCTGCACATGGTGCTGCCAGGGGACTCCAAGGTGCTGGGCACTGGGATGGAGGTGCACAGGGAGACTGGCACGGTGTTGCCAGGGCGCTCTGGGGTGCTGGATCCTAGGATGGAGCTGCACAGGGGGACTGGAATGATGCTGCTGGAGGGTTCTGGGGTGCTGGACACTGGGATGGAGCTGCACAGGGGGACTGGAATGATGCTTCTGGAGGGCTCTGGGGTGCTGGATCCAAGGATGGGGCTACTCAAGGGATCTGTCACAGTGCTTCTGGAGGGCTCTGGGGTGCTGGACACTGGGATGGAGCCGCACAGGGGGACTGGAATGATGCTTCTGGGAGGGTCTGGGGTGCTGGGCACTGGGATGGAGCTGCACAGGGAGACTGGCACAGTGCTGCTGGGAGGCTCTGGGGTGCTGGGGACTGGGATGGAGCTGCACAGGGAGACTGGCACAGTGCTTCTGGGAGGGTCTGGGGTGCTGGGCACTGAGATGGAGCTGCACAGGGAGACTGGCACGGTGCTGCTGGGGGGCTCCGAGGTGCTGGGCCCCAGGACTGGGGTGCACAGGGGGGCTGGCACGGTGTTGTCAGGGAGCTCTGGCCTGCTGGACACTGGGATAGGACTGCCAGGGGCCTCTGGGCTGGTGCTGCTGGAGGTCTCCAAGGCACCAGGCATAAGGGTGGGATTGCTGGGGGCCTCAGAGGCAGCAGGCTTAAGGGTGGGAGTACTGAGGCCCCGGGTGGAGGTCCTGGGGGGCTCCAAAGCGGTGCTGCTGGGGGGCCCCGGGGCGCAAGGCATTGGGGTGGTGCTGCTGGGAGTGCCCAGGGTAGCACTTCGCGGGGGTCCTGGGGTGCAAGACACCGCGGTGACACTGCTGCGGGAGCCCCGGGCGCAGGACACTGGGGTGGCGCAGTCATGGTCCTACGGGACATTTTAGGGGGAAAGGGGGGTGAGGGCAGCCCTGCCCTTTCCCCTTGCACCCCGCAGCCCTTTGCCCCAGTCTCCCCATTTCCCCCACTCCAGTAAATACGCCCATCCTCCCCTTGCCCCAGTACCATCTACCCCCGCAACATTCCCGGTTCCGGTACACCGCAGCCCTCCCCGTTACCCGCCCCGCCCGTTATCCCCCGCACACCGACCTTGAGCCGCAGCCGGCGGAGCAGGGGGGTCAGGCTGGTCCGGTCAGCGCCCGGCTGCAGCCGCAGCTCCTGCAGTGGGGTGCGCCGGGGCCGCTTCTGCGCCTGGGGGGGCACCGGGGGGGTCACCGGCGGCAGCACCGGCAGCTCCCGCCCACCACACACACACACATATAGAGATACCGGGAGCGCTGCGGACCGCACCGGACCCACCGCCCCCTCGGGGACCCTCCCCCGGGGCTGGCCCCGCCGGCACATCCAAACCGAACCCCAGCCCCGGCCCGCACTCACGGCGGGGGGCTTGGCGCGCTGCATGGCCCGGGAATGCTCCCGGTCTCGGTCTGGACTCTGGCTCCGGTCGCTCTCAGCCTCGGCCCCGCTCCCGGTCCGGGCCCCGGGCCCGCCGGTTCGGGTTCGATCCCCGGACCCGCCGCCGCCCGCGCGCCGCCGGTTTGAAAACCACGCGCGGCTCTGATTGGCTGCGCCGCGCGCGCGTCACCGCGCGGGGCGACCGCTGGGGCGGGGCCACGTCCCGTGTTGGGCGGGGGAATGGGCGTGGCTTAATCCGTTGGCCACGCCCGTGCGGCGCCGGGGGAACGGACGGACGGATGGACAGACGGATGGACAGGGGGACCCCGCAACCCCCGACCCCCGGC
>VZTH01011577.1:0-50125 GCA_013397815.1 Aleadryas rufinucha
TACTTCACAGGATGCAACAACTGTGAATATAAAACTCTTTAAATTTTTTTCCAAAATGGTCTCACGTTTCCAAAATGGTTGATCGTGTCCTTTAAAAAGTAACTTTAAAGATTCTTGTTAAATGTCTGTATGACAGTTTTAGGAAAAATGTTTTTTCCTCTCTTTAGCTGACCATTTTTGCAGCTGAACAGTATCATTGCAGTTTGCTAGACGAGGAACATCAGGGAAAGTTTAATCCTTTAGCAGACAGATAACTCACTCCTCTCAATGGCTCCTCTGTCCTTTTGTCCTCTATAAAATAGCTGAGGATGTATATATACCCAGGATTTTTCTCATGCCCAGTTTTTCCAGTACATTTATTTTCACTGAGCTAGCACCAATGTCCATTCCTATTGCAATTTCAGCCACTATTACCTGCCTCTGTTAAAGTCTCAGATATTCAAATCTACACAACAAAACTGCCCTATGCAGTCCTTGTCCTCCTGGGCTCCTTTATGTGCTTTTTCCTTTCCATGGACAGCATGACAAAGCTTAATTCCTGCCCACTAATGCAGCTCCAAAACAATAAACTTGAGTTAAATTTCTTTCCTTAATAGTGAACTTCTTAAGCCAAATTCTCCTGAGAAACAGCTCGTTCTGCTTTGGAGTCTATTTCTGTTCCATCCTAGGAGAAGGATAAGCCTATTCTTAAACCAGTACTCAGATAAGTTCTGACATATTTTACCCATCACTGATCAAGCACTTCATCTAATTAGCTCTGTAATGAACTGCTCAATTGCAAAGCTACAGGTGAGCTGCATCTTTTTTTCTGAACTCCTCGATAGGAAACCTTTGAAAAATTTACCTCACAAGTAACAAAATTCCCTTTTCTCCCCTCTTTTTCCTTTCTGTAGGGATGGGGGTGTCCTGGTGTGTCCAGCTCCAGGTTTAGCTGGCCCCGCTGCCCTTCCACAAGCCCCTTCATGTGCAGGAAGATGGAGCTGTGTGTCTCAACAGCCTCTCTGCACAAACAGGGGGCACACGTGGAACAGGAGTTATAAATTGGATTAAAGTGGGGAGGATAAACTGCAGTATTCTTTGCTTGTTGTTGAATGGGGCAGTGAAATGGTATGTGCCATCGTTCAAAGCTGGCATTTTACGTGTCTTAGGTTGGGCTCTGGATGAGCACTGGATTCCTCAGCTCCCTCCATAATCACCTCTTTTTGTTGTGGTTTTATCCCAGCCCCCTGGACCAGCAACAACAACGAGCAGAGACAAAAGGTCCGAGCTCCACACTTCGGTGGAAGCCCCTTAAACTGGAGCACACAAGTCAGGCTTTACCATCCATGCAAATCATGTCCTGCAGGGCAGAGCTGGCTTGCCCGAGGGGTGTTGGGTGGGATGGGTGCTGGAGGACCTGCAGGGAGCCAGCGAAGCCGTTCCCTGCCCGGCTGCCTGCAGGGGTCTGCCTGGNGTGTCTCAACAGCCTCTCTGCACAAACAGGGGGCACACGTGGAACAGGAGTTATAAATTGGATTAAAGTGGGGAGGATAAACTGCAGTATTCTTTGCTTGTTGTTGAATGGGGCAGTGAAATGGTATGTGCCATCGTTCAAAGCTGGCATTTTACGTGTCTCAGGTTGGGCTCTGGATGAGCACTGGATTCCTCAGCTCCCTCCATAATCACCTCTTTTTGTTGTGGTTTTATCCCAGCCCCCCTGGACCAGCAACAACAACGAGCAGAGATAAAAGGTCTGAGCTCCACACTTCAGTGGAAGCCCCTTAAACTAGAGCACACAAGTCAGGCTTTACCATCCATGCAAATCATGTCCTGCAGGGCAGAGCTGGCTTGCCCGAGGGGTGTTGGGTGGGATGGGTGCTGGAGGACCTGCAGGGAGCCAGCGAAGCCGTTCCCTGCCCGGCTGCCTGCAGGGGTCTGCCTGGCTGGGTCACCCCTCTGCCTGTGCTGGCCCACCCTGACGGACACACAGAGGCAGTGGGTCCTCTGCTGAACTCCTACAGTCAATTTATGTCTAACAAGAAAATAAATAATAGCAAGCATCACCAGCTTCTAGGAAAGTTGAAGAGGACTCAGAAATCCTGAGGAGCAGGCTATTTAAAATTCTAAACATGAGTTTCAGAGTCTGACTTCTGACTCTTTTTTAAATACAATATTTTTTAGACTACTAAAAACTCTGCCCAAGCCAGCAGGCTGGAGGAATATTATTTAGGTGATTAATACCACGGCACAGTGCAGGAAGCCAGTCAAAGGCAGCTATAAAGCACACGACATGCTTAACAAGGAGCCACAGGCAAGCTTTGAGCACAAATCCCCTAATCCTATTGATCCTGCTTCTGGAAAAAGGGAAGCTCTTGTGTGCCACAGAAGGGTGACAATATCCAGTAAGTGCCCACGGCAGGCAGGGTGTGCTTCAGGGAACTTAATCACAGAACCTTCTTCATTACTTGAAAAATCACTTCTGTCAATACTGCAGCCACATCCTCCCTGGCTGCTGCTGCTGCTGGAGATGCTGTCAATCTCCCCATACGATTTGTGAACCAAATAAATTCCAACTCATTTAAAGGTGTTATTATCTCTGCTGATAACGTTACCCCATTCAGGAGCAGCAGAAATGGGAAAATAAAACTTATTTCAATCCTTTTGTTTGCCAGTCTCTCAGGCTCCCAACACAAAAATATCAGGTTTCAGCCTAGAATTGTGGTATATATTGAAACATATTCTCACAGACATAAGTCTGCTCTTAGCATTCAACAAGGAGTATAGTTCTATTATAAATCATGGAAAAAAGTAATTTTTTTTTCTTTATAGATGCAATTATCTTTGAAAGCAGGCACTTCATTCATACAGATTGTCTGACATGCTAGAACAACCTGTTTGGTTAATTTTTCTGTAGATTTTTCCACCTGGATTTACACATTCCCCAGAAGAATGTAAATTATCCTCCCTAAAGCAACTGTTATTACTCATGTCAGAGATTACTATTGTTTTACACACTTTGATATATCACTCAAACCACAAAGTCATTAAAAAAATTATTGTTGATTCTGATTTGATTAAAAGTCTGTTCAAAAACATCTCCCTTTGTGAGAAGAGTTTTATCAAAAGCTTTTTTCCACCTGTACTGTTGTTTTTATTTGTCAGAACTGGAGCACTAAAAAATGCTTATCAAAATAAAAGCTGAAATTACTGTGCTAATGGCAATTTCGACTTTTATTCTGGTTCAATTGGTAAGGTATCAGCAATAATCAAAATTCTTAAGTGGCTCTTTCAGAAAATAAGAGTTTTAGTTTATGGAGGAAATCCAGGGAAGAGATTGTAAGTATATTCTGGCCCTTGAATAACAAGTAACAATTATCTTGTGTTGTCATAACACTGTGGAAGCCAGAAAATTTGATTTTGAAAATCATAAAATATCCTTAGCTCGCTAACTCTCAGAGGAAATAATCTGCCCCTATGTTTCACAGTCTTAATTTTTTGTGTGAAAGTCAAGATGGGGGTAAAAAATAAAATAAAATAAAATAAAATAAAATAAAATAAACCCTTTGACCTTTCATGTCTATCAACAATGAGCACACACCCCCCCAGAAAAAAAGTTTAAAAAAATGTACTAATGATGAGGTATTTGTTATGCCACATATACAGTGAGTAATTATTTGAATATCCAGCAAAGAAATTAGGCAAATAATTATTCCTACTTACTGTCCTGGAAAGAACAGAGAATAATAAAAAATAAGGAGAGGAAAACTGTGAGATGAGGATTCATCTGTTGCTTGACTCAAGGCACAATCAGTGAGTGCCAGGCAATAATATAAAATATGAGTAAAACTGCACAATGAGAATTATTGTTCATCTTGTTGCTGCATGTTCTTTTTTACCTTGCATTAATTTTCCCTGTAATTTAATTAAATAGAAAATGCAGAAAAATTATCTGCTTGATCCAGTGGAACGATGGAAGTTGAGCTGCAGGAGTGGCAGAGAAATTGCTGTAAAAGGAAGGTGTTTTAGGTATGGGCTTTACACACTGAGGAACGGATGGGCCCACGATGAAATGTCTCAGATGAAGGATGCTGAGACAGATTGTGGGAAACCAGGCTGCAGGAGCATCATCCTGTCCCAGAAGATGGAAGATTAGAAAACAAATGGAAATCTTCTACAAGACCTTGCTGTTCCTGGTGTATATATATATATACACACATATATACATACATACATAAATACATATATATATATATACACATACATATATATATATATTACATCAAAGATTCACAGAATCCTTTAAGTTGGAAAAGCCCTCTGAGACCATCGAGTCCAACCATTCCCCCAGCACTGCCAAGGCCACCACTGCCCCATATCCCCAAGTGCCACACCTACTTGTCTTTGATTCCCTCCAGAGACTCCAGCACTTCCCTGTGCCAGTCCTAAACAACCCTTTTGGTCAAGAGATTTTTCCAGGTATCCAAACTAAACCTCTCCTGGCCAGACTGAGACCGTTTCCTCTTGTCCTATCACTCATTATTTGGGAGAAGAGCCTGACCCCCACCTGGCTACCACCTCCTGTCCGGGAGTTGTATCGTCCTCCACTGGAAGCTCTGATTTGCAGGAGTCAGACACACAGACACAAAATCCAGTCAGCCATTTCAGCCTCAGTGAAAAGGCACCAGCAGCTTGATTTAGTGAGTCCCACATAATCCCAACATTCACCAACGCTGATGGTCATAAATTAATGGTACTGCTTGGAAGACAGAAATCTAAAATGCAAAAGCAGTGGATCAGGAGTGTTCAACAGCACAAGAGAGCTGAACAGCTTGGAGATACCTTTCCCATCATTTTAATTTTGCACATGAATAAAATATGTAGCCTTTTTTTCTACATTTCTTTATTTCTCTATTTCTCCTATAATTATCCTGCTGATTACTTAAATGTGTCACGTTGCATTACAACAGTCTTGAATCACAGAACCATAGAATCATTAAAGTTGGAAAAGACCTCTAAGATCATGGAGTTATCATCAATAATGGATCATTTTCACTGCCCATGGCAGAGGGTTGGAGCTAGATGATCTTTAAGGTCCTTTCCAACCCAAACAATTCTGTGACTCTGCAAATTACGCCAGAAGATACACTGCAAATAGAAATGAAATCTTGCAAAACATTAAAGTCTGACATTTAAGGGGCATTCTAATAAAGTTTGAATACAAGGTTGATTCTAGAGATTTATTCAAAAAGGTCATGAAAAACAGCCATAAGTTTGCTTGGAAATTTGGATGAAAACTCACAGCTTTATTTTTGCACTGTTCACTTGCTCTGAGTCCTAATGATCACTTGGGAAATTTGGCTGTGGCACTGAGGCTACTGTGAGGGTCTTGGAAGAGTTCAGCAAAACCTCCAGTGAATAAAGGAGGTTATTAGTTTAACATCCTGTTGGAAAAGCAACATCTTCCTTGCCCTCTAATGCCAGGGTGAGACTCTCTTCAGACTTAAAAATCACTGAATCTCAGACTGGTTTGGGTTTGAAGGGACCCTAAAGATCATCTTATTCGAAACCCCTGCCATGGGCAGGGACCCCTTCCCCTGTCCCAGGCTGCTCCAAGCCCCAGTGGCCAACCTGGCCTTGGGCACTGCCAGGGATCCAGGGGCAGCCACAGCTGCTCTGGGCACCCTGTGCCAGGGCCTCCCCACCCTCCCAGGGAAGAATCATCTCCATCATCTCATTTTGCACAGCTTTGGTTGTATTTTGTTGGGTTTTTTCTCTTGTTACCAGGCTGTCCCAGAGGAGTCAGCCCTTTCTGTACACATTTAGTGGCTCTTTGGAAGCTGTTCACTGGAGCTGAGGCTGCATTCTGACTATACAGTAATAATTTCTGTATCAGCACTGAACTGCTTTTGAAAACTCTATTTGTAAGTCCCTTATACAAAACCCAAAGCAACTGTACTAAGGTAAAGGAAACAAAATGGGAAATGCATGGATTTCAGGTTTCTTTTCATTTTCCCTTCTATTTCATTTTCAAAGGATCACTCCCTTACTTAGTCCTTCTAAAGTAAGCTTCACCCTGAGTGGAATTTCCAGAGGAGTTATAAACTCCTGAAAAATTGGGTTTATAACAGAAATGTTGACAGTTGGCTCTTAAGAGTAGAAGAGTTCCCAAGCACTGCTGTAATATAGCAGTCTCTAACTACTCTAATTCTGGTGAAAAGTTACTGTAATGTGACTCCCTATCTATACCAGGCCACATCATTTCTCTTCTTTATGGTCCTCATTATGGTAAGGAAAATGCATGGCCCCCTAGAGAGAGCTGCCAAAAGAGGTTCTAAGCACTTCTAAGCCGTGTTTCCTTGCCATCAGTGCCTGAATATAAGGCTAGGAGATCTAATGTGATTAATGTAATGAGAAACACTATCAAGCCTCCACAGAAAATGAACACTTGGATGTGGCATGAAATTCTAACAGAAGTTAATCTGTGGTGCCTTTTCCCTTGAAGGATTCCTGGGCGTTTTAATGAATAATATCCCTGGGCAACACTCACTCATCCCAAAAAAGACAGCTACCTGTAGGATGGACAAAGCATCCTTTCTCCATCTTCAGTGCTGTAACTCTCTCCATGCTCACAGGGGAGAAGGCAAACAGAAAGCAGGTTCTCAGCTGAACACAGAGAACATATTCCTAAAATTAACTACCAAGTGGGAGGCACAACAGTTTTGCATCAAATGGTCTCCAGATACTTCCTATAGGTACTTCAGATTATTCTTTATAGTGAGCCAATTGCACATTTGCTTTTATTAGAGAACAGAATAATGGTGTTTATGCTATTATTCTTTTCTGGAACAGCACCACAAACACACAGCGCCTCTGTTCTAACTGTGCAGTTGCTTTTGATGTTTTTTATGCTGGGGGGAGTGAAAGGATGCAGATATTATTTTTTAAAAAATTAAAATATTTAATGAAAAAAATATATTTTACATGAACATTTCCAATACTGTTAAGTATTCTTTCTTCACACTTGCATTTTTCTAGTATTAAATTAGAGATTTTTGATGTAATGTTTGTGTTCATGAATATTGTGTGTTTATGTGTGTTAGAGGGAGAGAGAATTTATGCACATAAACTGTCATTTCAAGGTCAGATTGTGAAATGCAATTGCTATTAATGACAGTAAACAAGAGAGGTGGATAAATATGGGTAGCTTTTAGCAGATGAGCAGCTTAGACCATTGCTTAATATTTTTTAGAACAGACAAAAGTTTTTTTGATATGCAGTGGAAAACAGTAGCAAAGGCAGAGCAAAGTCAAAGCTATAATCAGAATGTACTGTGATTAAAAAAAGAATAAATCAGATGGATATAGGAGATTATGGCCATCTGTATATTTTTGCCTCACACTCACTCCCACATTGGCTTGAGGCCCCCAAAAAATCTCCTTCCCAACATATTTGCCTAGGAACACATCCCATTTCAGCCTGGTGGGGTGACCCATTCCACAGCACATGCAGCTCCAAGGAGCCTGATCAATATTAATAGCCAGGCAAAGAAGGAATTGCTAGAGGGGGATGGAAGGTGCCTTTCACCCACAGCACATCACCTTGGAAAATCCCCTTTTGCACCAGGTGAAACTTTCCTGCAGTTCCCTGATATCCCACCTGTAACTCACTGCCCTGGCCAGGTCCAGCACAGCTGAAAGAACCCGGCCAATCCTCAGACCTTCCTTTCCAACAGAATATGGTAAATTCCTGTACAATTCACAGTGAGATGTGAGTATAATGTTAATTGTATTGGTACAGAAAATTCATTGGGTTTTGGTTCTGGCTGTGAATATTTTTTTGTCCATACTAAAGCAAAGACAACTGTTTATTATATTTTGTCTAACTCTGGAAATGGAGTTAAAAGTGACCTAAGTCTGTCTTTCCATCCACTTGATGGTGCTGTTCCCAAAATACAAACGACATTGTGAACATGAGTAAATGAAATCCATAACTTTACTCCAAGAAAATATGGTGAATAGCACATCAATTTTCTCAGAGCCTGCTTTAGATACAAAAGTTACACCATTCTGTCATTCCGGTGTTCCCTGCATTTTCAATTAAGTGCAGCAATTTTTATCCCCCCTCCTAATGACCAAATCTTTTAATCTTTCCTTAAATTGCAAAGCAATGTGACACAGCCAGTGAGGTCACTTGCATCATTAGGATGACTCATGTAACAAAGTTTGTCAGATCAGCATTTTCAAGGCAGGATTTGAATTTTTGCCAGAAAAGGACTCTGCAAATTTCACACCCTGATCTTCAACAGCTCCAAACTTTGTGAACTCTCCCACTCCTCATCTCCTTACACACAAGAGTAAACCACACATATTTGGGTTATGTCTGCATTCCGGGCAGTATCAATGGCCAGCTAAAAATGCTAAAGATATGGGGCTAAATAATGTCAGGAGGGCACAGCAGTGGTGCAGGCAAATAGATTATCTAAGTAGGATGTATTATGCAGCTGAATCAGGGGGCTTATAGTGGAAACCACACTGTAATAGACCCCATTTAATGAGCCAGAATTAATACAGGGTAATGGAACACGCACAGCATAATGGGATCTTACAGAGATTAAAAAAAAAAACAAAACCAAAAACAAAAACAAAAAAAAACCTCAACAAAAAAAAAACCAAAAAATCTACAAAAATAAAAAAAGAAAACAAACTGACAAACCTATTTGTTGTGATTCCTAGAAATAGAATTCACTTCCCATAGACTTTTCTATAGCAAGGGTAAAGCAATCAAGTACTTAAATTATTGAGAACTTGGTATGAAGGCCCACATAAAGAATGGTTGCTTTGACATAACACCATGCAAAAATATTTTTAGATCTTGTGTACTTTACATTTATCAATAAATATTTTATGAAGTTTCATCAGAGAAGTTATTTAAACGTGGGATAAGCCTGAATAATTAGTCTGCAGCACATATCCCAAATAAAACGGATTACCTGGGGGGAAAAAAACCAAAAAACAAGAGTAAAAATGCCAGGCTTGCCTAAGACACAAAAAAGGACCTGAGAGGAGGCACTGAAATGACATTAACCTTGATTAAGGTTACTGCCTAAAACTGATTGTCAACACAGGATCTTTCAATGCATTGCCCTTACCCTGTTCTTATAGTTCATCTTCATCTGAATGGAATTTTAATGGACTTTTAGAAAACACGTTAATAATTGCATGGAGAAAGAAAGTGTCAGAATCAGATACAAATTCTTCACATGGTAATTTTCTCTTCATTCCATTCTCCCCTCTGCAGTGGCTTTATTCCATTAAAGCAGGCCTTGTCCATAACTGTCAGGCTCTGTACAACAATTTCAGGCAGAGCTTTTTGGGTCACTCAGCTTTGACCATCTTGGATCTTGTTGTTTTGTGTGCAGGCAGGGCTCTGACAGGCTGACGTGATTGCTGCTGTGTTTTCTTCTGCCTCTTTCGAGCCTGTCTGCACAAGACAGAGCTTGGAGCCCCTGCCCTGGTACCCCCAGCCTGACACAACCTGTGCTGTTGGAGACTGATCCCCCTCCCTGCCAGGCTGAGGGGATCAGTGAAGGCATGGACTTGGCAGACAGTCCTTTAGGGATCTCTGTGGCAGCGTCTGCTCAGGGTGATGGAAGATAAAAACATCTAGGGACCTGTCCCTTCTCTTCCAGCCCTCCTGGCTGGTCCTTTGCTACCCCAGAGCTGTGGCTCTTCAGCCTTGCTGGAGAGCTGGCACATCTCGGTGCTTCAGAGTGCCAAGGGGTAACTGTGTAGAGGCACACAAAGCTCAAACATAACTGCATTGCAGATCTGCCCAGAACCCCCAGGTCCAGCCCCCTGTGCTCAGTACTGTGTGTAAGTGCCCCAGTGCTTTGGTTTCAATCGCAGTGGCACTGCCCAAACCCATCTCTGGGTCTGCCTTCACTGCCCACCACGGCAGCAGTCATGGACAGGACACACTTCATTCCTTCCTGTCTTCTCCTGGACTGTGTTAGATGCAACCACTAATGAATATTTAGTCCATGGGACCAAATGAAAACTGGTCTGAAATAAGCCTTGAAATTCCCCTACTGTGGGTAAGCTCTTAGCACCAACCATTTGGCTTCACAGACGTGGTCTTGTGTCACACCACTTGATATCATAGCTATAGAAAATGTGTGGATACTGCTGTGCATTAAAAAGGGAAAGAATAACTGAAAGCAGGAGTAAAAGTTTAGAAAAAATAAAAGGGTTGAATAAAAGATACACTATTATGTTGCATCAAAATAATTTTCAGGCAGTGAACACTGAGGGAAAAAAGACAAGACATAAATTACTAAATATTTTTTAACGTAACAGTCAAGGACTTTAACACTTTTGTTGATGAATATCTTACATGAGTGGCATCATCTATGACTTTGAAACTATATTAACTTTTAGAAAAATGCAAAACACTGATGGTTTATTTTCTGAGCAACCACACAGCTGCCACACACAAACTACACATGAGCTTCCTGACAGCCAAAAAATGGCCAAGCTTTATTGCAGACCTAGAACTGTAACTGCTTTGTTCTTGTTGTTTAGTTGTAGTTCAGTAGTACCTGGAGACCACAAAAAAGAAGAGACAAGACTATTTTAGAAACACCACACAACCCCCAAGCCACTGGGTATTCAACTGCAGAGAATTCCAGGCCAACTGATTGCAAATCCCAAATCTGAATTCACATGGGGCTCTGAGACTGATGGGACATAGACATGTCCTAAATGGAAAAGCAGGATACATAAGTCAGTCCACACCTCAACCAGCACATTGCCCTTCTCAGAGAGAAGGTGCAGTGGTGGTTGAACTGTGACCAAATTTTAATGTTAAAGCTTGTTAAGAATGATGCCATCGGATCCAGGATAGAAAATCATTGGTAACCAGATGGTAAAAGTGTTACTTTTTATAATGCAAGCAAGGAAAAGTGATAGCTTTGTTATTCAATAAATATTGCCGTCCAAGACTGGTATAATCCTGTTTTGTACCTACTCTGCAAACCTCACAGGCCACTTCAAAAGAGGCCCAAGCAGAACTCTTGCACTGCACATCAGTTTTGTGCCAGCAGAGGGGAAAGCAGGAGTTCCAAACAAGATTCCTCAGTGGAAAGACCTCGGCTGAAGTCAAGTAAGAACAAAAGGACAGTGCTGCAGTAAAGAAGAATTCTACATCCAGAATTTTCACCTGGATATGCCTACAATCCTTTGCTGTAAATATTTGCAGCACTGGAGTACCACAAACACTGTAGGCTTGCCAGTTGTTGATAAAAAGGAAGAACAGGACAGAGGACATGCTAATTGTAGTACTAGTGAAGAAATCAAACAGTGAAAAAATTGGGTTTGACTTTGTGATGAATAGTGAAGTCTTAAACACTGGCAGGATTACAAAAATAGTACAGCAAATTTGGCATATTATTACAAAACATAAGGCTTTCTCTGTACAGCTAACTGATGGTATGTGACTTTCTTTTATGAACAGAGTGTAAAAGGTATTAGAAAAAAAATGAAGCATTTTAAAAACAGCCAGAAAGGAAAAAAAAGAAAAAAAAATGATATAACCTTGTATTTCTTAATAGTCCTTCTAGAAACATATTTAAACATCTGTAATACATTGATATCAAAATAACTTATTTTTTTAATTGTGCTATTCAGCTGAAAAAACTCATACCTTTGCTAATGAATTTTACAAAAACTTAAACCTCATTTGATTCCTTCTTTAGGCCTGAAAATAGGACATGAGCAGACTAGTCAGTTTGCTGGTCCTCCTCACAGAAAATCACTTAATCCGATTTTTTTTTTCTTAATCTTAAATGAAAGGAAGAGAAATAGTTCTTAACTTACACAAAGTCTGAACAAATACTGTAATCAAGAAATGCGGTCTTGTTTTTCTCTCAGAAATCCTTGAATAGAGCATAGATTTAAACTTTAAAGCATCTTGATGACATACTTAACATAAGCATTTAGTTTGTGGCTTGTTAGTCTTGTTTTGGCTCTAGAATTTTGAGATGTATTGCTTAGATTTGGTTACCCATTACCACTGGCCTATAGGAGAGCAAGTGGCTGAAGCAGTGAAAATTAAGCAGCAATAGCAAGAAGTAGATCTCAAATTAAAAAAAAAAAAAAATTAAAAAAACATTGAAAAAAAGACCTGATTTGTATTGTTTACTGCTGGTTTTGTTTAGGTTTTAAATTTTTTTTTAATATCTAGTCTTTCAGTTTATGATATTCCTGGAACCGTTTGATCCTTGTCGGAGTGGCAAAGGCACAGGTCTCTCTCTGGCTACCAGGGCAGGATGTTCAGCCCTGCAGGATGGTCAGTCCAGGGTGCTCTGGGCTCCCTGACCCCTCAGAGCATCTCTGGCACATCTTGAGAAAATCCCAGTTGAAATGCCAAGGGTAAAGCTCAGGATCTGGTGGAAAAGTCTGCAGAAGGTTTCAGTGGAGCAGCACTCCCCTGCACTGTATTTTGTGTCATGTGAGGGGAGAGGGATCTCATCAGAAGGAGAAGAGGCTTTGTCAGACATTTCAGGTGGGTACAGAATCCTCCCTGCCCCTGAGCCTGACTGACATCTCACAGTAAGGTCTAAAACCTTACCTGAGACCTGAAAAGGAAGCAGAAATGTCCTTCCTCAGTTCTGTGCTCCTGGGATAACTCTGGGCCCCTCATCATCCTCACCTCATGAGCAGGAACAAAACAATCATCTCTTTATAGATCCCCCCTGTGACACCTGAGGGTACCTGTGCCACAGAGCCACCTGGGAGCACTCCATTCCCAGGCATCTTGAATGCTGTCCTTGAGGATGGAGGGTGATCCAGGCAAGCTGTGGACATGGATAAGAGATCATCAGTGAGCCTCAGCTCCCTAAACCACATTGCTGAGCACAGTCCAGGCAAAGGAGGAGCTCCCAAAACACACTGGGGGTCAGTGTGGGCAGTGCTCTGCCAGCATGGAGAGCTCATCCCTAGAAACTGGAGGTGCCTGGAGCACAAAGGAACGATGTGCTGCAGGATTATGAGATTCCTTTTGAGGAGCACTGGGAAAAACTGTGCTGACGATGGCTCTGGCACAACTGGGATGTCTCACGTTGAGAACACACCGATAATGCCATTACTGATGTCTATAAACTCACGAGCCACCTCAGCAGCAGTGGCTGTGATGGGCACGTCAGTGCCAGGCTGCTTTTGCCACAGATTTATGGGAGTCTGGGAAGCCCATTGACTGCTGGATCAGGATGGAGCCTGGAAACAGAAATCCAATATCTCCTGGTCCTGTGAGCGGAGACTCTGAGCTTAAATAATCCCATGGTGCAGATCAATGTCTGGATATTTTACTTTATGTGGTTCAAAATGAAATAGGGGCTCCATAGTTAAATGCACTCATTCTGTCAAGACCACTCCAGCTTCAATTTTTCCTTCATGACTGTAAAAAGATCCAATTTCTGCTATGAAGTCTGGAAAATTATATCAACTATCAGGGTAGAATTAGACCTGATAGAAGCTTGATGATCTTAAAAAGTACAAGATATATCCATTTTTCATTGTAAGAAGATTTTTGCTTTCCACTGGGCTTATTAATTTTTGCACTTTTTGTATTGTATTCTACTCATTTTAATAAATATTGCCAAATAAAAGACCTTTATTCCAAATGTTCATTTCTGTTGCATTTATATTTAGCTTCTTGATGAATTTTTATATATATATTTTTTTAAATGAAATGAATGGGAATATGAAGTATGGAAAAATCCACAGTACCCCATTCAGAGGCAAAGAAAAGAGTAAATACATTCATTGCTTTCCTCAGAAGAAATGTATTGTGCAGCTGCTGTGGAATACAATATTGAGATGAAAATGAAGCTGCAATGGAAATGGAATGAGAAATAGGTATTTGCTTCTGGGTGAGCGCAACAAACCTATCAGCTACATAGTTAAAATCAGCAGCCCCATCTCCCCAATTCCTGATGACTAAATAAACCACAGGTAAAAGGACAGGGGAATAAGACAGAAGGAGAGGAGGGAAATGAAGCTGCCAAATGAAAGAGAAGTGTTTCTGCAAAGGTCAGTAAGGGATAAGATTAGTTTGGAGTAAGCCAATACTACAGTGTAATTTGCAATATTTTCAAACACTTCAGAATAAGCATTCCTTGCTATTTTTAATACAGGCTTTGAGCCATGACTATCTAAATGGAGAGAGGAGGCATTAAAAGTTCACAGGGCTTGATATTGCCTGTAAAGAGGGAGCCCCTACAGAATTTTATTTTATTAGTAACCTTTATTAGCCTTGTAGCCAGTGCTGATTAAAGTATTGTGGCATATCTGTCAGCAGCAGGAATGCATGGGGATTATTAGCAACTGCATTTAAAAGTCTAAGAGCCAAGAGGCAGAGCCACAAGCCTGGAATACTAATTCCCATTTTATTCAGTGTAAACAGCCAGAGGATGGATAATAGCTTACTTGTCTCCTTTTATTGGCATGTTTATCTGTCCTTTTGCTCTTCTCTCTCACCGTGTAACTAAGACAACAGAAAATAATACAAAATATGAGGCACCTACAAGCCTGGGTCAAATTGATTTCAGTGCAGAATACCCAGATTTGGCTGGTCAAACATAACTGCTACCCCTGTAGACTAATGGCTTCATTGGAATATATAATATCAAACTGCTCGTGGGCAGATATGGACTAAATACTGATGGGAAAAGTGTTTTCAGCAGAGGAGGCCTTTTAGAGTTTTGTGTGTAGGCATATTCCAAGTCTTTACCAAAGGATTTTGTTTATTGTGTGAGGAATCTTTTGTAGACATAACTTCCATCCCAACTGACTCAGATTCTTCACTGAGAATATTCACAATTCACAGTTCACACTGAACTGTATAAGCAGCTGAGTCACACTGTATTCTTTTATCTTGGAACTTAATAAATTACTTAATAGCTTAAGAAATTTAACCCCAGATTCATTTTTGTGAAGCCCAAAGCAATTTTTTTTTTTTCCCATGACTCTGCTATAATTACAGCAAAAGCCTTTTTTGGCCAATATTCAAATTATGGATTTTATTTAGTATAAATCCAAGGAAAACATTAATGACATTAACAATCTGGTTTGAATTAAACCCCACTTGGAAATGGATAAATGTTTATGAAAAATATCTTTCAATATTTATGACGTTCCACTCATTGCTACATATCCAAATGTCCTGAGACAAGGTAGGCAAAATTAGCCAGAGCTCTACTGCTGAGTTAGGAAAACAATCTGAGTACAGTTCAAGTGATAAAGTCTCTTTGTTGGTGTAAATCACAGTGAAAAATCTTGGAAAGGTTTATCCTTCCTCCCTAGGACAGAAAAGTTCTGCCTGGCACAGAACTAAAACTGGACGATCATAAACCACTGCTGAGATTTAATTTTAAAGAACAAAGAGATGGTTTCTGCCCAAGACAAGCCTCAACTGTGAATGCTGACTAGAGATCACCAATGATGCTTTTGCATTTATTTGCTAGAAAACCTTTCATGAGGCTGAGCATGACAGTGTGGTAGAAGGATCTCAAAGTTCAAAGTGAGTAATCTTTAATGTCCTCTTTTAAAATAGCATGGGTAAAACATAATCATAGGTATAATTGTAACATTTTTTGTGGACTCTAAATAAATATCATGTACTCATAATTAATTAAATCAATGAATATGATGAGTTAGCAAGGTATAGATTAAAATTTTAATAAGCATAATAGAAAATGCCTCTGAAGGTAATTAAAAGCTCAGTGTTGTCTTCCAAAGTGCTTGTGTAAACAACTGACTGCTCTATTTCTGCAGTCGTCGTGTAATTTAAAGCTGACAGTCTTGCCCAGTTTAAAATTTGTATGAATGAATGTATTTGCCTCTAAATATTTGTTAATAAGCTGTGGTAATTTAGCATGCTTTGCTTCTTGATCACTTAATGATTTTAGCATGTCTGTCAGTAATACTTGCAGTTGCCATGCAAAGCTGGGTTTCACTGTGTTCCCACAGTTAAATGTTGTTTTTCTCTGCACTCCAAGAGCCCCTGAAGCCCCTGGCTTGGAGGAAATGCTCCTGCACCCCACTGGAAGCGTGTGAGGTGCGATCAGTGCCTGGCAGCACCTCGGTGGGTCTGGGATCCACCATCCCAGACCTGAGCAGGCAACCCCAACAACCCTCCTGGCAGCACCTGGAGATATTGAATCTCACTTCCTAAGCCTAATGTGTCATTGGAATGAATATAATGAATCACTATTATTTCTCTACTGAAGCAAAAAAGAGTTGAATTAAATTTCCCCAGTGCTTTCCAGCCCTGTGTAGCACACGTATTATGCTCTCTAATATGGATTACTGAGATTTTTCTGCCCTTGCTAAGAAGAGCCATCTGTATTCCATTTTTTCATCTACTCCTATTCTTTCTGCTGTACTGTTCAGAGACCCCCTGTCAGTTGTTCAGGAAACTTCCTGTAAAGCACAGAATTAGTTACTCTCATTCGCATTTTCAATGCAGGGTGTCCTGAATGTCTCAGTAAATTCCATCCCACTCTCTGGCTGATAATGTAATACTTGTAGTGATATTGTCTTATCACAAAGACTTTATTTCATGCCTTTGCTAATTTTTCTGCTGTGGTTTGTGGTTCTTTCATCACCTATTTCTTTTATTCTTCTATTTTATTCATTACTTTTGGAGCAATTTTATTATGGCCTTGCCACTTGGTCTGGCCCTATAAACTGACGTAATAAACTGTAAATTTTGGTCTCAGCTTAACTTTTCCTGAGATAGATATAGCTTTTCTGTTCAACTGCTCAGTGTTACTTTCATAAATATTCTGGATGTAAACTGTTGCAGGACTATGTTAAAAATCAGGCAAGTGAATCTATAGGAAGATGAATTCCAAACCAGAATTTTAACTAGGATTTAATGCATGTAAATTTATCAGCCTGGAAACTGTTTGGGGATAGTAACAAGGAATTTAGAGGAAACATTGATGCAGCACAGCCTGAAGAACTCAAAGCTGCAAAATATTTTCTATACTGCAAAAACTCATGGTAGTGCAGATTTGTCAGAAAACATCTGCAGTTCTGAACACATCTCAGTGACTGGAATAATGGCCAATTTCTTGTCTATTTCTC
Organism: Aleadryas rufinucha; assembly: GCA_013397815.1. Classification (NCBI taxonomy): domain Eukaryota; kingdom Metazoa; phylum Chordata; class Aves; order Passeriformes; genus Aleadryas; species Aleadryas rufinucha. Next base: position 17,127 of record VZTH01011577.1, read on the forward strand.
TCTCCAGGCCAGTTAACAGAAGCTTAAGCTACCTGCTTTAGGTCCACCTAGAGATTATTCAGATTTTATGGTAAAGTTTGCTCAGCCTGCAAAAAACATCTGTGGTCTACTGAGAAACAGAATTTTTATTTACTTAAAAAGAGATAAGCTAACATTTTGATAAACACAAACCTCCACCAGGGCACACTCTCACAGATGACAGAGAACCTTTTCCAACACAGGCTTTCCCTCCAAATTCTATACCAAACCATTCAGTTGCATTTAAGTAAAAACAACCCATCGAGTTACCTTTCATAAGTTTGGAAAGCAGATCTGTTTCCTCAAGTCTGTCTCTGGCTGAGTGCTAAACCAGGAGTTTCTTCTCCCACAGCTCCTAAGCCAGAGCTGAATCTATTCCCAGTGCCCAAATGAGCAGCACCGGAGCTCCCATCAATGGCTCTGCTAAGAATTGTCCCAAATCTGAGGTGATTATGTCACATCCGAGGTCAGCAATGTGAAAGGCAGCAGAAAGCAGAGGTTTTTCAAACAGGATCTAATTCCATGATCTGCAATAGGCCCTCAGTGGAAGAAAAAAGGACCGAGGGTGCAGCGCTCTGAGCTTCCATCTCACTGCCCAGATTTGCTCAGCTTATTCACTTTTTGTGCTCCTCATTAACTGGTTTTGATATTGCATTGTGCTTTCATGTTCAAACCAAGGTTTTGCCTGAGAATTACACAGAATTACATGGACTATGAACACTGTATCCCTGCCTCTTTCCTTCAGAATATAAGGAAAATGTGTTTGCTCTTTGCTGAGGGTTCTAGCCACAGCACATGCAGATGCACAATCTGTGAGAATTCTGCCTAAGAATTTTAGAGACTCTTAGCTTGTAAATATCTCCTCAAAACAGAAGGTTTTCCATGTGCTTGGATTCCTTACTGCATAGGGAATATTTCAGCTATAACATTCAGGTTCTTATATAGGGTCACGATTCCTGGAGCACTTACACAGATCAATTCCTGCAGCACTATAGTTAGCCTTAGTGATATTTGCGTATGGAATGGAAATTTGCATATCTGTAGACAAATGTAAATTAGATCATATATTAAAAATGTATTAAAAATAGAAATACAATTATACTAGCACATCCTTGAAGATGATTGCTACTATTCACTTTAAAAACACATGACATGACAACATAATGTGCACTTTATTTGGCTGTTGTGGGAACAGCTGTCTTTTAAGAGAACTAAGAAGAACATATACAAAATTGGGTTTTTTTCTCACTATATAAGATTTTTTTTTAAATAGTTTTTTGTATTTGACTTGACTCAAATACAAAAAGGTCCTTCTCATCCCTAAGCAGATACAAAAATCAGATTTTATTGCTACTGCAGCATCAAATGTGAGATGATGAACTACTGAGGCAGTTCTTGTGTTGGAGTTTAATCAGTACCTTTGGTATTTTCACCTTCTGAATTTGTTAAGGACTTTGGTATCTATTGCTGAATGCTGAAAAGCCACTTTCACTGAGTTTGTAAGGATGAATTTGTTGACATCAGAGGTGATCTGTCACACTGCTCTCCTCAGCATGGTGAAGACCTCTTGGTACGTTTTCCTGGACAAGAGGAACCGAAATAGATTTGTTTCCTGTTCAGCTGCCTCTCCATGTAATTCATTAAACATTGTTTTAAACTGGAACATTCCCTTAGCATTACACTATTTTTTTTTCTGTGAAATCCTGCTCAATTATTTGCTTTAAGGCATGAACCAAATGCATTTGGGTACCTGATGTCACATCTACTCTTACTGGGTGGAGCAGAAGGAGAGGTTCTGAAACAGTCTGTTCCAGTTCTGAAACAGTCATAGCTGAAGAACTGGTTGTTTGCTTTTTGATTTTTTTTTTTTAAGTTAAAAAATTAAAGATTAGGTTAAACAGGCAGGTTTAGACTTTTTGTTGGAAAAGTGGGTTCATAAATTACTGTTTTATCCAGAGAAACCAATGAGCCAGCAATGAAAAATTGCCACAGAGGGGTTCCACCAGGGAAGGTAGCTTTGATTCAGTGTCTTAATGTACCTTTGGGAGACAGAAGCTATTCAGGAAATTTTGGGAAAGGTGACTGTTTGGAAAATACACCAGAAATGTGCAGCCCCCTGCTAAGAAATCTGTATGCTATGAATTTATTTGTGCATTTTATACAGAAATACATGTAAGTGTATATACACAGTGTATCATAACCCTGGATCAGAATTCAAGGAACTCATGCTCATCTTGGAGAGGTCTTTTCCAACCTGAATGATTCTGTCATTCTGTGAAAAATTTTAACCCTAACCCTCAGCTTTTTATTAATGGAATTACATGAAGAGACCTTTTTAGGTAAATTTAAACCGAGCACTTCTGAACTCCCTGACCTTCTTTGTAACCTTCCCTTTTCCTTCAATGCAGTGGACACAGCTGTGTTTCCTACAGGGCATCTGAACCACTCCACTTTTCCTCTTGGATTGGTGCCTGCACAGCTCACTCCACTAATTTGCACAGAATGAAGGATCATTTATTTGTTAATTTAGGAGGATCAGAACAACTGCAAACTGCACAAGCTTTGGGACAGGAGTGTCCTGGAGTGATGTGTGAGGGAGCAGGAATAAATAACATTTACCTGGGAATTTAGCCTTTGGAAGGCAAGGCTGAAGAAGAGTTAAGCCTGTCTAGCCTTTATTCCTTCTTTTCATCATCCCAGACAGCTCTAGATCACAAAGTATTAAATCTAAACCTGGAAGTGGACTACAAAAACATTAACTCCTGCATCTCTCCTGCCAATAATTAATGATATTCTAGGAAAATCCTACTTTGAGCACAAATGGATTAATATCTGTAATGGCACACTCTTGTTCTAAAAACTTTAATATGGGAAGTGCTGTGCTAAGCCATAGTCTGCTTAGAAACAGACATTGTAATGAAAGAGCTGTGACTGTAGATGCACATTTCCAAAAATCTCTTTAATGCACTTGTTGCAGGGTTTCACAGCAAGCAGCTGGTGGGTTTATAGCCCATAAACACATGTGCCCTATTTTAAAAAATGGTGTACAGATGAACTACCGTGTGCATGATGGAAATAAATGCCAGAGCACACTGTTCCACTGAGGGGTAACCCTGACACCGTGCTTTCAAACAACCCTCAGCCTTCTCCCTGCAGCCTTCCACTGATAACTTACATGGAAGAGAAATAAATGCTTATCTTCTCACCAACTGATAAGAAAATAAAAAGGTATTTTCTGCCAGACTAATTATTTCCCACCTTCTAATGTGGATGATTTGGACTATTTCACTTTTATCTTTAAAATATGCTGCTGAAAACACACAGTGAGAAACTGTCCTACAATTTGTATAAATGAATGGATGAGAATGGAGAGTTGCAGCACCTTTGTTGCCACGGTGCACGAATTTATTAGAGGTTATACAAGGTTTTAGAGAATAATAGTGTCTGTAGAACTTCTTGATGAGTTTGAGATATAAATATGCCTATACTTTGAAACAATAAACAAGAAAACACAATCATAAATTAGAAAACAATACATGGATGCAATAAGAACCCCGGGAATGGATTCCAACACTGATCAGTTATTGCTGAATAATTTGTTGTTCCATCAATAGTTATAAAAGAGGGTGAGAATTGATAAAATGCTGTACAATATGAGAATGTCTTGGGAAATATAGATATACAGATCCATTTTTAATTTCAGAGATACTGTAATCTATTTTTATGTCAGTGTACAATACGTTGATGTGAGGTTGCAAGAAAAAAATGCCATTATGATTACTTGTTCATAGCATTTGCCTCAGTTAAAAGAATTGATTTTCCTATTTATTTGACTTGTGACGTTAGAGTTCTCTGTGACTTGTTCAAGCAAGTAATCTCCAAATTTCACAGAAAATTTGGCATTTGGAATGACAGTGAAAATAACGGAAAGCAACAAAACTTTTCCCAGCATAATTTTGATGGATAAGATAATTATTTTTCTCTGTACTGCTCCTACTTATCTGAAGACATTTCTGAGTCTTGATTCAGTGCTCTCTTAAATGAATCCTCAGGCACAGGAGGATTAGGATTCCAATTCAAGTAATCTCAAGGTTTACCAATATATTGGGTGATTACAACCATCACTGTCCAGCCCTGGCACAGGGATGTGATGGAGTCACCATTCCTGGAGGGATTTAAAGACACGCAGATGTGGCACTGGGGATACTGGTGAGTGGTGGGGTTGGCAGTGCTGAGCTAATGGTTGTAACTCAATGATCTGAAAGGTCTTTTCCAACCTAAACAACTCTGTGGTTCTACGGAGACCACTAGGATTTGGAAAGAGAGAATTCCTGAAATGTTCTGGCCAAAGGTTCCAGGAATAACTGTGGGGGAGCCTGAAAGCCTCCTTGAATTAACTGAATTTCCTGTTTTGTTTGTTAGGTGGTGTGAAAATGGGAAAATATAAAGGGAAGGAAAGGAAAGGAAAGATTATTGCATGGAAAAGATTGGTTTAGGACCCAAAAGGTACAGGATTAACCATCATTCAAAGTTAATCTTGGAATCACAGAATCCCAGAATGGTTTGGGTTGGAAGGGACCTTAAAGCCCACCCAGTGCCACCCCTGCCATGGGCAGGGACACCTTCCACTGTCCCAGGCTGCTCCAAGCCCCAGTGGCCAACCTGGCCTTGGACACTGCCAGGGATCCAGGGGCAGCCACAGCTTCTCTGGGCACCCTGTGCCAGGGCCTGCCCCCCCTCCCAGGGAACAATTCCTTCCCAAGATCCCATCCAGCCCTGCCCTCTGGCACTGGGAAGCCATTCCCCCCTGTCCTCTACCAGTTTGCAGCCCGAACAGAATGGGAACAGCACGGCTAAAACACACAAAATTCAGAAATGGAACAAAACCAGAGATGGAAGCAAATTTTTAAAATCCCGATGCTCAGAAAACAAAGAATTTCTGTTCTCACATGAGAGAACTAATTCATGATGACAAAGTCCAGTCACACATTTAAGTAATTTAGATAAATAATAAATTTACTTGGTATGATAAAAGTTGAGAATAGTAACATAACAAGCAAGATGTGGTTGAATACTTTTCTATTAGACTGATCTGGGTGGAAAGCTTGTTATAAAGAGGAGAAAAAGGTATATAAATGAGGAAAGAACAGGATAAAAAATGTACTTTCTCCCCCTTAAGTCATGTTGGAGAATCTCCTTCAGTTTGATGGGTATAGCAACCCATCAGAATTTTTTTTTTTTGTGAAAGCCTTTATATCCGTAAACTTTCAGCAAACTTCATTTCTCTAGAAAAATTCACATTTTATGCAGCAATTGAAAAATCTTAAGAAAACTAATTGCATTTAATATTGAGAAATAGACACTAATTTTGACACTAATAGACACTCACAAGATTCCTAGCATTCATTACTTCAAAAGCAGTAGCTTGAAATTGGAGGTTAAAATAACGACTTTTAAGGAAAGGATTTTTTTTTTTAATCTCTGAAAAATAAGAAACTAAAACTACCTTCTGCCAGACAAGGTGATAGCCTTTCTCATAAAAGCTTGAAAATGACTACACCTGAAGCCAATAGTCTCAATTACACATAAATGTTCTGATCAGATTACACTAAGTACAACTGAATCCTCATTAGTGTCCACAGCCATTGGTGTCAGGGCTCTGAGCGAGCTGTGGGGATGCTGCAGCGCCCTGTCCCCCAGGAGAATTTGCACTGCCTGTCTGCAGAACCAGCTCTGGAGCCGTGCTGCTCCTCATCTTTGACTGCACCCCTGGGAAAAGGGAAAGCTGTAAAAGCCTCGCTGGGGGAGCACAGCTGCTCCCAGCTGCTCTGCTCGCTCACCTGAGCTGAGGGGCAGCCACAGCTTCTCTGGGCAACCTGTGCCAGGGCCTCGCCGCCCTCACAGCCAGGAATTCCTTCCTAAATAAAGATTTCCTTCCTAAAAAATAAAACCACACTGGTGAATGGTTTGAGGCAAATGCAGGAATGCCATGTTGAAAGCTGCGATTTGTGCTACCTCTTGTGTGAGGAAATATCATTGTGTGAGGAAGTCATTGCCACGTGCCCGTGTCATCTTGTTATCCAGGGAGTGACAGCTCCCAAAAATGTCTGAGAGACGTTTCTTATAAACTCTACCAGCACATCTCATTTGTACTTGAGGCGTACAACACTGTAACTCAAGTTTAGGATGTTCCTACAAAGTCTAGATGACACCAACTCCAGGCATTTTCTCTCCAGGCACAGAGTGACATCGAACTGAATTGCTGTCAGCTGAAGCTGACCCCGCTCCAGTGCCCTGCAGATGGATGTGGAACAGAAAAGGCAGATTTCTATCTGTTGTAAAGCTTATATATCTGGCAGAAATTCAATCTGGACCCTTCTCTAGATGTATTTTACCTTCACCTCATGGCCTTAAACACAGTAATAAACACACATTAACACAATGGGGAAGAAGCAGGCGCTGTGACTCCAAGCAACCTCTGCTGGGTCATGTTTGTAAGTTCACTGCTCTCAGACTTTTGTAATTTATTAAGCTGTGTCCAGAGAGATCTAGTGAGTTTTCACACAGCTAACACAATTAAATATTAAAGGAAAATATTATCTCATTCAGCTGAAGTAAAACCCTGGATGTAAGTTAACTTATTGATATCCAAAATATATCTTAACATTCAACTTGCTATTTTTAAATGAATAAAAATTGACTTACTCTATACCAACAGACAAATTTATAAACCACCACGTTCTAATAATGACAGAAATTAATTTGGAAAGCAGTTTGATAGTTAGTAAAATGTTATCACTAGCTGGATAGACAGTACATTGCAGAGAGATTAATGGCAGGAGGAGAATATTTGCTGCAGACCTTTGAAATGGAAAATTTTCATGAGGTAATGCAGAAAGCTGTTCTGAGGTACCTTTGCATCATCATGAGGGAATTTAATTTAGATGTTCAATATTAGTGTCAAGCTCAGAGAAGCTCCTTGGATCACAACAGCAGCAATTAACAAATACATTGCTGGCAGTCGGATCCCTCCCACAGGGCAGGAGTTCAGAGGAAGCACCAATCTCCCGGCTGGTTTACGCTTCATTTTTAGTGACCTAATTTCTAAACAATGTTTTAATTTGTAGCATTTTCTTCTTTTTCACCCAGAGAAGCCACTGTACCAAGTTTGGAAGGTGTAGGTCTGCAAAATCTGTGAAGTGCAGCCTTTTCCTTTGTCTGGCACTGCAGCTGGGGCAGGTCTCAATAGGCACCTTCTCTTAGGCCACGTGAAGACCAACAATTGCATATTGAGTTTAACTGCTCTGCAAGGGCTGCTGGCTGCATCAACACTGGGACTCTTCTTGTCCAAAAGCTACAAGGGTTTTTTTTTTTGACATATCCAGCATAGTGAAAACATAGCAACATTAAAAAGAACCATTATAGCTCCACTTTAGGTGCCTGGAATACATTAAGTGTCACAAGTAGCCACTTTTATCTCCCAATTAGGGATTATATATTGTTTGCTACATTAATCTTAACTAATTAATTCTAATTATTCTGTCATTTCAACCAAGTTGCTATAGACAAATAGAGGTAAAAATTTTTCTCTTTCTGAAATTTATTACAGAAAGGTGTTTTTGTTTTGTTGTTTTTTTTTTTTCTTTATTTTGTAAGCCAATTAGAACAAAAAAACAACATTAAGAAGATCCAAACTGCAGTTTAATTTAATAGGATTTGTCAAGGAGCAGTTCTGATCATTTTTTGTTTGCTCTTTAAATTTTAAACAATAAAAACCTAATCTTCAGACGTTTCTTTCAGCTCCTTCTTCCCTCTTTTACACTTCTTCCTTCTTCCTTTACACTGAGGTAAAGGAAAGAAAAAATCATAAATTGTTATAGTATTTTTCCAGTCAGCAGCTTGGAAAATAAAAAAAGATCAACAGTCTTAAAAATTTTAAATTACTTTTTCTCATATTTTTATATGAGAAGGAAACCCTGCAGGCTTGGAATGAAAAGCGAGAAAAAGCAGTGAATTCTTTGTGTTACAAGTTCATCTTTCCTTGGATTTTGGGTTGGTTCCTTATAGCACTCACAGGAATGTTCTGTTTTCTAAGGAGGACTTTGTTATGTCTCAGGCACTCACAGTATTAATATCACAGNAGTGAAAAGGTCACATAAATCCTGTCCTGACCCCTCCAGAGACACTTCCCTGGAAGCCCCTGAGCAGGGAGTGCCCCTGTGCTGATCTGTGCCACCCTGAGCTGGGGCCCAGCCAAAATTATCTGAAGCCCCCCAGACACAGGACAAAGCTGCAGCCTGTCCTGATCAAGGAGACGAGAGCAAATCCTTGTTAAGGAAACGTGTAACAGAGATAATTGACTTTCTCAATGTCATTGTGCTTAATGTGTGAAGAAATTAAGGAATCTGATTTACCCTTTAGTAAGGTGAATCAAGTCAACAGAATGCAAAATGAACATCCCAGAGGAAGCTCTGTGCAAAAGGTAGGAATGTCCCACTGGAATGGATGGAAAAACCTGGATCCAGTTCCTCAGTTATCCACAGATGAGCAATTACTCACAACCAGCAATTACTCACAACCAGCCCAGGTTTTAGAAAGGACATACTGTGTCCTACTGCCACCATTTTCAAACATGAAAAATCTTCTCAAATCCAAAAATCAGGCTTTAAACAGAACACTGACACTTCAGCAATTTTGTTTTTGCAAAAACAATCCAAAGGCTTTATCTTACATGGAAAAAGAAACAATGGCAAAATTTCAAAAGTTTCTGCTAAATAGGACTATTCTCTGAACTCCTCTGATAAAGGAGAGGAGGTTATTTTTACTCTAACAAGATGGTGATGAGGTGTTTTGAAAAAGAAAAGACATTAATGGTACAAGCATAAATTTTTCCACTTCTCAGGTTTTGAAACTTTATGTTTGAAGAAAAACCTTGCTCTGCAACCCAGCACTACATTTTCTTTGGGCACATTTTTACACCCTATGTGACATGGCAGGTCAGGAAAAGGAAAGAAAAAAGCTATCTGAATTAAATTAATACAGCCAGTTACGTCTCTTCATAGAGAATTAAAAGTGAAACTGCTGGAAAAAATATCACATTCTGCTAATGCTTTATTAGCAGGCTCAGGTTCTCAGCTAATTATCAGAATCAGTCACCCAAAGTATGTGTGTTTATTTCTCCCACAAGTCTGAGACAAAAAGGGAGGAAATAATAATATCCCTTGGAGTTGTCAACGGGACTTCTGCCAGCAGTGGAAGAATAACTCTCTGTAAACCTCCATCTTTTCCATAAATGCAGGACTCCTGCTCTTTTTGTCACAACCCATGCTTACTCTGTCAGACTTCTTTTAACATTTCAGGGATAAATTAAAGGCCTTAATTATTGCTTTCCATTCTGTTCCCAAGATCAGGACTTTGTGCACACCAGCTCAGGAGACAATAGTGAACTCTGTTGGGCGTTCAGAGGTGCTTGCTGCTGGCTTCTGTCGTGGCAGTAATTGCACCTGCTGGCTCTTTGTGGCTACGACCTTTCAGTTATCCAGAATTAGTCTGGAGAACGCTGTGCCTCTGGCACGAACAGCACTTTGGCCAAGCCCTTGGAGAAGGGCAGTGCCAAGGTAGGACACAGCCATGGCAAATTTGAAAAGGCACAAACAGAATGGGGCTTCTACGTTAAATGAGAGGTGACTAATATTTATCTTTATTTAGGGGGACTGTTGGAGAAAGAGTTCTGCTGAGCAGGGATTTAGGAACTGAAAAGTTATGGAAAATTCTTTACATATAGAAAAAAAATATATACAGAGTGACCATTTCACATAGTATTGGCATTAATCCACGTGGTGTTACATAATCAGTCATAATTAGCTCAAGAAATAATAATTAAGTTAAACATTAGCTGCCTCAATATGTTTTTTGCTTTTAATGTCAGGGCTCTTAATGTTGCAGTTCTGCTCCTTGGAAGGAGTCTGTGCATCCCACTAGGAACTGCTGGATTTAAACTGTTTTTCCTGTCAGGAGTTTTGGGAGAGCTTGCACACATACTGCTGTCCCCCAACAGCCCAGATTTTGTTTACTCTATTCCTATTGTCTATCCCACTTCCACAATATTTTTTCATAACAGAAAAGAAAGCATCAGAACGGATATTTTCTTTCCCCCAACAATGCTCTCCAAGTGCTACATTTTTTGCATTTCTTTGAAACACCACAGGACAAATGAATTTCCAGAGGAAATGCTGTGAAGGTGCTCTTGACACCTGGGTGAGCTGCCAGAGGCGCCAGAAAAGGACCCTGCAACCTCAGGTACATACCCAGGGCTTCACTTTTCCCTAAACTGGGATTTTCTGCTGGCTAACACCTCTAAATTTAGCCCACTGCTTCTAATTTAAGCTTCTGTTTTGGAATTGTCCCACATGGACTCAGCTTACAATTGTGGAAGTTATATATTAAGGAGATACTATTTTTATCTTGAGATGGGAGTTTGCAAAAACAACAGAGAATTTACCTTGAATTTACCTTTCCAGGCTCATGAAAAGCAACTGACAGGGATGGAAAGAATGTTCAGTAGACAAAGTATTAAGAAAACCTAAAGGTCTTTTGGGTTTCAATACTAAACTTATACTGTAAAGAGGATATCAGTATATAGCTTACCCTGTACAGAGACCCCAGTATTTATGCAACAAATAACTCCCAAACCAGTTCATTTAGCAATAACAAAAGTAATTGAAGAAACATGTCCTCTTTGTGTCTGTTGACCTGGAATACTGCAATGAGATTCCCTTCCTCTCAGCATTCCCTTCTCCCAGCTCCACAAACACAGTTCCCTCCTTCCCTCATGTGCCTCAGCACCTTGGGACTGCTTGTACTCACACGGGCCCAAAAGGAGAACTCAAGAACAGGGGAACCCCCTCTTCTCTAGGGCTTCTGTCCACGAAGTGCCTGGGAGAGAGAAGCCTTCCCTGCTGACTGCTCACCCCATGTTGCTCTCTGTGGATGGTGACCCCCTCATCAGGCAGGAGCTGCTCATTTCCAGGGCTTGTTCTGTCCCAGGGCTTTGCATTCCTCTCTAGGTTATACTTCCAGTCTGCCCAGCCTGTATTTCCCCACATCCCCATCCTTGCCTGGCATGTTTGCGATTTTCCAGTCATTAGGCACCTTCCCTAAATGCCAAAACCTTTCAGACATGATAGACTCTTGCAAGCTAAGGGAAAAAACATTCTTTCCTTAGAATTCTTCCTTTAGAAATCAGAGTTTTTTCTAACACTGAGCTGTAGGAGTCTCCTTCCACTATCTATTTTGCTCAACACAGGATATAAAAATGAACAGTCCACATCTGTAGCTTCCTGCAGCTTTTTGACAAATCCCATCCACCTCACGCAGAACACATTAATTTACAGAGCCTCAAGTAGACAAACAAAGCTTGGAATTCAGGTTTAGCTCTTCATCATCTGCTGGTGAACATGCAATTAGGTGCAACTGGTGTGCAGAGTAATTAGTAGGTGTCAAGATGATGGTGGTTTGTTGTGCATGGAAATTTTGGGAACTGGGATCATGATCTGAAATCTTTTGTTCTGGATAGGAACACAAAAGTAGAACTGCCAGCTGAGTATTGTTCAGTGAATAATTCATTTAGTGATGACAGTACTGTTGTAACTCATTTTCCCTACATGTTGCTGGGATTGAATCCTCTTGCACTTTCATCTGGATTATTTTTTTCCTTCTGCTAACAACAAGACTCACTAAAGTTGTAGAGATGAGAATTTCCAAGACTGTGATTACAGAAATAGATTGAAATCCAAAGTGGGAGGAGGGGTAAAAGAGACAAGGTGAAGGTCACATTAAAAAAAAAAAAGCCTTTAGCTTTTGTTCTGAATAATTTCAAATCTTTCAGTTCTCCTGTCTTGCTCCCCTCTTAACCCCAGACTCTTTCCCATTACATATATTTATATTCTGAAATTCTGCTAAGTAAGAGGAAAGAAGATAACAATCTTTGCAGTATTTTTACTTTGCAGTATCTTTCCATTGGGAAAATAATCTTTAGCACTAGTTCTGAAATACTGGTTATGCAAAGCTGCCACAGCTTCAAGCAAACTGGAGTAAGAGCATTGTGAAGTCTTGAAGGAGTATAACAAGTCATTATTTTCCTTTTACAAACTCTTTGGTATGAATAACTGCAAAAAGATGATGATTAATTTATATCTCAATACAGCTGAAGTACAAGACAATGCTTCCACCCTGGAAAACAAGAGTTGCAGTGTGTATGTTTGTGTACAAACTCACAGGTACACAAATGCACGTAATTATTGATTAGAAAGTATCTCAAGTGACTACTTGAGCCCAGCCAAATGCTAAGTTTGGGTTTTTTCAGTCTGAAGTCACTGAAATATGCATGAATGTAACTGATATGGATGCAGCATTGATATGTGTCCAACATGGTGCTTGTAAATTATATCGAGAAACAGAGAGATAAGATGTGGGCTGTATTTCTAGAATAATGAACATGATAAAAGGTTAGGCCTTTTGTTATATTTCTTCTGAAATATGCAATTTGTTACAAGTTAGATTGTCTGTGGAAAGAATCCCTACTGCAACTCTAATGTGTTTTTTTAGTATCAAAAACATAAAAGCGCATCAGAAGACATCATGTGCAAACCGTGGCATTAAACAGATTAGAAAACGAAATGTCATACTGTAACATGACCGGGGTTTCTGCAGTTAATTTACAAGAAAGGCAGAGGAACTCTGCAGGAAGCACTTTCTCCAAATATGCACCCTGCAGCTAAAATACCTCATATACCTTATTGTTCTTACAGGGTAAAAAAGAAAAAGGAAGGAAAAAACCCTTGACTAAAGTGATAAATTTAAAGCTTATGTGGATTTTAAGATGACTAAATGAATTCCGTGTGAGATTTGTGTATTGCGAGCAAATAAAAAAAAAATCACAGCAGTCTCAGCCATAAAATACTTTTGTAATCTACCATTCGATTGTTTGCACTGCAGTTGTACTGAAATATTTGCAATTTTATGAATGCTTCAATTACCAGTAAACTTTTTATTGAATTCCTATTTAATTGTGTTTTCTCCTGTGCCCCTCATGGCACTGCACTCCTGTGAGCACCACAGAAAAAGGAGGCTGCTGCACAGTCCACCACAGCCACAAAGATGCAGTTTTGTTTTGCTCACTAAGGAAAATGTTGGAATTTCAAATCTGATTTGCTGCTGGATCCAGAGGAGTTAAACAAGACTCTCTACACTCTTGAAGAGACTTAAGTAAAAGGCTATCAGTCTTCTTAATTAAGGCTTTTCATATAAGCACTGCCTGAAAGCACCTTAGTTGCCTTTTCGAGCTCTCACCTGATTCTAATTAAGCTCCTTGGAACATTAACCTGGCTTTTTCCTCATGATTCATCTCATTAGGAGAAAAAGGTAAATGACTCACTTTTTTATGCTACTTTATATCGTGGCCTTCTGCTGGAGTTGGTGAGAGACTTGGGGCTGCTCAGCCTGCAGAGGAGAAGGTTGTGTGGAGACCTCACAGCTCCTGCCAGGGTCTGCAGGGGAAACCAGAGAGGGACAATTCCTCAGGAACTGGAGTGACAGGACAAGGAGTGTTGGCCTCAAACTGAATTTAGATGGGATATTGGGAAGGAATTGTTCCCTGGGAGGGTGGGGAGGCCCTGGCACAGGGTGCCCAGAGAAGCTGTGGCTGCCCCTGGATCCCTGGCAGTGTCCAAGGCCAGGTTGGCCACTGGGGCTTGGAGCAGCCTGGGACAGTGGGAGGTGTCCCTGCCCATGGCAGGGGGTGGAATGAGATGTGCTTTGTGTTCCCTTCCTTTGTATGTTCCTAAATCCTTGAACACTGACTTTAATTGAAGCAATTAAGGATCAGCCTTCTCCAAGCTCAAAGGAAAGGGAGCATCAAACTGTATTGTATCATGGAAATGAAATATCCTCAATTTTTCCTACTTCCTTCCTTGACGATGCAAACACTGGGAACAAGTTAAACCTAATATATATTCATATATTGTTGGGTTTTTTAGTTTGTTCCATTAAAACTTTACTTCCTTTAGAGACTGCTTGAACAATAACCATTTATCCAGCTAAATGATAAAACATAATTACTTCCAGCTGTTGCAAAAGAAGAAACTGTAGTCAATCCGAAGAACAAAAGAAAAGTTTTGGACTTTGTCAAAACACAGTAGTTTCCAGACCTGAGTGAACACTGCTTTTTAGTTTGATAGCTGAACAAAGGGAACAAAAAGTAAATTAGTTGGACCAAGTTAGGCCAATAAATCTTGTTTTTTTTCTATCAGCACATTTGTTTCAAGTCTAATGAGCATGGACTAGAAAGGGTGTGCTTTGTTTTGGTACGAGAAAAAACTTATAGATAAAATGCTGCAGTAACATTTTTCTTCCCCCATCACCTGTATAAAATATTTACTCTAACAGAGGTCATGTGTATATAAACCACCCATCTGAAAACTCTGTGGTGTATCAGGATAAAAGCAGATTGGGAGCCAAACCCTCTCACCTTGGTCCCAGTTCTAAGGAAGTTGTCCCAGCCACCAGGTGATGGAGCCAATGTCTCACTCTGACACGTGGAATGAGTGGAGCAGAGCAGGAACAATTCACCCAAAGGCCTGTGGCAGCACTATTAGCAGATGGTGAGGACATGCTTCCCAGAGGAAAGGGAAGTCCAAAAGACACAAGTGGAATTTCTTGCATCTGTTTGTAAGTTGGCAGGTGAATGGAAAACTGCCAAGCCCCTGGGTGTGACACTTTTACAAAACTGTGAGGAGTCTCAGATGCCCCAAAACTCCATTTATTGAGGATTAGATGGTTCAGCCTCCCCAGGCTTTGGCTACTTTACTAGCAAATGAGAAAACTCTATAGTTCTTTTCGTTGAAAATGACGTAACAGATAAATCTCCACTCCCAGGCTAATTGGTTAATGCTGGGGGGAGCTGCAATACAGCTGACACAATTTCTTTAAACTTATCAGTGAACATCTTGGTCATAAACACTTTGGTTTACACCAGGTGTTTAACAACCTACAGCAGCTCCTGATTGCAAGGAAACCAGAGATCTTTGTACTTCTCACATTCAAATAATCTTTGCCTACTGCCTTCAGAAAGTGTTCTAAAGCAGAGATATTCCCCAGAGAAGAAATGGAGAAGGAAACCTGTGCTTAAAGTTACCTCTCTGAACAAATGGGATCCAAGAGGAGTGCAGAGCTGAGAGTGGTGGAGATAATTGTTTGTTCAACACAGAGTGTGAGTAGCAAACTGCAACTCTTGGACACTAAACCTCTGTTTTGTGTCTCTTCTGTGGCATGGTTTGCTCCAACCACCATTTCTCTTTCTTTGTTTTCCCAGGTCTCCTCTCTACATGCTTCTTTTTCAATAATCATGTCCTTTCAGTGTAAAGTGCTGAATAAGTACAGAAATGATTAGAGTACAACTAAAAATTAATTCTACTCTTTCTTACTATCAATTTTTTTTTCCTAAGGAAGAGATATACTAAACATCCTTGTATTAAAAAGTTAGTTAAAAGCTGCTATTGCCATTTAAAACTTTTTGTTCTAATTCTGGGACAGTAACAGGAAAAAAGATGATGGTCCCTATGAAAAATAATCATTCCTTAAGTATCATATTTTTCTTAGGTATCATGAATTCTACTGAACAGTGCAATATTACACCTAATACCTGTTATACCTAAGTGAGAATATTCACAGTTAGACTCATCATTATGTAGCCCTGAGTATAAAGTGACAGCATAAATAGCCATCACTTTTTTCTGTATGAAACCTTCTTGAAATAAAGATCAGCTAAATTGGGATCAGATGTGATATCAGCCAAAATTTGATTAGTACTTGCTTTTGTTTCCACCTTCCCTCAAAAATCAAGTTTTAAACAAGGTGAGAGAGTGATGCTTCTTTAGTTTTATCACAGCTAAAATCATTTCTAAATATGATTTGGTGGAAAACTAGATTGACATATTCAATCACACCAGATAAACCACTAACGTAATATCTTGTATTACAATTCAGGTGACAAAGTAATAGGAAAAAAAAATAAAGCACAAAAAATTAATTCAGGGTCATAAATATATCAAAAGCCCACAGGTTTGTAACATATTTGGTGCTTTGCATAGAGGAATTTTTGGGAACAGACTGCTGAGTATTTCTTTGCATGAGTAAAACTTCTGCTTGTCATATTGGCAAAATTGCATTCTGAGGTTTTTGGAAAAAAAAAAGCCAAAACAGTCTGAGTGTCATATTAAACTCCAAAAAAATAGTGAAGTGGGATAACGAGACTGCAGATAAAAGTGTCACATAATTTTAACTTGAATCTTTGTCTTAATTTCCTCACCAGGGTAAGATTAATTAGCAAAACGAGAGTTATTGCAAATACTGACATTTTGCAGGCACGAGCTTGACTGAGCAGTGTGATTGTGACAGAAATTTGTATTTGAGTGCTACTTTAATGGCAGAAGGAGCAGAATGAAGTGCTCATTGCTGGAGGATGGCAGTGGTGGGGATGTTTATGGCTGGTAGAAACACCCAAGGCTCTGCCAAGCCGGCTGCAATCCAATTTCCTCAAGAAAAAGAAGCTGTGACTTAGAGAGCAGAGTCTTTGGGGGTGTTGGAAATTCACCATCCCTGCGTTTAGAACTCCTTCTGTGGTTGTTGTAATTATTGTTCTGTTAATTTTTATTGTGGCCATGAATGCTGAGCTTGAATATTCAAGCTCTTCCTATCATGAGTAAGGCATGAGTAGGTCCAAATTCTCTTTGTTCTTGGAGAAATAACTCTCCCTCAGGTACACACCAGGCTAACCATCCCCTGCAGCTGTACAGTGATTTTCCCCCTCAGCTGTAGTTACTGTAACACTCCACCAACATTCAGCCTTCCCACAATTTTACCAAACTTGGGTAAACCCTCCCCAGGGTCACTTAGGAGGTAGAATTTTAACTTCAAACATGACTTTGCATGATTCAGGGGAGCCAATATTTCCTTTATGTTCCCAAATAGGGAACTCAGACTTTCAGAGACAGAACCTGCAGGCCCAAAGACATTTAGAAAAAAAAAAAAAATAGTTATTTTGTATTTTCTACAGCTGGTTTACCCCAGTAGATAATATGCATATAAATATACATGCATATAAATGCTTACATATTTATACATATTTTATGTTTGAAATGTTTATTAAAATATATCTTTTATGTGTGTGTATATATGAATATATATTTATATAGAGTGTGTATATATATGTATTAATATATATGCAAATAGAAGTCCTAAGGTAGAAGTCTGCCAACAAACATACAACAATCCCTTGCTAGAAGCAGCTGCTGATTCATTTGTTCTCTGAAAACTCTGTATTTCACATGGCTATCTCTGCAAACCATAGCACTCATGGTGCTTCTGGGATAGGGGATTTTCCTACAGGAATAAATACACCGGGATATGTGGAATTGCTGAAGCGATTTGAAGGCGAGAGGTGACGTTTCTCTCTGTGGCTCCCAGCAGACGTGGCCTGTTGTGCCACGAGACAGAACGAGCAGGCAATCTCTGCCAGCTGGGACTGTGCCAGCAGGGAAAGGCAAAAGGCTCTGAAGATCTTTTTGGTCAGAAAAATCTCAGCACTGCTCATGTCGTGGGGTTTTTTGATCCCTCTGCTGTGTATTTCAAAAGCTGCAAGCACAGAAGTTGGAGCAGAGGGGGAATCCTCCAAGTGCCAGACTGAAATCAGAGATTCATTTCCTCTCAAATCCACGACTGCCAAGTGCAGGGTTTGCTCTCTGTCGTTCCCCACCCCAGTGGCTGCCCTGTAAGGCCTCATTGGGCTGTACACATCTATATAATGTGTACATTATCCACCCAGGGCTTGGCTGACGGTGTGATTAAAGCACATGAGCACCAGTGAGGGAGAATCTGATTAAGTCACTGAGGTTCCAGTCCAAGCAGATATCAGCCAAGGACACAAAACTGTCAAATTGCAGCTAGTATTTTGGAGTCTCTAATTTAAGGGAATCCCTGCAGCTGTATCTGAAGCTTTACAGCATTTGCTTCTGATTTAAAACATCTATTAGTTAATGCTTTTTAACAATATATGTAGGAAGAGCGTTGTGTAAATACCAAGCACTGGAATATAAGTGATTTTTAAGAATGTGAATGATTATCATAATGAAAACTAAAGGAATATCAGCATATCTTTTCTTCTAGGAAGCAGCTCCTGGATCTGCTGAAGTAAAGTACTTTAGATAATACTGGTTGGAATATCTTTACAATAAATAAAATGGTAGAGACTATTTTCATTTTTGTCATATGGAAATCAATAGCTTGTTTTACTGACTTCACAGTGAATGAAGTAATTTTTCGTGTGGAAGAAATTTCCAAACTTCCCTTCATAACCAAGTAAATTGTAGGTAAAAATCAATGTCAGTAACCTGATCCTGATTGCTAATGCCCTGTCTCATATTCCCTCCCCATTTCTTTCATTCATCTCTCTCACAGGGAGATTCATTGCTGGTTTGGAACAGATGTCAGCAGCACTAAACAATCTCCATTTCCATAACTTCTGATGCTCCTGTGTAATATTTTGAAGATAAACAAAATGTGAAGATAGAATCCATTTTGTGGCTATAACAGCCGCTTTTGTCCTGGCACTTTTACAAACAGTTGAGATGCCCAATGTTTTGTTCTGTTTGTTTGTTTGTTTTAATTTAATTAAGAAGTGCTTCACTTGCTAAGCTTTGATCTGTCTTCTCTGTCCCTCTGCTGTGTCCTTTGCACTCAGGCAGAGCTGCTGTGTGAACCACTCTTCACCTCCAGTCATTCACTGCATCTTTCCAGTCACTGCAAGTCCTTCAAACCCCAAAAGGAAATATATGCCTCAAGTTTTCTTTAAGGAGCAGTGCAGGGCTGAGAGCTGCTGTTGGTGTAACCCACTGCCCTACTTTGGGACCCACAGCTCCTGAGTGTTTCTTTACACCCTCAGTTCCCAGCCTGCAGTGCCGGAGTTGTTCTCATCTGTGCAATTGCCCATAAACCAGTAATTTTTCTCATGATGCTACACAGCCTCTTATGATAACAGAAATATGAAATATCTGGGGTTGGAGCCTGGAATTGCAGTGGTTTAACCTGCTCCAAAGCCAAGCCTGAAAAGGCAGACAGGGGAAACAGGAGGAGAGCCCTGAAGGGCTGCAGAAGCCAGGAAATGTTTCAGCCAAAAAGTGTTTCTTTATTCTGCCACTGAATTCAGCTCAGCTTCCTCGTAATCAAGGCTCAGAAAGCCCTGCTGGGGGAACTGAATTACCAGATCCTAGGTGGAAATTTCAAAAAACTTTACAGCACTTTCTCAAGCTTAACAAAGCCTTAAAATCCAAGTTAGCATTCAGAGACACTTCTCCATTCAGACCTGCTCATTGACCTTGACTTATAATTCCATAAAAATATACATATACTAAAATGAGTTAAATTAATGGTATTAAAAGAATGGAAAGAAGACAAAAAGAGGCAGTATAAATCCAGCTATTCGTTCTTTCCTTTTACATCAATTTTCATTCTTTTCCTCATGTCTTTTCAAACTTTATTAGCTTGGATTCTTGTTCCCAAGTTCTATGTTTATTTTACACTTCTTCAACTTATCAAAATCAAATCATCCTCTTCCACCATGTTGACTACTGAACTTTAATTTTCCCATATTTGCTGTGATATGGCACGTGTTTTTGAAAGCTAAAAGTCCTTTCAGGTAGCACTGAGAAGAAAGCAAGGCTTTCACTTAAATCTCGTATTAATTTCTGAAAATAGCCAATTAAATATATATGTGTGTATGTATACACATATTAGACAGACTCTAGAAACAATTGAATGAAAAATAATTCAGGTTCATGGCACCTGGTATTTTTTAGGAGTTCTGCTGTCTCTAGCTGCTCCTAATTCTGCTCATAAATTTGGGTATTACTTTTGTGCACTCACCTCTGGCGTCTGGGTAAAATGAGCACAGCCCCCTGCAATAGTGTTTCAGCCACAAGGAATTTTATGTAATCTCTACTGATTCAAATCCAAGAGAGAGGTGGGGGTTATCACACATTTCTCTTCTCTGAATCCAAACTCATCCCTTTTCTAGAAGTGCCTCTTAATCTTCTCAGTGCTTCTGCTGTTGCTCAAAGGAAGAGTTAATCAGTCTGGCTATTCCCATATTGCTTCTACTGTCATGTCAAGCTGCTCTGCTTCACTTGTTTTTCTCAGATCATCCCCATAAAAGTTTGTTTTAATGTAGTATTTTCTGGTTCAGAATAATAGCTGATAATTTCAGTTAAAAGGGCACAGGCAGCACTGAACAAAATTATTTTAGTGGGAAAATGAAATATCTACAAATGAAGCACTAAAAGAATCAAGGACACAGCATTGCATTGTTGGTGCAACATTAGTTTTATACCTATTGTAGAATTGATTGTAATTACAAGCAAAGATATCCAGGATCAGAGAATGCAATCTGTGTTTGAAATGCATGCACAGTAATTTAAGAAGAATCACAAAAGCCAGCAGTGGTGCATCTCTCAAACAGAACAAGAGAAAAGACCCCAGCAGTCACTTTGAACGTGGCTCTTACACTTCCTTTCCCCTCCAGGTATCAGAACAGTGTCAGAGCTAAATAATATAAATGAAGAGCACTAAAATGGTATTTTCCTGAAACAGTCTCTAGAAACAGCTTTTCCAGCTCTGTGTTCTACTGTGAACTCTTTTGTTCACACAACAAATGAACATAAATAATGAAAACTTTTATTTTCATAAATAATTTCTGCACATTTTGCAGTGAATATCCAATGATCTGTAGCTGTGAAAAGATTTACTTTGGGGTTTTTTAACGATTATTCATGAAAATCTGAGATCAAATATTGACACAAACAACATTTAAATTCATTTTAAGTTTCAGCACCAGGCCCACTGTGTTAGGAATTGCAAGACAAACCTCTGCTTTGATCAGAAGTAAACTATACAAAGTTAGAGAGATCAGAGTTAAATTCTGAAAGGAGAACTAGAAAACCCCTAAACTGCATTTTCTGAAGATCCATTGAGATAAAATTTTGAAAGCATGGGTTTGAAAACTGTGTTTTAGCTTTCAAATTAAATTTATTTTGCAAGTGGTACTATTATCTCAATGAGAAGAATCACACAGATAAAGACACAGATTTACTCTGATAAATTTGAAAATTAGAAACCCAACCCAAATCACTAGTAAAGTTGAGTGATACATTTTCTTAAAGTAGAAGGACTTGGAAATAGTAAAAAAGCATTTGATACCTGGACATTTCTTACTGTCTGGACACAAATTCCCAAAGGGAGAAAGACTATATGGAAAAAAATAACTAAAAGAGCTCATTTAGTGGAAAAGAAAGAGTTCAAAAAGGTGGAAAAAGAAAAATCTCAGAGAAACCAGTATAGCTATTGCAGAGATCAAATGTAAGAGGACAAACATATTCACTTAAATTAAGGGGAATCCTGTTTTAATGTGAAAAGCAATACAGCATCTTTTGTACTAGTTTTTAATAGAAATTAACATTTTTTAGCATTCTCTAATGAAGTATTTCCTGCACCACAGCAACTATTGCCCCAAATTGTCCAATGAGAAACTCACTGTTCACAACTTTCTCAAATGAATTCAAGAAAAAGCTTGAGTATCATAGCAAGGATCAGAGAACTTGCCTGGAGCAGCAGCAGAACACAACAGCAGAACACAAAATGGATTGAATGGAATCCCAGAGGAACCAGAGAACCCCAGAATGGGTCAGGCTGGAAGGGACACCAATGACAGGCACTCCTGTCTGCTCTGCATAGGATGCAGAATTCACTTCTCTTTATCATAGTATCAAGTTATGCCTCTTATGTTCTTAGTTTGGCTTTTCAACCAAAACCTCAAAACCGATACACAGCTACATGCCCTGACAGTCTGCTTTTCTTTAGAAAGGATATATTTCAAAACAGAGAAATCACACTCCTGAAAATTTTAATTTTCTGTTTAAAAAGGTGAAAAGAGTATACATGTATAAACTGCATGAAACAAGTCTGCATCCTGCCTTTCTATATTTTTGCAATGCAGAACAGTTTTTTCATTGCAATAATGTATAAAAGAATTATGTATTTTTTCCTCATTTCTTGTGATTAGTGATTTCTTGTGATTACTCCTACATTAAAGTATAGACACGCTTCATTTTGCACGTTACATCATAAAACACCACATTAGTGTGCTGCCATCACACCACAGTATTAAAACCAAGTGCCCAAAATAGGTTTTGTAATTAAATCTTCTAACTGGAATCCCAGCTTATGAGCAAAAATTAAGCTGTTTATCAAATTACTGCTGAATGCATGAATGTGGCAGGAGGATGATACAAATCTGACCTGAGTATTCTAACTGAGTGAACTTTTAACTTTTTAACAGTGGAATAACTAAGAGATAACATTTTCTTTCAAGCTTGGTAATAAAGAACTCTTTGTAGGCAGCAGAGTTGGCATTCAGAACTGTTGTGACAGACATATTTTTGTTTATGTCATTAATGTATTTAAATTGAATCTTCAAACCAATTTAATTTGAAGCTTCTTCCTATGAAATTTTGCTGTGTGGTATTTACTATTCAGAGACTTGCTGACCTTTGATCCACAGCAGATGGCAGAGCCCACCAAGGAAATTCTGCAAGACTTCACACATTCTGGCTACTGAGTGCACAAGAAAATATGTCCTCACAGCATCCACAATAATGCACAGCCTTCAAAGGGGATGAAACAGTGCAGGGCATCTATAAAAACAATTATTTTTAAAGTGTTTGGAGGTGTTTGTATCATTTTAGAAAGACAAAACTTGGCTGAGATTTTGCTGTCTTGAAAGGTTTAGGAATACAGACTGCAGGCAGATCATGTGATATGAAAGAGTGGCACAGACTATTTGAGTCCCTTTTATTTTTCTGCACAGTTCTCAATTGCAGTAGAACACTTATTCCCAGGCCTTGAAAAAGATTCTTGTGTTTCCAAGCCTTTCTATATTGTAGAATCATGGAATGGATTGGGTTGGAAGGGACCTTGAAGCCCATCCAGTGCCACCCCTGCCATGGGCAGGGACACCTTCCACTGTCCCAGGCTGCTCCAAGCCCCAGTGGCCAACCTGGCCTTGGGCACTGCCAGGGATCCAGGGGCAGCCACAGCTTCTCTGGGCACCCTGTGCCAGGGCCTCCCCACCCTCCCAGGGAACAATTCCTTCCCAAGATCCCATCCAGCCCTGCCCTCTGGCACTGGGAAGCCATTCCCTGGCTCCTGGCCCTCCAGCCCTTGGCAATTGTCTCTCTCCATCTCTGCTGCAGCTCCTTCAGGCCCTGCAAGGCCACAATTATAAAGAATGCACTTAAGAGCCATGGCCATACACCAGCAAGGATAATTAAGAGGCCCTTTTTTCTGTCTGTTGTCATGTCCTTTACTAACAGGAGACACTTCTGCAGTGGCAGCTCCTTTGGCAACAGGACAAAATCCACCAGGAGGGAATCACAGCCATCTATTCCATAGGCTGAATTCATGTAAATATGTGATATGCAGTAGGTTCCTGTTCTATTGATATTTGGACCAGACTCTGTACCCCACAAAGGCATCATTCCATCAAAGGAAATTTCTCTCTGTTGGCTCCCAGTATTTCCATTCCTAGAACAATGTTCTCTCCACCCACCTTTGGCAATATGATACAAAACTCACAGTCTACTCCCATGGCCCCTGGAAACAAGCACAAAAATCCTCCTATCCCTTTATGGTGTCCCAGTTTGGGTTCAAATCACTCTCCCTGGAATGAATACTCTCTCTTGATCACTTCTGTTTCAGTTTTCTAAGAAAGAAAGATAAGCACATTTGAAAGGGGAACAAAAGGATTTCTGTGTTCCAGAGGAATGATTATTGGAAGCCATTACATATGGAATA
Source organism: Aleadryas rufinucha (assembly GCA_013397815.1). Classification (NCBI taxonomy): domain Eukaryota; kingdom Metazoa; phylum Chordata; class Aves; order Passeriformes; genus Aleadryas; species Aleadryas rufinucha. The sequence continues at coordinate 41,103 of VZTH01011577.1, forward strand.
GCAAGCACGCTACACTGAGACAAACCACAGGGATTCATCTCCATGTGCTCATTTCAAAGGGCTTAATCAGAAAGGTATTGCCTGCTTTGCAGTGTAACAATAGGTAAAAAGGGTTTTTCACTCTCAAATTCAAACTAAATTTAAGGTAGAAAAGTTTGCAGATTAAAAATATTTCACCTGATTCATAAGTGTAAATGAGAATTTTTTTTTTTTTACTTCTACAGATATGAAAAATAAAAGTAAAAATTAAATTATTGCAGTAAGAATCTGAAATCAATGATACTTTGAATTGATGCAATTTCTCAGTGAATACAAAGAGAGATGAAGTAATTAATTTTTCTCTATTTTGGAAACAGTTTACCCTCCCAGAGTAAAGCAAAACCTCTCACATCTGCACGTGGTCTGCACTGGTCCAGCTTTTCTGTGATATAACAACCAGAATCAAAAAATACAAAGCTGTTGCCTAACCATTTAAGTAATTTGTGATTCTAAATATAATTTAGAAAATTCTACTTGGATTGTTTAAATTCTGACCACTGACGAAATCAAGGACAGAGGGAGTTTTAAATAACCTTATCCTAACACTCCTTTACACAACCTACTCCTAATAGAAAACCAACCCAACTCTTGAAGACCTATTTGTGTGCTCCAAGCATTTCCTGCCCTCAGTGTGTTAACTGAGAGATTGTTTCATCAGTGATGTGGGAGAAGAATGAAAAAAAACAAGAGGGGAAATTGTGTTTGCTGACTTTAAACAGATGTTGTGTTTATAGAGGCAGCATAATCAGGTGCTTGAAAAGGAATCTTGAGCACTGTATCTCCTGTTCTCCAGTGCGGCCCTGGCAGCCAGGAAAGTATCCCAATTACTTTGATAATTGTCTAAGCCACTAATTATTTTTCCACATGCAGGAACTAAACAGGTGCTGACACTTCCATGAGAATGAGAACACTCTTGTGCATCACAGAGTTATGATAAAGAACGGGTGATAAATGTCATAATCAGCATCCATGTAAATATCCACTCACAGAGGGGTGCTGGCCATCGAGAAATGCAGAGTTCATTTCAATCTAGCTGCAACAGTGCCCCAGTCCTGAGACCAATCTGAAGCTTTCTAGGTACTGTGGCATACAGACACCTCTTGTCAGTACGTTCAGATATTACAGGAGATTTTCTAAGCAGCTCATCCTATGTTGATGAATATCAAATTTCAGGAGCTGGGGCATCTGAATGCTGAAGAAATGGGGGTTATATGTGAAGATAAAAGAGTCTAAACCACAAGGAGTGTGGTGTTATTCCAAATTAAGCACTTAGGAGTACTTGGAGAACTAACTTAGCTGCTAATTGCTCTGGTCCAGTAACAGTTCACTGTCGGTATTGATTTTGGACATTCCTTTTTTAGCTTGACCCCTATTGATATTTATCCTCATTATGTTTAGTCCTGCTCCCAAAAAAGACTGGGATCAACTAACAATTTTCAATATCACTTTTTTTTTTTTTTTTTCACATGTAAAACTTAGGTTCTCTTCCAAGAGGAAAGGTAACTACCTCACTTCCAGCTGAAGAGGTAGAAGGGCAGATTTTGTAGTTCTTTCTCCTCTGGAAACAGCAAAACTAAATTTGGAAGTGTATATGGATTTTTTTTTTTGTTTTGAGGATGGGTGTGAGAACAACAAAGAAATTAAGGGAAAAATCAGAAGGGTGGACTCACAAATGCAAAACTTGTTGAAGTTTTGACTTAGACCTGCCTCAGCCCCCAAGTAACTCATAAAAATGGATGTTCTCCATTGATTCACGTATTTCCAGCTCTGAGAGTTTGCTCCTCCTCTACTAGATCAGGTTCAGACAATGAAAATGCTTTTCAATATTGATAGGAACAACAGTTGAGGAAAATACAGAAGTTCAGTGGGTGAAGACAAGGCACCTATGATTCTATTAAAAATATAAAATATCCACAACTAAAACATTCCCCAGAAACACAGTATCAGTTTTTCTGTATGTAAGCTACAGCCTCATGAAGGAAGAAAACAGAAGAACAGCAATTTCATCACCCACCCACTTCTCAGTCACATAAAGTCTAGCTCTTTGATACCAGGGCCTCAGAGAAAAATATGTTTACCATGAGAATTATTGAACTCACGAAGCACATTTTAACATCCAGATATATTTGTCCTGGTTGCTCTCTAATAATTTCATTGCTTACAGTAAATCTCTGTAAATGTGTTTGCAAATGCTGCTTTATGGCTGAGGTTGTGGTGAACTGTCATTGATGCCATAACGAGTTTATGGAGGTGATGGCAAAAATGCAAAGCCATCTTCAATTATTCAGAAAGGTCATTTCAGAATATTTTTTGTGGGTTTCTGTAAAGTTTTTCCTAGCTAGTAGAATGTTAGATATGCATTCAAATGTATAATAAGCTTTTTTTTAAAAAAATTTTTGGTAGTGGTAACATCTTTTTAGAGTAATAAGCAAATGCAGAACTCCTACATTCATGCATTCTATTCATACACAAGATGTTATTATGTGTTATTATAGAAAATGATCTTTAAAACCATTTTAAACCATTTTAATTTTAGTTTAGTTTTGTACTATCATTCTGAAGATATCAAAAGGTTACTATTGGTCTACTAAACAACTTCCAGCATTGTTTTAGTCGACAGTAGCAACACCATGAACACTAATACAGTTCTGACACCGGAGGCTTGTTTTATCCAGTGCTGGCTAATCCTGCTCAGATTTTATATAAAATACTGTCAACTATGATGAAAAACTGCTCTGGTTAAACCTCATAATTTTGGTATAACTGATAGTGGATAAATACCCCAAGTAATCAAAAGTTTACAGAGCTTTGTTGTGGGGAAGAAAAAAAAACAAAACAAGAAGGTATATCAATTGAGGAATAATATTTTAAGATCTAAAATTATTTCCAGGCCTGTGTCATGCACATTGTTCCCACAATGAGCAGTTGTTCCACGTAGATAAAGACTGACAGGAATTTCAGTGTCAGCCACATCACATTTTGGAAAGAGTTGCTTAGTCAAACTTTGCCCAAGGGCTCCCTGCTCTGATAAATTCACACAACTGGAACCCAGAGCCCTTGGCTTTCATGTGAGTGCTTATGGGATTAAACTGTGTTACGTGTGAGGACTGAATTATCCACCTCCTCGCCATCAATTCTCTGGAGAAGGAGATCTGAAAGCAAGGAAATCACAACTCAGAGCTAAAAATCCCACAGCCAGTGGCAGCCCAGTCCTGTGGCTAAAGCAGAGGGACCAGAGCCTGCCCAGAGACACGAGGGAGCCTGGGAAGAGCTGCCCCAAGCAGCAGCTCAGGCTGGGGTGACCTGCTGGAGCAGCTCTGTGGAGAATGACCTGCAGGTCCTGGTGGGTCACAAGTTGGCTCACAGTCCTTGCAGCCAGGAGGGACAATGGGATCCTGGGGGGCATCAGGAAGAGCATTTCCATCAGGTCAGGGAGGGGATCCTGCCCCTCTGCTCAGCCCCTTGAGGCACCTCTGGAGTTCTGTGCCCAATTCTGGGCTCCACAGTTCGAGAAAAACAAGGAGCTGCTGGAGAGGATCCAGCAGAGGCCACAGAGATGATTTGGGGTCTGGAACAGCTCTCTGATAAGAGGAGAGGCTGCAGGAGCTGGGCCTGGTCAGTCTGGAGGAGAGAAGCCTGGGAGGGGATCTCATCAATCCACACAAATATCTCCCAGGGCTGTCAGAGGATGGTGCCAGACTCTGTTCAGAGGTGCCCAGTGACAGGACAGGGAGTAATGGACATAAACAAAACCACAAGTTTCATTTGACCATGAGGAAGAACTTCTTTCCCTGGAGGGTGGCAGAGCACTGGAACAGCTGCCCAGGGAGGGTGTGGAGTCTCCCTCTCTGGAGACATCCCAAACCCACCTGGACACATTCCTGTGTCTCCTGCTCCAGGTGACCCTGCCCTGGCAGGGGGGTTGGACTGGAGGACCTCCAGAGGTCCCTTCCAACCCCAACAATTCTGTGATTGTGCGAATATGGACCTTTTTCCTTTCTGCACTGTGTTTGGACAGACTGTGACTTTAGCCAACACTGACACTTTGCCTCCTCAGAATTTGTTTTACAGAACAACACATGAACACCTCTGTGTGCTACACATGGATCTCATCCCAGACTGGAAGCTACAATTCACTCCTGTCTTGGAAAAATATTTTGCCCTGAGCAAGCTTGAAACAGCAAAACTAAAAATGCATACCAAAATGTCTAATAATGCATTTGATAACTTCAGTACAAACCTAGGTATCATTTGGGAGAATAATACATCCAACAGCCACTACATAGACCTTGAAGTGAACATCAGGGTACTTTGATTGAGGTTAAAACCACGGAAAACAGCTCACAGGAAGAAAAATCTTCTATGAAAATTTGCTATTACCCCTTTAGCTGCATTCATCAGATCCCATTAAACACCAAAGCTCTTTTCTACCAGTTTAAAAGTAAGCATCAAGATAATTTCATTTTATATTTATCTAGAAATGCAGTTGGATCTTTTTAATTAGATCACTAAAATCTGAGAAGATAGAATGCCAATTTCCTCTCCCTACATTTCTTTATTTCACATGGGATATTTTGTTTCAGCACTTGAGCAATCCTACATAATGTAACTGTCTAAAGAATGTACACATAAACACTGTGATCTAGAAAATGGTGCCAGAGCTGAAGAATACTATTTCATTTAAACATAACCTATTCTCTAGCAAAAATTGCTGTTCTGATTTTTGCTGGAATATTTCTCCCAGCCCTCTATCACTTGGCGAGCAGAGAGGTGGTGAGGACAGGGTATCATGTTCCCAATTCTAATTAGCACTGGGCTCATGAATCAGATAGTGATTTCAACTTGCAAAAAATTAGAGTTCTTCACTACCAAGTTGTTTGGTTGGAACATAGTTCATCATTCAGAGATCAAGGCTGATAGGAAAAAAAATTCCAAACAATTTCATATTACATTTCTTTTCAGCAGAAAATGACGTATTGCAGGGTTTACTTTCCTCCTGCTCTAGAATTGAAACTGAAATGCAGAGCTCGTGTGACACGGAAAAATGCAGCATTTCCAGCTCAGAAGTTCAAGTCTCTTTGTTTTAGCTGGACATTAAATAGTATTCATCTGCCATTTCACTCATGGGAGCTGTAATTTGGGTGCTCCCTACTTGCCTTTTGTTTCTGTCATTGCCCAGCTGAGATTGCTTTGGGGGACATGGAATAGTTTTGCCAGGACAAAAACCACACCATCTAAGATGGACACAGTATTTTCCATGTCAGGAAGCAGCCAGGGCCAGCTGCTCCCTCAGGGATGGGGAGGGAGCTAGGGAACCTCCTCAACCCCAGATGTGCAGGATCTGAGCACAGCGGACAGGGACTGGTAACGAGATCCACGGGCAATCCCGATAAGAAAAGTGGAGAGATGGGTCCAGGGCCCAAAGAGAAAGTCCAGATGGAAGCACAAGGAGCTGGGGGCTGAGACAACTGGCAGCAGGGCTGTGACACAGGTCCCAGCTCACCTGGGCAGGTGTGGCCTAAGACGGCTCCAGGTACAAATGTGCATGTGAGGAGTCACTGATGTCCCACTTGTGAGGTCCCCCCAGGAGACACCACCAGAGACAGGACAAGGACATCTGTGATGTGCCTCAAATGAGGACTAAAGTTTGAGGGCTGAACTTACATGGAGCTCAAAACCCACGGGGGCCATGTGGGTGAGAGGCCCAGTGAGGCTGTTCAGGGTCACATTTGTGCATTCAAGGTCCTGACACATAAAATCCACTTGTAAAGAGGCAGAGCTGGGGTAGGATTGAGCCATGCTCTCTGTAACACAGAAATGCTTGCTTAAGTGTTTGCTGTCTTTCAGTGTATAAAGTGTATAAATCGCATTTTGGGAGGCAGCTTGAAATATGTATTTGATTATTTATGTAAATTAATAAAGTTTCACTCCAAGAGCACTTAGAAGAATCAGATAGGTGTTTGCTCATTGTATACAGCACTCGTACTCAGACAATTTTCCCATTTTTAGAGCATGTTTCTTTAATGTCTCCTATGATTGCAATTAGACCAGTACCTAGAGGAAATGTGTGCACTCAGAAATTGATTGAACCCACTATTAATAGTGGTTTTTTTGATTCTATACTGATAGCAAAGAGTCTCATGAAACATAAAATGTTATTATAATTGAGCATTAATGCAAAGAGTAAAAAAAAAATCAAATAAGATTAATGGAATGTGGATGAATTTTATCACTTGGACTAATAAAAGAAATAACCATGCAAAACAAGGAACTGTATTCACAATTTTTCTTTATATTTCAACAACAATATATATATAGCAGTCGATGCTCTTCAGAAATAAAATTTCCATAAATTCTGCATACTTGAAAATGTTGCTGAGTATTATGAACTATACACCTGAATGTATGTTGACTATTATAAATGTTCAGTGAAATATGATGTTTTAATGTCCTAGATATATAATATATAATGCTATACATAAAGTACTGTTTCCCATGTCTGAAGGGTTTGCATGTCTGGTGTAAAAGCTGCTTTTACTCTATCAGTGTTCCTGGAAATCACTGATCTGTGCACTCCAGGATCAGGATGGAACAATTCTCCCCATTATTTGATTTTTGTGCGACCACTGAACAACTCTGATACCAGAACAGTCCATTTGCTGTTTCCACACAGAGCTGTGGCCACAGATCCTTCCCACTCACAAAATCTGTAACACTTTTTCCTTGTGCAGGTCCTCCTGCAGATTCATTCAACCTCTCCTGACAACAGTTCTTAAGATTTTTGACTATTCCAAATGAAAGCAGGCCTGGCTAACAATTAGAGCAGACCCCAAACTAACTAACAAATATTTCACAGGTCAACCCTCCTTACCTCAACCCTGCTCCTCCAAACAGCAGGATGTGTATTCAATTCCTTCTGAAGTAGGAAAGCTTCAAAGAGTAAATGGGACATGCACTCCCCAACAGGCAGCTGAGGCAGCTGCTGAAGGTTTGCTCAAGCACAGGAAAAATATGCTCAGTCCAGTGAGAGATGTGTCATTCTCGGGGTTTCAGACTAACAAGGTAAAACACTGAAGTACACAAATGCCTTGTGTTCTCTCCTTTCACTGCTTTTAAGCAGAAGACGGGAAATACCTGGAATATATTTCAGATTTTTCCCCACTTCTCTAGGTTTAGAAGGAGAATTTTTAAGACAATGCTTTATGCCATGATACAAGAGAGAAGCTGGAGGAAGGAGCCGGGTCACACCTTTTTCCAAGGCTCAGCGCTTCCTAAGAAAACAATATTTCTCACTTGACTCTGGCAAACTGAGTCAGCTGAAAGATTATGCTGCTATATTTCAGAAGTTAGAATTCTGTTAGTGATTATTTAGTTTAGCCCAGGGACTAAGCAAAAACCAGGAGCTAGAAGATTACCTGTATTCATACAGTAACTATTACTGCTGCTGGTGTGTATTTGTCTGTAATTTGATTATTGGCAATCTTTTCAGTATTACATGATCAATAACAGTAAATGTCCTATGAAGCATTAATGTTATTCTTAGTATCTTTTCATGTTCTTGGCAGAATTAAATTTTCTGTATTTTCTGTCTCTGTAATGATATTTTTAAGAGATGAAAAGTGTGTTTCCTTCTGGGAGGAATCATACAGTCAAATAGCAAAGCTTGATTCCACTACATGTTCAAATTATTTGTTGTTTCCTCCCTGGTCTGGTTCATTATCAGGCATGTTTAAAAAGGAAGCAATTTCATAAATGCAGTGCTAAACCCTTAAGTTAAAACCACTAGCAACTCATTAGAAATCTGTTACACTACATCTAAAAGGAAAGAAAAAAAAAAAGACTTTTAAACTATTTTAAACTTTTAAACCTTGGTAAGTTTGCAGTTTTCACAATAACCAATTGATATAAACTGCCCAGGACTGAATTTAAGAGATGTGTAGAAAGAGAAAAATGGGTTAAAAGCTTATGCTTTGGTGTCATGGTTTAACCCCAGATGGGAACCAAGCCCCACAGAGCCACTCGCTCATTCCCCCCAAGTCAGCTTGGGGGAGTGACAAGGTTGGATGGGGCTTGGAGCAGCCTGGGATAGTGGGAAATGTCCCTGCCCATGGCAGGGGGTGGCACAGGATGAGCTTTAACATCCCTTTCAAACCAAACCATTCCATGATTCTAAAAATGGTGAGTTGAGATAAAGAGAGTTTAATTGGTAAAGCAAAATTCTCGCACTCAAAGCAAAAGAAGGAATTCATTCCACACTTGCCATGGGCAGGCAGGTGCTCACCATGCCCAGGAGAGCAGGACTCCATCACTCAGAGCTGGGACTTAGGAAGACAAATGCCATCACTCCAAATGTCCCCCCCCTCCTCCTTCTTTCCCCAGTTGTAAACCTTGAGCCTGACATTACGTGGTGTGGAACATCCCTTGGGTCAGCTGGGGTCAGCTGTCCAGGCTGTGTCTCCTCCCAGCTTCTTGTGACCCCCCAGGCTCCTTGCTGGTGGGGAGGGCTGAGAACCAGGAAGGGCCTGGGCCCTGTGTAAGCCCTGCTCAGCAATAACAAACACATCCCTGAATTATCATCCCTGTGTTCAGGAAAAATCCGAAACACAGCCCATCCCAGGCACTGGGAATAAAAAGAACTCTCCCCAGCCAATCCCAGCTCATCCACACAAACAGAATGTCTCCATCAGTGCTTGGAATGACACTGGGTAAGCACATCCATGGTGCAGGACATGCACCTGCCTTTCACTGATCCTTAAAATCACAGAAAAACTTGGCTTAAACTTTGGTATTTAGGCCTAACCAAGCAGCTCTGGTTTTTCAACTGCAGCAGTTCTGTGGAAATTACTGACAATAAATATAACTCAGTGTTCACAGATTTTGCTAGGCTATTTTGTGTTAAATGATAGACTAAATGTGAGTTGTCTATTATGATAATTATGCAAAGTGCTGATATATTTGAGCTTGAGGAAGATACTATATATATA